>CAHIKZ030000355.1:3087500-3263452 GCA_903632075.3 Acanthosepion pharaonis | reverse complement strand
TTGACTGGCAACTGGAAATTGAACGCATTATTATAAGGTAAGCGATATTTGCAGGATCAGCTGCTAATAATGCTACAGCGTAAAATGACGGGGGATGTGATTGAGAATATGTGGTGTGATAAATCAAAATCTAAAATTAGGTAGTTTGCCACTGATTATAGTCATCGACTCAATCTAGTTATATTAGCAACTCAAGCAGCATAAGTGGGAAAAAAGTGATAGTGGAGAACTAGCCATAGTTAGGGTTGAGTTTATTCGAGGTTTTGTGTACCCTGGTGTACTAGAGAGCTAGCCAAAATGAGCTGACTCATTTTATAGTTCACCAATAGAAGGTTAACCAATCAGAAGGCTCAAAATATTTAATGCGACGTGTATAAAGGCGGCCATATTTTCCCGATTATGCACTGCCAGCCTTTGATATCGAAGACTGAAGAATTACGGAACAGCTGCTTGTGGTATTGGCGATATAGTCAGATTCAGTAGAGTGTCTGTCTCGTGAGTATTGATATTTAACGTTGTTTCATTGAACAGATTACGTACTGCGCTGTATTCTATATTCATAGACTATGGTGAACATGGTCAACATGGTACTTAGGGCTGGATTAAAAAGAATGTCTCCAGAGGAAGTTGGAAAAGTATCCAATATCTGAGGGTACGAGACGGATCAATCTCGATAAGTCTGTTGGCTTCATGTTGAACACGTGGAAGGGAGATTCTCTTCCCAGAACTTTCCTCTGGACGAACGGGCCGGTCAAGATAATCGGTCTGGTTTGCTCCTGATCCCTTGGAAATGATTTGGTCAGAGATTTGGAAGAATGCAGAGTTCGTTGCTCGTCTGGTGTCTCGGAGGAAGTGTAGGGCGGATGTCTGTACGTTACACCTTTACCAAATTCTCCTTTACCCATTCCATGCTTCTACTTCCGTGTGTTATACTAATGACATTAGTAAGACTTCTGTTCTCCTTATGAGAAGGCAAGGACTACGTGGTAGTTAGGAAGACCTGTTACCTCCATCATTCTTATGGCGGTATAGGTATGTCCAGAGTTGAGATTCGTCAACATACGCTTCGCATCACGTACCTAGATCGAATGTCTCAGAAATCAAATGGGGATGGTTTAATTCTCGAAGGAAGATTTTAGTAAGAACTTCCCATCCTCGAAAAGTGTGCACTCGTGCGAGGAGGAGTTCCCCGTTAATCCCGAGACGTGTGTTCCTTCTATCATGAAAATCAGATTGTTTTCAAGCCCCTCTTACGGACGGTGGATGACCTATATGATGGCCAGGTGTCGTCCCGTAAGGGATTATATCACGTGTTAGTTCAAGAAGGTTTGATAGGTGATCTCGGTCTTACGAAGCAGGCAGTGCGCTTGATATGGCCTTAAGCGCCCGATTGAAATGCCAAACTATGCATCACTCATCTGGCTGGGAAAGAACCTCTTAGTCGGCAAAAGAAAAATCTCCAAAATACGTATGCTGCAGGGAGGCGATGGAGATTCTGGATAATGCTTTCTTTCACTGCAGTGCCGTAGTCCCGTTGTGCACGTTTATGGAAGATAGCATGGTTCGTATACTCCGCGGAATATTTTTTGCAGTTCTGTCTGTAGCAATGTGATTTCGTTGTTGACGAACGCCGAACAATATGTGTTTGTTTTGTTTTTTTTTTTGTTTGTTTTTTTTCTTCCTAGGTGTTATAAGAGTCGTGGTATCGACGACACGTCGGTAGAAATTCCAAACTAATCTTGTTCTTTAAGTATCAGTTCAAAGGCTAGATTTGGACAGAAATGCAAAAGGTAGGCGTATCTTGCGCGTATATGTCTATTGAAAGTAGCCGGTATAAAGTGGCACTTTGATGTCGATTAGGGTTTAAGATATTGTCCTAACTGGATTGAACATTGTCAACCCAGTCCATAATTAGATTAGTTTAGGGTTAGTTTTGTCTTTAATTTTTTCTTTCAAATTTTACTTAAGAGATGTGAGCGCGTTGGCCTCTATTTTTTTTTTCTATTTTTTTTGTTGCTCCAACTTTCTTTAGTTTAACTCCCCACTCCTCCTTCTTTAGGTGACCAGAGATATCTGTTCTTGGTGGATGCGTGTCACCTTTCGTATTTCGTGTGTAATCTTCGCATTTGTCGTTGCTTGATTGAATGTACGCTTGATTAGGTGGTAAGACGAATGAGTGTTTTGATTATTTTACTCCAGCATTAATTTCCTGAAATTAACTGATATTTTGTCACAAATTGTGGGTTTTTTTTTATTAATAATATTATTTTATTTAGTTTCTTGCTAAATATCAGGTGATCCCATAAGTTCTGTCCGAATTTTACCTTTTTTTAAAATGAACGAAATGTAAAGAGTATTTTATAATGTCTAATGGAGCTGAACATTATTTTTATGTTTAGATACATTTAATCTGAGGCACATAATGCTTTATGAGTTCAAGAAAGGAAACTCAGCAGCTGGGGCTAGAAACATTCACTCAGTTTATGGAGAGGAATGTGTGAATGAAAGAACTTGCAGAAGATGGTTTGCAAAATTCAGAGGTGGAGATTTCACCCTTGAAGATGAAGATCGAACCGGAAGTCCAGTTGAGTTTGATGAAAAGCTTCTTGAAGCAGACCTTGAAAAAAATTCTGCTTTATCAGTTTCAAAATTGGCAGTGGGTCTCAGTTCACACCATACAACTGTTCATCTTCATCTTCAACAACTTGGAAAAGTTCTTAAACTTGGGAAATGGGTGCCTTTCGAATTGTCTGAAAACAACCTCAAATCCCGAGTTGACATCTGCTCTTCTCTCCATTCTCGCCAACTTTCTTCACCTTTTTTGCATAGACTTGTGACTGGCGACAAAAAATGGATCGTTTATCGGAATGTTAAGCGCCGTAGACAGTGGCTTGGTAAAGAGGAAGGACCCCAGCCACAGCCGAAAAAGGAAGTTCATGGGCAAAAGGTTCTTCTTTCAATCTGGTGGTATCGCCAAGGAATAATCCACTTTGAATTCTTACCACCTAATGCAACGATTAATGCTCAAATATACTGTCAGCAATTAGAGCTTTTGAACCAAGCCGTGAGAAAAAAAAACTAGTGAATCGAAAAGAGGTGATGTTTCATCGGGACAATGAATCTTATTATAAACAATTGTCTTATAAATGGAATTTTTAAAGTATTCTGAATTTAAAAATAAAGAAAAAAGTGTGCAAGACCATAAGAAACACTACCTCCCCCAAAAAAAGTGAAGTTTTGTTGAAATCGGTTGAAAAATATAGGAAATCCGATCCCATATATAAACGAACACACACACACACACACACACACACACACACACACACACACACACACACACAAACAACCTGGGTTTTTATAATAAGTATAACTCGATATGAGTTGCCCCCCTTTTATTTCGCGAAAGCGATGCATCTTAATCGTGTTTTCAAATTGATTTCGTGCAAAAACAATTGTGTTTTTCTAACTTTTGGCGCTGTCAGAACCACTGCAAGGTAATTTTACGTAGTCCTGTGAAGTTTTGTTGAAATCGGTTGAAAAATGTAGGAAATCCGACCCAATATATAAACGTACAGACACACACACACACACACAACCTGGGTTTTATAATAAGGATGATGATATGTAAGTGAATGTTTTTTCTAGTGTAATGGATATTGTGGTATGTTTGGTTCTGTGATTGGGGCTAGCTAAGTTTAATTATGAAACACAAGAAAACCAGAGTTTTTCCCATCACTCCTTTTCATCTTGTGGCACATTTTTATATATTTTATACAAAATAAATATCTGTTTATATTTCTAAGATGAGGTATTGCAATAATTTTCATTATTTATATTGTTCAGACTATTGTTCTCATCTTTGTCATGTTCACGCCGTTTCGGCCGATCTACGTTCCGGCCGTCTTCTGGTGATTGGAGACATCCGGAACTAGAACAATCTACCCCAGTCGACGAAATAAAGGCTTCATTTCGAAATTCCAATCACCTTAAGAAGACCGGAGCGTACATCAGCCAAAACGTCGTGTAAATGACAGTACAGCTAAGGACAAAATTTCAAACAATGTAAATAATGTAAATTAAAATAAATATTGTTGTACATTTAATTTCTTCTGTTCGACGCCTATGAATAAAATATATTCGCAACTCGAGTTTCGTTGGTTATATTTTAGAGTTTGTTGTACTTGGATACGTCGATCAAAGAAAGTTGAATTAAATCCATTTTCCCCAAGACGAGTGAGAATACTAACACTATCTGATCCAGTTTTAGATATGTATTTCAGATCATTGTAAACATTTAAAGTTTTTAAATAAATTTTAAATATTTCAAAATCATTTGCTACAGATCGGTATAAAATAAATTTCGCTAAGTTGTTTCTTCATTATTGGATATAATTACTGCATTTCTCAGCGCCCAAGATATTATTGTCCACAATAAAAATTCTAAAATTTACTCGTATACTAAAGTGTATATTGTACCCACGCATTTTACAAAATTTGATGTTTTTTTTAATACTTTTGAATTTAGGTATTTGGCTGGAAATTTCGAAGATACTGTACTTTTATCATGCATGATATCGATATTGGTAATTTTGGCCCGAAGGAGAGTAAACAGATTTCTGCATCACTAGGGCATAACGTCCTAAGTACACATAAACAAAACTCTCAACGTTTGGATTCCCATAAGAGAAAACAAAGGACCTTTTATTTGTAAATAGCAAGATAGAATAAAGTCGACAGAAACCAAAATGGCGTCCTCGTCACATTCAAATGACAGCGATTAATCAGGTTTCAGTAAAAAGAAAATCGGCTTTCACACTCGATCGCATTTGACTTAGTCAAATATCATAAACTCGACTCTAGCTAGATAATCAAAACACCTTCCCAGAGTTAATAGAAAGATTTGTCTGCTTCATGATTCGAAGCAGACAAACATTAGAATCAGGAAAACAGAATGTGTTTCTTTGCTCTTCTCAAAGAAATAAAAGCAATTGTTGATTCAACAAAAGACTAACTGCGGGAAATAAATATTTACCAACGAGCAAAGGATAAAAAGGCATGGATATGTTTGTTTTTGTTTTTTTTTTATAAATCATTTGTATGAATTAAAGAAAGAATCGAAGACCAGTGCAAGACATGTAATTAAAAAAGGACAACAATTAAATAATAGTGATTTACACTATTTACGTTGTTCGGATTGTTGTCTTCATCTTCATTTTCATATTCACGACCTTTCGGCCGCTGTATGCTCCGGTCGTCTTCAGGTGATATACGTTGGAATTTCGAAACGGACTCTTTATTTCGTCCAACAGGGTAAATTGTTCTTGTTCAAGGTGCCATGCTTTTTACACTATTTACTTTTTTTGGATTGTTGCCTACATTTTTCTTGTCATGTTCACGAACTTTCGGCCGCTGTATGTTCCAGCCGTCTTCAGGTGATATACGTTGGAATTTCGAAACGAACACTTTATTTCATCTAACAGGCTAAATCGTTCTAGTTCCACGTGCCATGCATTTTCTGAATATCTCAGTTTTTAGTTAATTCCCTTGAATATATCAACTCTCCATGTTTTTTTTTTCTTTCTCGCCTCTCCTGCGGTCAGGTATTGAACTCACAACTCTTTGGGTCAAGAGACTGGATTGCTTCACCCAATGGCTGAAACGTCGTCAACATGACAATAAAAATGAGGACAACAGTCCGAACAATATATTCTAAAAATATTTTCTGGCTTTAAATAACCTGTAAACGGTTGATAAGCTGTAAAGAATGATACAAATCCATGTCATCGATGTGCTCCCTGATCAGTATTAACCATTTAAGCACTGGGTTCAGGAACAATTTTAAGCCTTCTGCCTGAGCTCCTGAGTCAAAATTCGCAAATAATTGCACTGTTCAACCGATGGCTGGACATTAGAGCATTTTTTCTCTACCGCTGTTCAATTTTTCTCTGCCACGGGTAAAGCGGTGGTCAGGGGTGAAAGGTTTAAAAAGTCATTGCAAATATAGCTGAACAAAATGTAATTCTATGTTACGTTTTTTTAAAGAATAAAGTTAATAAACAAAGACCTCATATAATTATAATATACTAAGTTTGTTAGTTTGATTCAAACGATTTACATAAATGTTGAATCAAAACATGTAATCTATCCAGGTGTTTAATTTTTCGAAATTAAGGTCTATACAAGTAGGCATTCCAAATTTAACTACAGTGTAACCCGGATATAAGAGAGTTGTCGGGACCGGAGAAGAAGTCTCTTATATCCGGGTTTCTCTTATATTCGGGTTTGGTCTATTATATATACATTAACACAGGCTCTAATTTGGGACCAGAGAAAATCTCTCTTATATCCGGGTTTCTCTTATATCCGGGTTTCTCTTATATCCGGGTTTCTTATATCCGGGTTACACTGTATAGGACAAATTGATCATCGCTTGAAAATGATTAAAGGTAAATAAATGAAGTAATTGTCAGAAATAATTTAAAGGAATTAATTATTTAAATGCTATGTCCTTTCAGGAACTGGACAGTCATTTTTCTCTTTCTTATACTTGATGTCCTGTTTTGTGATAGACGATTTCAGAATTTATTATAAGTCTACGATTCATCAATAAATTAAAAAAAATAATGCTGCATATCTGCTGTTGCGTCTGACATCTTAAATACTATTCGTTTATTGGCCTATCCCCTTAATAATTTCCCTTCCATTTTTTCGCATTGAGCAAATTCTTGAATCGTAAAAACAGTTTCGCCTTGCTTCGAGGTAAATGTTTAAACCTTTGAGCCCTGACTACCGCTTTACCGGTGGTAGAGAAAAATGATTTAATGCCTAGCCAATGGTTGAAAGGTGGGTAAATAAGGGGCTAAGGTGGGTTGATTAATATTGTTCAGTCACACAGGGCTCAGAGGGTTAAAAATATGTTAAATCATAATCTACGAATTAATAAAAGGTTGATGAAACATTGATTTATAAGTCCCAGAAATTCATACACATATGTCCTCAAGGCCAGAGGGCCCAGTAGATAAAGACATTGATTAGATTCAGTAACTAGGACTAAAGAATTTGTAAGTTAATTACCAAGCCACAGCAGTAGTGTACCACAAACATGGAGAGTTGAGTTAAAGAGAAATAACTGAGACATCAGGAAGAGGCATGACACGTGGAACTAGACTCATCTACTCAAGTGGACGAAATAAAGGGTTCGGTTAGAAATTTCAGTCACCTGAAGAAGACCGGAATATACAACGGCCGAAACGTCATGGATGTGTCATTAAAGTTGATGATAATAGTCTAAATTAATGTAAATAACGTAAATACTAAAGTTGTTGAATGATTTCAGGTTGCCACTGCCACAGCTAGAATTCACTGTTTTCTTTCTCTTTGGATTTTTCTACCCAAGGCTAGATAGCCAAATATACCATGTTATTTACCCGACAAACAGTGTTAGAAGAACATGGATTGATGGTTTTCCAAAGATCGTTAGTACGACAGTGAAGTGATCCAAGATTTGAACTGTGCCTCTTGATTCCAGTTCTGGTACTGATAGACGTTACACTATATCCACAAAGGGAAATTAAATTATATCTAAAACAGGAATCTTGCTATCCTTCTTAAAAATAAATAACTAAAATGAGTTCTCTATTTACTGCTTCATCACATGGATGATATTTTATATAAACTAAAGCCGTCCTGGGTATGACGTTAAAATACACCCGGAAGCAAGGCCTCTGATCGGAATGTTTCAAAGAGCGGGGAACCACCAGTTAATTGCTGATGTTTCCAGGTCCACCCTGATCCGGGAATGTAACACCTGTTATGCTCCCAATTATGTGCAAATATTTTACCTTCAAACTGGGGTGAAATACTATGAAAGTTTAAATATATATTTTTATGTTAAAAATGCCAGCAGTATATTAACAAAATACCAGTCAATTGTGATTTAGCCTACTGGGATACCGCGAAATTTCCTGGTGATCCCCATAAACAATGGTTAATAATAATAACTGAAAAACGTAAAAGTAGAAAATAAAAAAAAAGAAATATTGCGTAGATAATGGTAAGTTTTAAATGAGACATTTTTGATGTTATCATTTCTTTCGATATATAATAGATAACCTAAGTTCCTTGTTTTCGGATAAAAAAGAGGGTCCATTTGATTTTGATGCTAGCAGAGATGTTTGCTGAACTTTCAACTCAGTTTCAGATTTTACGAAAGAAACCCCCTAAAACAAACTTCAGTAAATTCTTAACACAATTAATAGCTTTTAAATTCTATAAATTATGTTTCAAACATGTTGAAATTAACAAAATACAAAGGAAATTTAAGTCTTTGCCTTTTAATGCTGTTTTAAATTAATACTTTGAAACATTCTGGGCTTGGCTACCATTCACGGTCTTGGAGAAAGACAATGATTTTAAAAATAAAATAGTTGATGTAGTAGATAAAGACACGTTCTAATTACTGTGATAAAGACAGAATTGAAAGAGAAGCTAAATAACAACTAATAATTTAAACAAGATAACATCATCACGTATTGTGTTTAATATTTTTTTTAATCTGATTAATTAGACTTTAAATTACACTTCGATGAAATACGACTAAAGTGTGTGATATTCATCTATTTAAAAAAAAATCGAGAAATTAAATTTTGATTGCAGTGTTTCGACACATTTCCCAGTAATACATTAGTATGAAATTAGTAATGTTTTCAATTTCAGCATTAAATATAATGACATGTTATGCGAGTAAACAAAAAAACAGATAGACAAAAATCTAGGATTCTAGTTGACTATGCCTTTCTTAATTGGTCTGTATATTTGAATATTTTCTGGGGAGAAAGTTCTTCCAACAAAATATTTAAAACATTTGAAATATTCCAAATATTCCAACATATACGAATGAATTCTGCGACCCATATTTAATACTAGATTAATAAACATATAATCAGTATATATATATATATATATATATATGTATATGTATGTGTATGTGTGTGTGTGTGTGTGTGTGTGTGTGTGTGTCGAGAACAGCTAGAGATGAATATATTATTAAAAATGACAGACTCAAATTTGTTATTGTAATGACGTCATGCTCGTATAAAAGAATTTTCACTACTTTTACTAGTAAAATCTACTTATGTGAGTCCGTACAACGAGCACACTCAAACGACAACCTATTTTATTTCACCAGTTGTTAAATTATAGCACAGCCTGCATAGAAATTAAGAACTTGCTCGAAATATCTAGAACGTTGAGGGAGATATTTGATTTAATATAAAACATTTTCCTAGCATTTTTGAAGCGAATAAGATAATATAAGATCTCCAAGGACACGGAACATATCACTGGTAGAATTAGCTTATATCCCTTATTATCTGTATTGCAATCTAAGATGTATACACTTTGAAGTTATTGCGTACCTTTGGAATTACATTACCAAATATGATGTCTAGCTTCAAGGAGAGCGGAGTGGCCACGGGTCTGTATTACTGAGAAGTATTTTTAGCTAAATGAAAGAAATGAACGGTTTAATATACTTGATTCATTCTTCTTCATTTTAGAAAGGTTATATGAATCTGAAGAACTGTTATATTGTTGATAGAATTTTTTTTAAATGGAAATCATTTGCAAGGAGTTTCCTGTACTGTGAAGTTTGTCGACGCGGAAATTGTAATCAAGAAGCAGAATTCAATTACGCTTTTGCTCTGTGCCCTTTGGTAAAGAATTTATCTTTTTTTGTTCTTTATATATGGGTTGGAAATAATGATAGACTTCGGGGTGTAGCCATGGGTGATAACCTGTCTAAGAGAGAGAAATCTCTGAATCTCCAACAATTGAAAAATAAACGGGAAACCACTCCAAGAAGTCATGGTAATTCGAAGAAAACCTTTCCAAAGAATACAAATTAATTCAGACATAATAAAGAAAAGGCATATATAGAGAGACATGATCGTCGACTTCCTTACATGACATTACAAAAACCATCTGTTGGTGGTTTTACGAATGTCACTGCTTCAATGAGTACAAATAAAGTTTTGGCAAGAAAGATTTATCTAAAGGTAATTAACCGATAAGTAATGTCCTCTAGCATAGATCACGAAATCGAAACAATCTACGCCTATGGATGGGATACATGATTCTAATTGAAATTTCTAAGTTATTGAATCGAGAAAAAAACGACTGAAGTCGGAAGATTCAACAACCGATATGTTCTTCCTATAAAAACCAAAATGTAATGGGCTTACGGTCATATTACATTGAAAAACCGGTTGGATGGTTGGTTGTTTTATGCCATATCAACCTCAGTGGGTTATTTTAATCCAACAATTTTTTTTAAATAAATGAATAGAGAAAGTTTGGATAAAAAGAAAGATGTGTATGTTGTTAATATTTTGTTTTGTCAAAAATTTATTTCTGGTAATAATTTTTTACAAAGTATTTCTGATATTAAAATCTATTTTTACACTTTTATAATGCTTTTTACCATTTTTGTATTCTGAGTTCAATTCTCCATTTTTTTTTCAAGGAATGTATAGCTGTTTGTATTACTGGTATATTTTTTTAAGTATCGCTGATAATAACATTTCCTTCAAAAATTATTGCTGTAATTTTCTTTTTAGGTATTTCTGGTAATGAAAACAATTTTTAGACAAGTTTGGATGTTAACATTTTGCCCATAGCTTGGACCCTAACAGGCGATACCGCCCTGGGTTCGGGTGGACCTGGGAACACCAGACATTAAGAAGTGATTCCAAGTTCTTCAAAACCGCCTGATCAGATGCCTTTCTCTTAGACGTAGTTTATCGTTATATCCAGGACGCGGATGTAGTTTATCGTCATACCCAGGGCGATGAAAAACCGGTTTACGCACGATCGCCGAAGTTAAGCAACATCGAGCCTGTTCAGTATTTATTTGAGTACCGCTTGGGAATATCAGATGCTGTATGTTTGGATGTACAGGTTGTGTAATGGATAACGTTTCACAATTGCAAATTGGATATCTGAGTTCCAGTTCCAGTTGTGTTCTTTATATTCACTCACGCGTAAAGACACATGGAAAAGGCATCAATCGCAGCTCTGGTTTAACTAGTAGAACTTGTATCAGTAAATCATTATTTTATGGCTTCAAATAACCTGGAAAACGTTGGTAAACCGTAAAAAACAATCAATTAGTCAATCAAAAATATCTGCCTGCATTACTGAATATGACATATTGGATGAAAGCAGAATTCAAAAATTCGATTCGTTAAAAAGTAGATGGATTTGTAAACAAAATAATACATTTAACTCACGCAGGTGAAAAAAAATTCTATATCTTCTACATTCTGTAAGTAAATTAACGGTTATTGGTCGATATCTAAATGAACGTTTCCATGATTAATTACCTGTTATTACTCACTATAGAACTACCATACGTTCACATATACATCTGACAGACTTACAAACAGACAGATAAGGAAGATGACACGTAGAAAAACAATTTACGATTAAACCATATTAAACATTTGCACCTATTGATAATGATGTGTACCGGAAAGGGATATATTTGATCGAAGTAACTAAGAGGTTTAGGCTACTGTAACCGAGTAGAACAATCTAGCAGGTAGCAGTAATGGAACTGGTACTCGTCGTAGTCGCAGTCAATAAATGTAGGCAATAGGCGTAGACCAATAGGATAGTCAATGGCGTAGTCCAATGGGCGTCGCGTAAATCTACATCAGTTTGTATTTATGGCTGACACAAGCCAGTCATATTCCTGTGAGCGGGACACAGCTCTATCCATATTCATGACATCAGATAATTACGAAATACTTTTTTTCAATCATACACGTGTTTGCATTAACAATCTTAATAATCCAGCAGGGTACTTTTCGAGGAACTTATATCCGCTACCTTTTAGGAAGCAAACCTTTTTTTTTTCTTTTACCTTATCAAATGTTTAATATGGTTTAATTATAAATTATATTTCTACGGGCCGTCTTCCTTCAAGACATTGTAGGTAATGGCTCTCCACAATTTCCTATCTTTTGTAGCTCTTAGGAAACATTTTTATTGCTATCGCTCCAATTCCCTGCCATGATATTCATTTACACAAGTTTGTTATTTATGTTAATCGTCCATTTTTTTCTGTCCCACTTTCATTCAAAATGTTCTTCTAATATTTGTACTCATTATGTGTTCTACTAATTTCAACAATATTTCTCTAGACATAGGTTTCTTTTACTTCTGTTTTTTTTTTTTTAGAAAACACAAAAACATATTTCGAGAATTTCATGAAATATTACTAAAACAAATTGTTATAGATATGTTTTCTCAACAGACGCGAATAAATGATAAGACTCATTTACAAAAAATGGTTAAATCAAATAATAACCTCCTGGTAATATTTATAAGAAAGAACAAAGCCAAATGTTATAATAGGTTATGTTGAATATAAATGAATGGATGGAAATCAAAAACCACTATGAAGTTTAACCTGAGTAAACATTAACGAAGATGCCATCTAAAGGTTAATAGAATTTCATTAATTTCGTCTCCCATATGCCGCCAACGGGCGGGAGAGAATGATGCAAAGATGGAGACCGATAAAGGTAAACCAGTAATATTTTTTTGGAAATCATTTGTTCTAACAGAGAAATACCCGAAATTTGTAAAGCTCAATAAATGTGTTTCTAACGTATACCGGAAATTGATATCACAATCTAGAAATAGTAACAAGAAGGATTATTCAAATATGCTCAAGATTTAAGTAAGAAATTCCCTTAATATCTTCTAGTGATTATACAGTAGAATCCCTCATATCCGAAATCCACCATATCTGTAGTACCTCAAATCCAGAGTGCCTTATATTCGGATTTCGCATATCCGGACATGATTCCGATGTGTATATTTGAACTAATTGGTTGGTGATATATAACTGATTTTTAATTTCTATTTTTCAGGAAATTTGCTTTGGATAATGACTTATGCTTATTTCACCCTGAAGCCTTGTAGTCGTGCAGAAAATTATGTGAATAAGAGGAAAGGGACATATCTGCAACAAGCTAGCTATGAGATACGAGATTGTGATGAAACCTGGATTGAAATTGAAAAAGGTATTGAAAATGTTGTCAGCTTTATGAAAAGAAAGCCAGCATTCAGCTATGACGATTGCAATAACGCACGCATATTTAAAAATGTTCCTTTCGTTTAAAATATTTCAAGAGCAAGAACAAAACGAAATGCGGAAACGTTAAGAATGACATTACAAGAGAAAGAATCATCATCCAATAGCGATTAAAAAAAAACCTCGTTACATTATTTTGTTTTGCATACTTTAATGAATTTATTTGTTTTTTTTTCTTAAAATCTATTCCGTTATATTTCACTCACCATTATTTTACTTTGTTTACTATAAAACATTGAAAATAAATTATTTCATTTATTTTATATTAATCTAAAAATAACCACTCATATCCAGACTTTGTAACAAATTCCGCATATCCGGAAGGCCTTAGTCTCATTGCCAGGGATTCTACTGTAATTTCCTCCTCATGATAAGCATTTTGACCACCCATATTTCAGAGATGCAAAAATTAAACTCATTGCCTTTTTGGCGAAATGCCCTTTACACGCAGTACATGCAGGTTATAAAAACTCTTATTCCATGCACCCACTGCAGCACCGATATAAACCCCTTTCCTTGCCCTCGCTACGAATTTTGGCCACATAGACCACGTTTATCGTCAAACATTTACATTCAGCGGACCGTTGGCTGTGTTATGGCAGTTACATGCTCTGGTAATATCGTCCACTTCATTATCACTAGCTAGTAAGTTGCTGTTACTGGTACTGATCGTTTTAGCTGTAGCTGAATTTTAAACTGTTTTTTGTTTGGTTTTAATTTTACCCAGTGACATTGGTTACTACGGTTTTGCTGAAAGGGAGAGGACCCAAATCACATTCCTTTTACGATTGCTGTTATTGTTGCTGTTTTTTTTTCCCATCAAACGCTCTTCAGCAAATTATTAGTGGAGATTGCTAATAGATATGTTTGGTCTGCTTGGACATTTTTCATTACTAGAATTGTGTATGTGACGTAGTATAGGTAGAATTATTTAGTACATATGTCATATTCCTGACACTTTTTCTATCCGGCCTATACAAGCCATTTTTTAGGCATAGTGACATATCTAGGTGGGGTCAAATTCTCTAGTATAGACATTCAAGCCGTAATATTTTTAAAGAATTTACTATTCTCTTTTATGGTGCTTTCAACTTATTCTGGCCATTTTTGCCTTCTGCCTTCCTATCAGGCAGCGAATGTTGTATGGTCTCCTCAAAGATGAAGAAGAGACTCGAGGAAACGAAAATAGTGTTCTACAGGAGGATGCTAAGTTTATAACAGACCGAGCATGTGCGCAACGATGAGGTTTTAGAGAGTATGCAAACAAGGATTATTATTATACTTAACATCAGGATGAAGCAGATGAAATGTCTGGGACACGTAAGGAGAAAGGAAGGCCTGTAGAATCTGGTACTTACAGGTCGAATAGAGGGAAAGAGAGACAAGTAAAAGCAATGCATATTACCTGGCCGGCTTATGCAAATGGATGACAGAACATTGTCTGTTGGAGGTGGCAGAGTGACGAAATGTATTGAGAGCTACAAGGGATAGAGGGTTGAGAATCATAATCGCCTACGTCCTGAGAGTACACAGCACATAAATAGAAGAAAAAAACCATAAGCCCACCGTTTCTGTGTCACTCTAAGTGATGCAATTCAAGTTGATCCCGAATCCTCCCTAAGAGGTAAACGCCTGCCAGCTCGCATTTTTCCGATATATTATACGCACTTATTACCACGTCAAAGCTATTTTTTGGTTTTGTGTCTTTTAACGCATCATTCTTTATTATAGTACAAATCACTACGCTGCTATTCTTTGATTGTTTAGATTGTTTTTATCATTAATGTATCAGTAATCCTTGATATTAGGTATTGAGTGGTAAAATTACTCATTATCGAGCTAGATGCATATAGATTCTTTTTTTTTTTCATTGTAATCTCTCTACACCATTTTACAGCATATTTGGCACTCTTCCACTGAACTACTTCCATGTCTATTCCAAATGTTTCTCAATTATTTTATCCTGCACATTCTTGGTAGGATTGCTTAGTCGATATTGTGGCTAATTACCAAAGATTTCTTTGTCATCTTTGATAGTGACAAATGCCTGTCACTTATGCAGATTAAGCATTCTACCATTTATTCTTAATCCCTCCGCAATATTTTTATTCATATTTTTTATATCATTTCTCCAGTTACATGACACTGTTTTATAAAATCTCTCTACCTCGACGGAATATTTATATTAATCACTAGTGATTTTCTATCAATTTTGATTAATAACATTTTCGACAATCTATTATTATAGGAGTAATAGTTAATTATCTTTTATTCCATTGAGAAATTATTAATTCTATTTGGCGACATAATGCAGTTGATAATAAAGAAAAGGATCTATTCAAACTCCAATATGGATTCATTATGTGAGGGGTTTAATGCAAAGCCGTACGTTTTGACTGTTTCTTGGTTTTGCCAGGGTGTGCCGAGGAAATCATCACACTGTCTCTCGCTCTTTCTTTCTCTCTCTCTCTCTTTCTCTTTCTCTCTCTCTCTATATATATATATATATATATATATATATATATTATATATATATATATATATATATAAATATATATAAATATATATATATAAATATATATATATATATATAAATATATATAAATATTTATATATATAAATATACATATATATAAATATATAGATATATATATAAATATATAGATATATAAATATATATATATATATATATATATATATATATATATATATATATATATATAAATATATAAATATATATATATATATATATATATATATATATATATATATATAAATATATATATATATATATATATATATATATATATATATATATATATATATATATATATATATATATATATATATATATATATATATATATATATATATATATATATATATATCTTATGCATATAAAGGCTAGGATAAAAATGTAATTTACCATCCAAACGAGGAATTTATAATACACTTGTTTTGCTCTTTTTCACATTCTCCTCCTCCCTTTTATGCCCAACTTTGTGTGTTTGTTTATTTGTTTTTGAAAACAGTAATGTAGCATTCGTTAATTTTTTTTTAGTAAAAGAGCGTTAGATGGTCATTCGATAAAATATCGCCTGAGGATACCGTGAAGTTGTAAAAATCGGTTTTCTGCTACATGCAAGACATTCGAACTTACCATCAGCATCAAGAAAACTGAAGTTGTTCATCAACCTTGCCCGACACCGAAGTAAATTTGAGGTGCAAAGCAGATACTCCCTGTTTGTAAGTTTCCGGATTTCCCTTTGTAATTTAATAGAATGAATCTGAAGTCCCTGGAATCTTTCAAATACCTTTAGAGCATGGTAAATTCAAGTGCATCACTGGATGACTAGATTGTTAATCGCATTGCAAAAGACAGTGCCTCCCTTGGTTCGCTGCCTCCTAGGTTTTGGGACGAAAGGCGAATAAAGCTTTGCACTAAAATCCAAGTGTACACAACTGTCGTTTTGCAAACTCTTTTGTATAGCTCTGAAATTTGGGCACCTTATAGATGCCACATTAGAGGATTAGATGTCTTCCATAAAGGTTGTCTCGATACAATCTGTGGCCTAACGTTTGAGGATCGAGTGTCAAATGCGAGACCTTTTTGAGAAATGCAAGATTGGTACTCTCAAGACATTCATAAACTAAGGACAACTACATTGATCTGACGATGTGGCAGGGATGAGTGATGATCGTATACCAAAAGTTCTTTTTTTTTACAGTGAACTCCATAGTAGTCATAGAAATGTTGGTAGACCTTGGCTCAGGTATAAAGATAAACTGAAAAGCAACCTTCCTTGCGTCAACATTCCATTCAAGAACTTTGAAGAGGTAGCTATAAAGAGATCAAATTATCGTTGTAGCTGCTATTCAGGAATAATGCACCATCAAGTAGTAAACATCAGTCGACTACGTGAAACACAAAAGCAAAATAAGACAGCTAACAAAGTTCCTGCTGCACTTGGATACAATATATTCTCCTCTCTTGTTTGTGGTGTTTTGTGCAATTCTCGAGCCTGTCTCAAAAGTCATGCCCGTCATAGGCATGCAGATAATTAGTTCGTGGTCGTCGGAACCTCATGCATGGAACTCAATGGGAAAGTCCATCATATAGGAAAATGATATATATATTTTTTCACGAAAGTTGATAGGCGAAAGAAGTATGACAAAATGGAAAAAAGGTTTTCGTACAACGTTTTTTCTTTTAGGAGTTCATCACACTAAGTTACTGTTTATGTTGATTCGACTACGCATGCGCACGAAAGAAACGCTGAGAATTGTAAATGTAACATATATATTGTTAATGTGTTTTGGTTATATAATATAGTCGATTTCATTTATATTCTTTTTACTTTTTTTATTAAATATTCCACATTGTGATAATAGATCTGACAAGAAAAGTGAATAGTTGGAAGAAAGTGGACGTAATTTATCTTTCATCCTTCAGTGAAAACAAACTTGATAATGGCTAACAGAATAGGAGAAAGCGATCAGATATATAGAACTTTTAGACAGTTATTGTACACCTTATATGAACACACAATAATTGAATAAGAAGCTTAATCGCCGTATCTTGTCAATTGTCTATAATGAAAACTTTGATATAAATGTATAAAAACAGGGTACGATGTGTAAATTGTCGCCATTTTATATTTTTAATTTCGCGCATGCGTGTCGTTTTTTTTTATTTTGACGACTGCACGGGTTGGTACTATCAGTTTGACACCGTCTGTAAGAAAAAAAAACATCATCACGCAATTTACTCTGAGAGAAATTTGGAAACGGCATGCTGTGCTGCTTGATATTTAGTTCTGAAACTCCAATACGAACATTTGAGTGTTTGGGTGTCAATTTGAAGACGCTTTTCAGGAGGATTCGGAAAGTGTTGAATGATATATCCAGTCAACAGGTTTGAAGTGATCTCTAGTTATGTTGACATTATGCCTAACCTAAGAATTGGAGTCATATTCTTAAACACCCTCCTTACATAGAATCTTTCATATGGATATCATGGATGGCAACATATTCGCTGAGAAATATGTAAACTGTTAACTGTAAAAAAACAAAGAAACTTTATCAGATAAGTGACTAAAAAGGAACCCTGTAAGTCTTAGCATGCACAGTCTTTTTTTCAAACACTGTGGAGTGACACTACCTCATTACAAACAAAAACTTGTAATAAATAACAGATAGTACGTAACTTAAAGTCTCTCAAAAACATCAGCATCTTTAGTGAATGATGCAAGAAACAAGGGAACGTTCTGATATAATGATGATTCTGATGTTCCACACTATATTGAACAATAAATTAAGAATTCTTCCAGCTTAATAATGGAAATAATGCAAAGAGAGTTAACAAGTCGTGAATTTGAAAAACCTATTTTCCTTAAAATATTTTATAAATTTCAAACGACTTTAGGACTAGCACTTCAATCAATGAATGGCAAAAGATTACATATGATTTGCTTTGGTTTATTTTGCTTTACGGCTTATCAACCTCAGTTGGTTATTTAATGCCTGCAAGATAGTTATTGTTGGTATTATTATTTATTTTAATATATTGTTGCTAAAATATTTTTTAATGTATTGCTCGTAATATTTTTTAAATGTATTGCTTGTAATATTTTTTAAATGTATTGCCTCTAATATTCTTTCAAGAATGAATTACTCGTAATATTTTTTAAATATATTGCTTGCAATTTTTTTTAAATGTATTGTTTGTAATATTTTTTAAATGTATTACCTGTAATATTTTTTTCAAAATGTATTGCTCATAATATTTTTTAAACGTATTGCTTGTAATATTTTTTTTAAATGTATGGCTCGTAATATATTTTTAAATGTATTGCTTGTAATATTATTTAAAAATGTATAGCTCGTAATATGTTTTTAAATGTATTGCTCATGATATTTTTTTAAATGTATTGCTTGTAATATTTTTTTTAATGTATAGCTCGTAATATGTTTTTAAATGTATTGCTTGTAATATTTTTTCTTTAAAAAATGTATATCTCGTAATATTTTTAAATATATTGCTGGTAATATTTTTTTCAAAAATGTATTATTCGTAATAATATATTTTTTACATGTATTGTTTCTAGTTATTTTTCAAAAATCTATTGCTAGTAATATTCGTTTTTTTTAAAATAATATGCAAACACATATTGCTGTTATTAAAACCTATTTTTACACTTTCATTTTGTTTTGAGCGCAGTTTGGCGATTAACTATTTGCCCACAGCTGGGAACCTAACAGGTGCTACCACCCCGGATAAGGATGGACATAGGAACACCGGCAATTAAGAGGTGGTTCCACGCCCCTCAAAACCTCCTGATCAGTGGACTTGCTGCTGGATGTAGTTTATCGTCATACCCAGGAAGCAAGCAGAGAATGCCGGTCGTCTCTCTACACAACAGTTATATCTAACCATTTCACCTGTAAAATGATTAAATCTTTCCTCCAATCTAGAACTGAGCTTAAATTCATAAAGAATACGTTCATAAGAATATTTAGCATTAAAACAATTAGCGAAAAAGCACATGAAATTTATATTACAACGGTGTGAAGTAACTGAACAGATGCCGTGTTAGGACTAATAATATATATTTATATTCCCAACAGAAAATTATTGTAATATTTCCTTGTGGACATTATTTACATTATTCGGACGATTGTCCTCATCTTTGTCGCCATATTTATTACAACGTTTCGGCCGTTGTAAGTTACGGCCTTCTTCAGTTGGTTGGAATCCTTTGGGTACTGTCAGAGAAAAACAATAATAACAACAATGTTGCAATATGAGCTCTGGTAAAAACATGAGGTGATAACAGCAAAAAATGCAATATGAGCACAGGTAAAATGGTTGCTAAAGACATTAGGTTTATAATACCCAGAAATTTATACAGAGATGTCCTCAAGGACACATGGCACAGTAGTTAAAAGCGTTAGTTAGATCCAGTGATAGTACAGTGAGTTCAATACCCGGTTAAGGCAGTGGGAAGTTAACAGGAGATAACTGATAACTGATATCCATTAAAACATGGCACATGGAACTCAGTCTACATCAGTGAGCGAAATAAAGGGTTCAGTTCGACATTCCAACCACCTGAAGAAGGGCGGGGCGTACAATGGCCGAAACGTTGTAATAAATATGGCGACAAAGATGATAATAGTCCGAATAATGTAAATAATGTACATAATACCTCATCTTAGGAATATTGTTGGGGCGCACCCACCTTCTGACTGATAATGGACTTATCCCTCTACGATATAGGTCAGTGCTAGAGAGATCAGGGGATATAGAGAGCTGGAAATCAGGTGACCATCTCACTTCCGTCTCTCGACCGGAAGATACCGTTGGACTGTAGACTCTTGCTGATTGTTATTACTAACCTGTGTTCGTTATTACTAATCACTCTGTTGTTAAATATCTCTTCAACTATACCAGTATTTTTCCCTTCATCTGTGTTTGTCTATTTGAATACACACACGCGGGAACACTCCCAACATCTCAACAAATATAGACAGATATTTCCTTTAGAATAATTTTTTTTAGTTATTAACATTTTAATATTTGTCAAAGCGAATTTATGTAACATTGACAAATCCTGTACATTTTATTTGTTCTTATCTTTAGAATGATTTAAGAATTTTATTATGGTGTGATTTCTGTTAAATTTCTCTCAAGAATTGCAAAGTTATATTCTTATCACTCAATAACATACGACCATGTTACTCGTTTATAGAATGTTATTATTTTAGAGTTCTTTTTACACTTTTATATTGTTTTGACTCAAGTTTGGCGGTTAACTATTTGCCCATAGCAGGTCTCTAACAAGTACTACAACCACGGGTCAAGGTGGACTGGGGAACACCAACAATTAAGAAATTACCGTCTTAAGTCTGGGACGTAAAAGGTAAATAAAAATAACTATACAATTATTTATATTTATTTACAACCGTCAGGTTGCATCATTAATATTAAACTGAATAAATAAATGAAAATTGTACGAAGAAGAAAATGACAGAATGATGAATTAATGGCTACAAACCTCAGTGGATTAAAACAATTTTAATGCAAGCATGAACGTATCATACCTCGTGGTGATAAATCGAGAAGTGTTTCCGATATCCTATTCATTTTGAACTCACTTTCTTTGCGAGTCAGTTTTTAATAGATATGGCTTTCGAACTGTTTACTTTCAGTTTGATATATGCGTATATGAATATGGCCGCTGCTATGGGGATATGTCTATACATTTCTTTTCTTTTTTTTAAAGTTCTTACCAAAATTTAGTTGTGCTTCAAACACGTTGTCTTATTCTCGTATCGATTCCTGAGGGTCGCCTACTAACTTAGGCTTTGCATGAGATATTCAGATCGATATTGCAATTCGAGATGTTAGACATGGCTGTATAAATTCGAAGGCCTCACCAAAGCCTTCCGGCTTAATCGCTTCAAGCAATGTTGCAACTTGTAATTTCAGAATACACAAACGCTTCACTTTACAACTTTGAAATTTCTAAGTTTCTTTCCGACTTTCAACGTTTTTCCCCAGGTAATAACTGCGTCAGAAAAATATACACTTAGTATCATGTATTTTATATAAGTAATGGGTATTAAAAAAGTAAGGTCAAAGGTCGAACTGTCCTGCTGTCCTAAAGAAAATCTCTTTTTGATATTGAATATATGCTATTAGCGACATTGTGTCAAAGTACTGCTGCTGTTACTTGAATGTGTGTAGGTGGGTGAGAGGAGTTGATTTGCGGACTAAACGCTTCACTGGAACAAAGAATGGGTATGTGTACCTGTGATTTATCTATTATGCAAATGTACCTGCCTACATAGATGAGGTATTTTAACTACTTATATTATTTACATTATAGGCACCTCGACGTGGTGTAATGGTTAGAAAGCTTGTCTTGCTAGATCAATTGCGACTGCGTAGTGCGTTCGACCGTCGCTGGGTGCTCCATACTTTCGGCTTTGTGCCACATACAGGCCGGGCTTAGAAAATCGCTATATTATTTACATTTATTCGGACTGTTATTGTCATATTCATGACGTTTCCGCCGTTGCACGCTCCGGCCTTCTTCGGCTGATGTACGTTGGGATGTCAAACCGAACCTTTCCACCGGGATAGATTGTTCTGGCCTAGTGGATAAACGCGTTAGTTGAAATAATACATTGACTTGACCCAAAGAGTTGTGGGTTCAATACCTGGTTACGGCAGAGGTGAGCAAAAACTTTAGTCGAATTACAAGCGAATTAACTAACACTGAGCTATCCAGAAAAGGCATACCTCGTGGAACTAGAACAATACGATATTAGTATATCACCTGAAGAACGTCCTAGCGTAAAACGGCAGAAACCTCATAAATTATGGAAGAGTGTTTAGTAAATCACGACACTAAGATCTGTTGGAACTGCTCGGTAATCTTGACAAATTTTAGAGTGATATTAGAATAATCCAGAATTTATAATGGCCGTTAGTCCGTTCATCTGTCACAGCCTCTAGAATACATTGACGATGGAAACAGAATTTTAGTGAAAGCAGGTAAGTGTGTACAAAGTACAGCTGGTTTTACTAAGTTGCGAAGTAGTTTTTTTTTTAAGATATTACTTTTCTAAACAAATCAAGTCATTCAAATTTCATCGTTTGTTTTGAGAAATTGAACGAAACGTAGTGATTTAAATCTCGACAAAAAAATGCTAGATATAACTTCAACAATACTGTGAGGACTTCAAAATGCGTTAGCGTATTGCAAAGAAATTCTAGTATACAAAAATTATAGAAATGTGTGTAAGATAAACGTGTGTCTTCTCACCGGACACAGACTATGCAGTGAAGCTATTTCTAGAGAATTATATGCCATACAGCGATTCATTACTGGCGGCCACAAACTTCCTAAGATAAGATATACATGTGACACAATTTTGACAGCAGATACAGAGAGGGAACTGCAAGAAATGTACTCTTTTTCTCTCTTCTGTTTAATATATCATATGGGGCACAAATTTTCCCAGTCCTCTTTCTACATGTATCTTGGAATTTGAAATATCTTTTCTGATATTATTATATGTCTACATTTTCTTTTCCTTTTCTCTCAAACTTACTCACATAATCAATCCGGGATATTCTGAACATCATTCTGTGTGATCTCTTTATTGTTGCTTCTATCGGTGAAGATTATCCAGCATTCACACTTCAGGTGTATGACGATAAACTGCATTCGCCAGATTAAAGGTTTTGAGCAACGCTGACGCCCTCTAAATTGTATTTGTTTCCTAGTTCATTTATCTTGGAAATAGTGATAGATTAGACATAAACTCTTGTTCAAATTAATTGAAACAAAACGAATAATTCAGTTATTATTTACATTTTTTTATTCATATTTTCCAGTTAAACATGACCTAGTGCACATGTTAGCATTTCGTATGACAATTCCAGGAAGTCGTTCTTTGCCGATTGATCGCATATTATCGATTGGATTTAAAATAGCAGAGTTTCAGTGCCAATCTTGTAATTTGATTTGTTCACTGGTAAGGATTGCCAGTTTGTTCCTGCAGCGTTACACTTTCCGTATGCTTCCCTGGAGTAACGTCCATCGCAGCCAATGGCCGTAGGACAACTAATAGACAGTCGGGACAATAGTGTCTGGGAGTGATAAAAATCTGATGCAATCACTGATGACGTAATACTTTTCAAGGCCAAAGAAATTTCATCACCCCACTTCTGAAAATAGATTCATATTACTGCACACCACTGCAAATGAACTAATCTGAAGGAAGAATAGAAATTGAATACATGTTTTCACTGCAGTGGGTCTAAAACTGACCGTATGGTGAAAGAAAGGAAACTAAAGCATTTTTTTCAATTAATTTGCATAAAGGTGTAGGTTTTCAAGGTTGCATCTATGGTAAAATACTTCTAGACTGGTAAACATCATCCCCTACAAAAGCACGTCAACAATTTTGAAAACGAGTTATACTGTAAAATACATATGTGGAATGTAAAAATAAATGTTTAGTATATGCAGAAGACATCAGTATATGAATATAATTAATTCGGTTGAATGAAGCTGCGGAAATGATACACAGGAACTCAAGTTCGTTTTATTAGGATCATTAATTAATTCCTATTGGTGATTATTCCCAGGGAGAAACCAGAATTTTAATAATTATTTTCAAAGCATATTCCATCTAGATTAATTTATCCCTAGATGAGCTGATGACAGATTAAGCTAAGTCTTCATAATTATGTATAAAATGAGAGAGAGGATTTCCTCAATACAACGGGAGACAAATTTAAACCATGGGAGAGAAACAGACGGAATGTTTACGCACGTGAAAGAAATCTAGAAGGAGAGGGTTTATCTTATAATATCTGTCATGAAGGAAGGGTCCAATGGCGGATAATGGTCGTCGTAAAAAATGCTCTTCACGCATGACGCACAATGTCAGATAATCTTCCTGTTTCTATCTTTTAGAATGATAGTTTTCATTGTTAATTAAAATAAAATAAACTCCGCAACTATCATAGATTCAGATGAAGACAAGAATGCCGGGCTAGAACAAGTTGTTCACCTAAAGATTTGTTACCATAATATTATTTCAGTTTAAATACTAGAACAAAGACCTATTAGTTTAACTATATTTATCCACAGAAGACTTACCAAAGAAATAAACTTGAATTAAGAATAAAATTTAATTATTTTTTTAAAAGATTCTTCGTGGAATTATACATATATTTATTTTATGTCGATGTGCATTCCGTGGAAGAATATACGTTTTATCGAACTAAGAAACGTTGATATAGAATGTAGAAAGTTCTAGAACTTATATTTTTTTATAGTCAATTCATTATATCTACTCCTGTTGAAAAGCAGGTGGGGAGGAATGTAAATCAGGTGATAGGTGAATTTTATCTACTCTTGTTGAAAAAAAAAAAGGTAGGGAGGAATATAAATCGGGCGTTAGGTGAATTATATCTACTCCTGTTAAGGAAAATAAAAATAGTAAAGAGTAAATAACATTTTAGGGTGTACGAAGATAGGTTAGAAGTATAGAATTGAAGTATACTTTACAAGGAAACGGTAACCCAATTTCGAATCCGGAAACAAGGGCTAAACATTAACTCCCTTTTAAAAGACCGATTTGTTTGAACCGAGTGTCAGGTAAACTTATCTAAAAAATTAAAAGAAAATAGAATTTAAAAAAAATTAAATAAATAATAATTTCAGAGTTTAGGTGGAAACACTGGAAGTATAGAATTTAAGTAAACTTTAGAAGAAACCAGAAAAGTACTCGTAAACAAGAAACAAACATTAATCCTCTACAAATGGAGGTGTATGAAACGGGTGATAAGCGAACGTAATTATGAAGTTGGGCTAAAGGCGGTGGAAGATAGTGGATTAAAATGATAAATAGTTTATGCAATAAAGTTAATGTCGAAAATTAACATTATGTCTTGTACTTAATAAATTTAACGAACATTTTGTTATCAAATAATTAAAATATTTTGTTTATCTTTTTATTCTTAGTTTTAGAATCCATTCATTTTTTTCGATTTCACACAAACCTGCATCAGCCATAATTATCAAATAAAGAGTTTTATCCGCGCCTTTTTCTTCCTTCACCTAGTGCCTTCACAGCCTATCTATAAATTAGGACATTGGCATTAAATCTCCGTTGAAAATCAAATTTTTTTTCTTCGAGAGGTGATTAAATAGATGGGCTTTGGGAACAGAAATTTACGGCTTCACTGCTGATTAGATTTTCTGAAGAAAAATGAACGAACATTGTGTTGGACATGTTGTTAACGATATGACAAAGGATAGCATTTGTTTCTGACTTTAAGGATGAATTAAATGAGACAAGCAGTGAACGATACTCATGAAAGAAGTAATTATTTGGGGGCTGAATTCCTTATTTCCTTTCCTTCATATTAGAGTTACTCTCTCTAATGTTTTCCGATTTGTTTATTACATAGTCCCTTCTCAAATTAGCTATGGTTATCCGCAGTCTTCTTTTCTTTATGTCCTGTGAATTGTCATGGCTTATTCGTAAAGATGGTTTATGGCCATGTCACGTTGAATCACAGGTTTTTATACAATCAGAGAAGTTAAGAAAACTCGAAACTATTCATTGCCTAGAGGAATGACCGCTTGGGAAAACTAGGTGTTGTATGATTGGATGTACTCATGGTCTATCGAACCGAGTTCCAATTCCAGGCGGATTCGTTATATTTACCTACGCGCAACTACACTTGCAAAAATTAGGAATCCGGAAATTCTCTCCAAAATAAATATAGTTTAAGCTACTTGTATTATTCAATTATTATTATCTCCAAAAATGTTTTACAATCTAAAAATAAAAAAAGAAAAACTTG
This sequence comes from Acanthosepion pharaonis, assembly GCA_903632075.3. Taxonomy (NCBI): domain Eukaryota; kingdom Metazoa; phylum Mollusca; class Cephalopoda; order Sepiida; family Sepiidae; genus Acanthosepion; species Acanthosepion pharaonis. Next base: position 3,236,894 of record CAHIKZ030000355.1, on the reverse strand, counting down.
CAAAAGATTTATATATTGTAAATAACAAATCAATCTATCTTGAGAAATATAGTAAAACATTTTTCTTCAATTTACCTTTAGGAATTATTGAAAACTACTTTCCATTCAGTGTACAGACAGTCCACTCTCTTATGCTATTTCACCTATAGCTAGGGAAATAAGGGCTGAATTTATGACTCTGACCGTCTAGTGTACTCCGTTATTTAACCCATAGCTGAGGAAAAATTGACAAACCCCTGCTTTTAACAGCTTTCTCTGATCTGTTATTTGACTAGTTCATGAGAGTGAAAATATATGTTCATGCCTTTGTCAGGGTTATTCGTATGGAGGTGAATTAATCAAACAAAGCCGAAATGTTGCTTCATCTCACTGATTAAACTTTGTGCGGTGCTATCTCTTATCTGCGTTGAGAGCAAGATTTATTAAGGATGAAAGATAATGTTATTACTAAGCGCTATTTGTCGTAAATATTTTTCTTGCTATCGGAGCAAAGCTGTGCTTCAACAAAGATACAATTAATTCATGAAATGAATCTCAGTTTACAAAGAATCATTCTTCACAAATGAAACGCTTGGTATTGAGATACGTTTAGATATAACAAAGGTCTGAAAAATATGAAAAAATAAACGATATTACATAACAAGGATATACAGAATTATATATGAAACAAACTGAAATTTAACGCTTTTCTTTATTGCTTGATTCGTTTTTTTAACTTTTATCATCCATTTTCAGGTTATTTAAAACGAGTATATTTTTTTTTTTACATTACAAATATCTTTTGAGAAAATTATTTTTTTAGTGACACAAGTTTTACTAATTACCAGATAGATGGAGCAGAAGAGATGGATTTATAATTTTGGAAAGTTATAAAGTAATAAAAGAAACCCAACCGGAATTGAAACATAACTCTGATTAAAAAATCCAAGCCATCATTCATTTCACCACCTACATATAGAAACTTACAGCACCTGGTATTCCAAAGCGGTACACGTGTAGTTACAGACCTGTCTTGACGTTGCTTAACTTCATTGACTGAATGGAAAACAATGTCCCAAAGTGATGTTGCTGTAAGTTGTGGGAAAATACCAAATGTTTGATAATTAGTAAGGTTAGCCATGCTTGCACTACGCGCAAATCTATGATAATCATTTGAAACTATATTTTTTTTCTGTAATTTTGTCTTCGTGACAAGAAAGCAGACCAACCCGTTTCTGGTAAGTCGGAAATTCAGATATAACTGGTTAAAATGTATTTCTTATGGAACAACGACACCGAAACATGTTTATGAAATGTACTCATTAAAGTTCAGGATGACAATTAATATGGTTTCGTCTCATCACAGAAAAAACTGGCAATGAATCTAACGGGATAACTACATGGCGACGCTGATAATTTAATCATTTCATTTTAGTAATTATACATCGATACAGATTTGGTCACGTAATGGGTTTCGGCAAATTTAATAAAATCAACACTCCGATTTAAAATTACATATAAGAGTTGTGTTTTTTTATACGCATCAAAGAACCCCTCTGTTCTTCTCTCCAAGTTCCAGGTTAAATAACAGAGCAGATTGCGCTTATATCACTAACAGGCGAAGCGAAAGAAATCTCTGAATAGAAAACCTTTCAAAGTACAAGTAGAAACCACTTCACTATATTTGCTATAATAGATCGTGAAAATGAATATTTTATAGATAACAAAAGTAAAATAAAAAAGAATGGTGTAAAACTATGATGTTCCACCTCTTGAAAGAAAATAGCAGAAAAAAAAAAACAAAAACAAAACAGTACAAATGATGGCTATTAATCTACAGCCGTCATGGTCTACGAGATTTAGTTGATAAGCATTACTCCATCAAGAGATGTCGTATATTTTTATTCAGTCATATCAGTTGAGCAATTTAAGAAAAAGAAAAAAAAAATTCCGTATATATTTTAATACGGCCCACCCCTTCACAGATAAAGGCATCTTTCGATTTGGCCCTGGAATTATCTCCGAAGAGAAGACGTTCAAAATTAGTTCTCCTTCAGTTGGCATCGATCCCATTTTTTGTTGATGACCAAATAAGTGAACTTGTCTTTGAAAGGCTTAAGCCATTGCAACGAGAATTGTTGATTTTGCTTCCGGGTGATCGCCTGTCACCGGGTAGCGTAAGAATGACCACATGCTTACTGCACATGCGCGATCACAATAGAGTGACGGTAGTAGTCGGGGGGCGGGGGGTGGTGGGGAAGAAGCCATATAATTCAGCATGCTTTCAAACTTTTCATATAAAACCGAACATCGTATGAACAGTGGGGAAACCGTAAGGGACAATTTTATTAATCTATTTCGTTTGCAAATATTAAATAAACGTATGAGATCCGGAGAAGGGCATTGAAAAGAATAAACGTAAATATTTAAAATCATATATATTTACACACACATAGAAAAGGGACATAAAAGGCGTATTCTGAATAATACCTGTCAAGGTTGACAACAGCTCTAACAGAATTACCATAATAATGTTTGGACAGATAAACTTATAATGATAATTTATGGGGAAGTAATTTAGGCAAATTTTCTCGAAACCATGAACTTATTGATTAAATACTGTATTATGTTAAACAGCACAGCAAGTTAAAATCAAGTTTTCCGTAAAGGATAATAGCTAAAGTGTTGGCCTGGAATCGAACTCGATATGTGCATTCGTTTCTGTCTGCTAGAATATATATATGTCCATCTTATAGTTACACACCCTCTATCAAATATATCGATATCTTTTGCGATAAACATAGGAGAAAACTGTATTTTATCATAGAGATAGATACAAATATTTCCTAAATTTACATTATATATATATATATATATATATATATATATATATATATATATATATATATATATATATATATATATATGTATTCTGTTTTTCACCAACCCATTATAATTGTATGTAGGTATGTACGTATGTATTTATCACGCTCTCTCTCTCCCTCTCTCTCTCTCTATATATATATATATATATATATTAAAAAGAAGAGGGTGCCGCAAACGTTTTTTGGTTGTAATGTGGATTTATTGAGAAAAAATATTATACTTTGTTTTTACATAATTTCACGACACGTGTTTCTGGTCTGGTCTCGCAACCGTCTTCAGGTGAAAGTGGAGATTTTACATATTATTAAAAATAATTTCACCTGAAGACGGTTGCGAGACCAGACCAGAAACACGTGTCGTGAAATTATGTAAAACAAATCCTTAATAACAGGTAGTAATCAATGGACAGTCCTCTGGGTCCACGCCACGGACCTACTCCCTTTTTGATCTACGTAAACTATCCGCCTAAGAATATAGTGAGATTATTTGTAAACGTCGATTATACGAGTATGTACAGGCGCACATCAAAAATTCTCGATGGTCATAGATGTGCGACTTGTCTCTCTTTCAATCTTGTTCAAACTAAACAATGCGGTAAAAACGGAATGGCTAAATTCAATTCGTCGAAGATCGGCGTCTCTATATTTCCATCATCAACGATCTGACCGCGAACTACCACACAATCTTGAAGACCAAGGTGCATCGAAAGACTGTTGGGTCTCAAGCTCACACCCGACCTCTTACTTACAATTCATTGCTAAGGATGTAGTTAAAATAGTTGGTCCCGTTTAACGCTGCATTAAGTACCAGACTCCTCCCGCTATGGAGTATTGCTGCCATATATGCTCTGGTGCCCCTTATGTTTGTCTCAAGGTTCTTGATAAGATCCAGACAACGGAGGTGCAAGGTAACTGGCCTTGATCTAGCATCTCGTCGGCAGTTACTCTCTCACAGACTTGTCGTCGCCTCCCTCAGTCTTTTTTTTTTTTTTTTTTTTTTTACAAATACTTTCATTGTAACTACTCCGAGGAGCTGCTTTCACTGGTTCTGAAATTTCATGAATTTAAGCGTTCTACTAGGCTGGCATCTCGCTGACGCCATTTCACTGTTGAAACTATTAAATGTAGCCGTCTCTTCTTCTCCAATAGCTTCATGTCTCGCACCTCTCGCCAGTGAAACTCCATCCCCTCTTCCTCTTTCCCTGATAGCTATAATCTCTAACTATTCAAATGTAATGTCAATTGACGTCTCCAGATGCCCTGATCTAACCCCTATCCTTCGCTTCATCCTTTCTTCTATCAGTCCTATTTGCTCTAGCTCTAACTCTCTGTAACCCCTTGCGTGCTAGTGGCTTGCAGCTTTGCTTGGGGTGAAATGCTTAAAAAAAATATACTAACGACACATGATTAAAGCCTGTGTAAAACTGTTCATACCTTTCGGAATAACAGAGAAAAGTTTCGCGATGTAGCACAGAACCTACAAGCAACACAAAATTTATTTCCAGTGACCGGATGCCAAACATGAAAAGTAATCCAGTCGGCCTTGATATTGCGCCATAGCTACAGAAAGCTATATTTAGTCCTCTTCTGAAGAAATTAGCGCGAGACGAATTTTAACTCGATTTCATTTATCGTGTATATAACAGTTATACTAAACACACGCATTTAGATCTATGACGTCGGCCATATTTGCTACTGCCCGTTCATATATTCAAAAGCAAATATTAAATTCTAAATAGAACAGTATTACAAGGAAAAATATATTCAAGAAATGTCATATGTCATTCGTTTTCATTTTTTAGCATTAAAAGCTAATTGATTGATCTCCAGTCGGAGAAATTCATTATTTAGTTCTATGCTACCTAAAAATGAAAGCAAACATGATCGCAATTGACGTAAGACAAACAAAATAACGTGTGTTTCTTTGTTTTTATGCAGTCAGATATCTTATTTATGAATTACTCTCGTGATTCATGTTTCTAAAGTTCGTTATGCAAAATTATTTAGCCTCTATTTCGCTTTCTCAACTTCCGAAGAATATAAAATGAGAAACTGTATGGGATAAAAGAAATCGATGGCTGACTTTTGTTAGAACCGATGTCTAGCCATAGAGCGTGTTTAACATCAGTCGTAAAACAATGAAATCGAGCTGTATTAATTTAAAGAAATTTAAGCGAAGATTTATCGTTTGCAAGCTACAGAAATAAAATAAAAAAGTAAATATTCACCCTTGAGTAACAATCTGTAAGAATGCCAACGAAAGACAGCATTGAAAAAGATATCTTGGCAATTGTCTAATACTTATTTATTATACATTTGAGGCTTGTGTTTACTTTAATAATGCTCGGGATAGTATCGATAACAATAAAAAAAAAACATGAATTAAGAAGACAGAAGAAATATTTAGCATAGACAGAATTTACGGTTACACATGGCTGTAGAATAACAATAATAAACAGAACTTACCGGTGTAAAGGTCCCAGCTAGCGTCCAGCTGGCAGACAAAAATAAAGCAGGTTGTAACTTAATACAAACCCTGCAAACTAACTGATGAATCAAGCTGGTATTTATATAGAAATACCTCCACTCAGGTACCAGCAGCTAATCACAGCCCAAGCAATGGACTATCTCACTTTAGCACAATGAGATGCCCCATGGCAACATAAATAGCTCTCTTTCTAAAGGTTGGATTATTATTCACTTAGCTTGCTCCACAACTGAGTGTTTATCTCTACCACGTGATTTTTCTACAATGGAAATTCCAACTGCAACTTAACAATGGGAAAATACCTATTTACATGCACAGAATATAGAATGAAACATGTTCAAAAAAAATTGTGTAATAACAATCACACTCTTTGATGAATTTATCCAACAAGTGATGAGAAAATAATAGACGTCTAGACAAGTGTTTCTCAAGAAATATTGATAAATGGGTTACTCATTGATTTAGTAATTTCTGCTTAATTTTATTTTCGAAATTGTATTAAACACGTACGGCATTTTGTTGGGAAATCCTTAATTATTACTGTCCTGCGTATGACGATGAACTCCATCTGGCAGCAACAAGGCCTTTGATCGGGAGGTTTGAAGAGCATGGAGCCATCTCTTAATTGCTGGTGTTCTTAGGTCCACCTTGACCCGGGGTGGCGGCCCCTGTCTGGGCCATTGCTATGAACAAATAGTTAATCTCCCGATGGGGTAGTGGAAATACTATGAAACTATACGAATAGATTTTAATACCAGTAGTACATTTAAAAAATATTATTAACAGTAGATTTTTGAAAAAGAAAAATATTACCATCAATACAATTTTGAAAAAAATATTACCAACAATACATTTTTTAGAAAAAATATTACCAGCAATAAAAATCTTGTCGGCATTAAATAACCCATTGATGCTTATATGCTGAATAATAAAACATAACTAACAAACCTTGGTTATTAGATAATGACTTCAAACTCTTATATTATTTAAAATTATAATCATAGGGAATGTACTTAGCGAAGTCTATATATTGAAACTGTTTTCAGACCTGTACGTAGCATCCGCATATCATTGAGTGACTAGCTCGAGTACAGGACGCATGCACGTTGTCCATATATTATGTTTACCACGGGAACTTTGATAAAAAAATGATAGATAGGTTTTTTTAATAAATTATATGCAGGGTTTCACAGAGACATCGAAAACTAAATCAAGTATTCCACAAGGGTATAATTTTTGAGAGATGCTGGTCTAAACCTTTCTGACCAGAGGAGAAATGTATTTCATAAAGTCATGCCTAAGCTGTGATATAATCAAAGTGGTTATTCCTTATTTCACCTAGTAAAGAGGATCTCGTGGCTAACTTAAATGATCTTTCAAACAAATAAGAAAAAACTTATTAAGCAAGTGTTATGAATAATCAAGAGTGGTCTTCCCTTCTTTTGTTTTTTTTTTTACTTTCCTCTTTGAGAGATCTGTTTCTGTTTACTGGGACTATAAAAGGACACAATTCTCAGGTGCATAAAGCTTTAAAGCCCACATCTGCGTACTTTTGTCATTACAGCAAAGTAATGAATTCCCATGGTCAAGATAATAATATATATAACTGACATAGATTATTTTGACGTCGGAGAACCAAGCCATCACTAAAAATATTCCTTTAAGAGAAAACACCACTAAACGGCCCTTCCTGAGCGAATCAAATAATGCTAACATATTTAAATCTAATCCAATTGTAACTTTAAAAGTCATCAAATGGTATGGAAGAAATAATAGTAGTAAATAACACAGGAAAAATACATTTGTATAAAAAGAAGAAACTCGGTTATTGTAGGATGCATATTTTGATTACTGGTTGGTTGATTGTTTTGTTTTTTACGGCTTATCAACCTTATTTAAAGCCAGAAAATACTTTCAGAATTTTTAGAATTGTTTTTTCGTGTTGGAGTTAATAATATTTTGACACAACCACGCCCTGCTAATTAAGACATAGCTAGGGTAGTGGGGATAAGGTGGATTCATACCTTTCCCAAGGTAATTTGTGCGAAAGTGAATATAACGAACCCGACTGGAATTGGAACATGGCTCTTCGAATACCAATCCCGAGGTGTTATCCATTAAGCCACAACCATGTGCAAGCTTACATCAACCGTTATTCCCAAGCGGTCACCCATTTCGATATTGTTCAGGCTCGGGATATTTCTGATAATCTTTTTAAAGATTATGCAATTGTTGAACGAAACGAAATAAACAGCACGTGTCCACATCACGTGACAGAATGAACGACGGGCAAATGGTGGGGATCATTCTATTTTAAAGTAAATTTGTTTGCAATAGTCTAACATTTGTAGATTGAAGAGGATTGAACCTATGAAGATAAACACAAATATAGATAAAATAACGCCCCAGTGGCTTATTCAAAAAGAAGTCGACGCACTTCAGACACTATGTCAATGTACTGACTTTACTCTAATTGAGTATGTATGACATTTATTATGCTATGGAACTTTACTGATTTGTTAGTAGTTTGAGACGAACTAACATTCACGATTTCAAAATAAAGGACACACTCAGATTTTTGTAAAATATACATGCAGATGACACCACACTGCATCAGTGTACATCTAAGTACCTTGATGAACAATACTTGAAAGCTGATCACGAAAAAGACGTTACACTCCCCGCTCAATAGGGAGAAAAGCGTATTTGATATCGTTCAGTACATATAGAATGAAGACGTAATATTTCATGATCACCGAGCAGAATTGAAAATAGCTAGATTCTGATAAGTGACTATAACCTCAAAATTGCTCCTTTCCTCGTACACCTGCCAGGGCGAAAGATCACACCCGAATTAAAGATGGAACGCCTATATTCATTCCATTGCAAAAGTTGATGAAGAATCATTGGTTTCTTACATCGGCCCAATGAATACCTAACTGCCGAATTCATTTTCTATCAGATCAAGAATGGAGTATTTCTGTCATACCACCAAGTCATCTTGACAGAGTTCAAAAAGCGCTTACGCGGCCTTGTGGGGGGATGAATTATTCTCTACACTGCAACCCCTACCCCGCAGGCGAAACGACGTCAAGCTTTCTACAATGTAAGTGGCATGACGAGAAATAAGTTCTACGCTAACAGCTTCTTCCTGCGAACCACTGCTAGGTATGATGAACTGCCAAGAGGAGGTTTTCCCCCTTCAATATTTCAAAAATGCTTACTGTTCAAGACTGTTTTTAATAGTTATAGTTACCTCCTAGCATCACGCTCTACCATGAGTGGCCCCGGGCCTTATACAGGGTGAACATGCATGTAAATTAAACACGAAGTGAACGATAACGATTTGCTATCGGGAACACGGCATGGCGTTTCCTCACTGTGGGTATCCGAACTGGTAAATCTAAGGAATGTAACTCGTCCGAACATCTGCCATATAGTAGTGAAGTTTAGAACTTACGGAATCAAAGTATGTAGTTCGTCTGAGCACTCTCCATAGAAATAATAATAGAGCACCAATAGATTTACCACATCTCGCTTGATAAGAAGAGTTTGGTGGGTGGAATATAATTCGTCTCCAACAATTAACCAGATACGCTTTTGGGCAGTATCGAGGCTGGAGCTTGCTTTTTGGACATCTCCAGTCCTAATAAGTCTTCATTTTTTGGCCTGATCTGGCTCTTTGTAAAGGTAGATGATAGCCAACGTAGTAGGCATTTACTGGAGCGATACAGGTAGTCGACCATTTTTATCTGCAACTTTAGTGATGGTTCGTACGTGTGAGTTCCACTTGAGCTTAAGGCTTAGCACTCTCTCAGGTACGGAGCCTCTCCGTGGGGACATCTGCTCATCGTAACAGGCGACAGTTCGGGGTACGATCGAAGATGATGGAATATAACAATTTTGGCTTTGGATGCATTGAATGTAGGCTGCCAGTTTTTCCCCATTTATTTCATAAAAAAGCTATTTTCACTTCCAGAACTGTTAGATTGTGTAACAAACTCCCGAGAGAGTGCTTCCCTTATAATTGCATTTTTCAGCCGTTTTCTGTCATATGCATCTGTTGTATCTTCTCCATGATTTACAATCTCATACACTAATCCTCTACATTGACTGGTGCTTGGGATTTTTATTAGGTTAACTGTCAGTAAATACAAACAAAATTAATGGTTTCCATTGGATGCACATATGATTATACATCAATGCTTCCGAATACTTTTCTAATGCTATCATACTTTATACATTATTGAAAATTTATATTGTGTTTGAAATGGTTTATTTTTTCTGTCTGAATTTTCAGGATAACGTCATCTTTCTTTTCTTCCCCATTGTCGTCCCAGGTAAGTTTAACTGAATTTCAAGGTGAATCTTTTTGATTTAATCTATGCGGGAATCTATTGATCTCCCTCTTCTGAATTTATATTTTTAGAAATATCTCGTATAATTTTTATTTAGTGCTGCGCATTTACTTTTCCCCCAGAAATCACAATTATAAAGTCATCAAAATCAAGAAACAACGGTGTAACCTACAGTCCACGTGTCCTATAGCCCACTCTCTTCTCGTTCGCGTCTCCTAGGCTCCGTTGGTCTAGTCTATGTCTTTGCGGCCCATCTCCTCTATATTCTCAAAATCAAGCTTAAATTATGCATTATTCTCTGGCAACATATCAAATTGTTCACACGCCAAATTAGCACAATTTTCTATTGTTTAAAGTCTGGGTTAAAAGACCAAATCCGAGGTTTTGATTTTATACCATCTCATTCAGATCCATTACTCCACAATCCAAAACATATTCGTTTGATATATCCGTCAGAAACGAAATCAAAACATGCTCCGACCTGTCCAAATCGAGGTCATATCTGGCTTCTCGAAAAATATTTCTGCGTGTGAAAATAAATAAGCACTAGATTACACATACCAATCAAATCAAAATCGTCGCCTGGAAATTAAATCCGATATCTATAAATAACAAGTTTATTTGATATTGTCCCGTGGGACAACCATGAGTGTAGGAGTTGGAAAATAAAAACAACTGTGATGGTGAAGAGACTACTGCTTCTGTTTTTATGCTTTCCTCCATTGAAATACTCTTTAGTTTTCACTTTTATTGCTGCTGCTTTAGAGCCTTGATGTCATTCCAATACGTTTTATTAGTAGTAGTATTTGTTAACTTATATCAGTCTTGTTTGGTTGATTTTCTTTAGCGGCATATCATCTGCGTATTATTTAATACCAAGATTTAAATATTTTGTATGTAATTTTATGCTTTCCGCTACAGTTTTTGTGTAATTTATTTTATACTTTCAGGTTGATTTTTGGTTTGAGGTTTACTTTTTATCCATAGCTGGGACCATAAAGGATGCTATCACCCCTGATCAGGGGAACCTTGGGAAAACAGCTGTTAAGAGGTGGTTCCTCGCTTCTCAAAATCTATGATCTCTCAATCAGTGAAATTGCTACTGGATGAAGTTAATCTTCATACGCAGGACGAAATATCAGAGTAGATAATATTATGAATACGTACTTTACAATATCCAAATATTTCCTTATTGTTTATTTAATATTTTGCTACTACGTAGGAGAGTGCGATTTCTCTTATGGACTGAAAGACAATAAATAAATAATTTGTTAATTATTTATGTGGTAAAATTCTTCTGTTCAAGTTTTCGTGAAATATTGTATTTTGAGTTATCTTATACATTAATATACTGTTCGTTGGCGGAACTTGTTGCTGAGTTTTGGGGTGCTCGTCGACATTTCCTTCTATGTGAAATATATTCCAAGTTGGTTCCAAAGAGACATTCGCAATCACTTCGTGTTAGTTTAGCAAAGTTCAGGGGATGGGAAACTCTGGCATTTCTTTGGTCTCTTTTACTCACTTCTATTTGTCTTCGGGTGTTTTCGAAATTTTTTTCGTCCTTTTTTTTTCGTGGACTACTTTTCTCCAACTGGTTCTTTTCGTCTCCAAATTGACCGGGTCGATTTCTGTCCTCAACAAGTTGATTTTAAGCTGATCCTTGAATCGACAACTTGGAGCTCCATGTAGTCTCTTGCCAGATGCGAGTTCTGAGAATAGGATTTGTTTGGGTAGACAGATGTCTGGCATTCAGGCAAGATGTCCGACCTATCGAAGTTGGTGTCGAGTCATCATGGTTTCTAGGTTCTTCATCTTTGCGCGTAGGAGACCTTCGTTCTTTCTGATCCGGTCCTCGCACTTGTTCATCAATTTAGCGGATATCTTAATTTTATTATATATCCTCCTGTTATAGTTGAGGTGGATGATTTAGTTTAGCGGCATATCAATCTCAACAGGTTATTTAATACCGAGATATAAATATTTTCTAGGTAACTGTATGTTTTCAACTACAAATAATTTGTACTAATTTTTATACATTCAGATTAAGTTCATGTTTTTTTAAGAATTATAGTTTGTAGATCATAAAATGTATTTTACTATTAAAATATATTTCTCTATTTTTTTTATTGACATTTTGCTATAAAAATGTATTTTTGTTCATTTTAGAATAAAAAAAATGCACTGATATTTCTTTGGGATTAACTATTAGCCAATAATTTGGACCTTAACAGGTACTAGTACCCCGAGGTCGGGTGGATCTGGGAATTAAATTAAGAGGTGGTCAGACGCTCTTCAAAACCGCCAATCTCCCGAACAGATGACTTGTTACCGGATGTCGTTCATCGTCACACCGAGGACTATAATCCTGGTATAATCATGTTTTTAGAAGACGTAATCCTCATTTGCATAATTGCAAGTTGTTAAGGGAAATGTAGGTTATTTGTTTTAGAGGTTACTGTTTATTGACATTTTTTGTTTTTGCTAATTTTTATCAAAAGGTTTCTTTCAATCGACTCCATTTTTCCCAAATTACATGAAATTCCCTTTATGTATTTTCTGCGATAATTTTATTAATGCATGTTTTATCGAGCTGATTCACTTAAAGGTTCTTTGTGGCCCAGAGGTTAGGCACGTCAGCGTAAATGACGGTTCCGTATAGGATGCAGGTTCGAATCCTGTCAAAGAACGAATATTTTCTATTAAAATTTCTCGGACATTCAGGCCGGTAAATGTTATTTAATACTGCTTATCATAAACAGAGCATTTGCTTAAATACTTGTATCTATAAATAACAACGTTAAACATAAAAATGTCTTTAATATATATATATATATCGGTTTTCGTTGAAAACCACGAGGATTCGTTTTTAAGATTTTGTTACGTTTTATGGTTCGATGTATTTAGAGCAGAATCTCTCATATCCAGAATCCCTCCTATCCGAAAATCCTCATATGCGGAGTTCCTCATATCTGGCATTTTGCGTATTCGGACATAATTTTTATGTATATTTTGAGCAATTTGTAGATCATGGAATTATTTTACGATTAAATTGTATTTCTATATTTTTTGAAAATCACGAATATCCGTTTTTAAGTTTTTTTTATGATTTATGGTTCGAAGTATTGAGAATAAAAGCCCTCATATCCGGAATCCCTCATATCCGGAATCTCTCATATCCGGAACGCCTCATATCCAGAATCCCGCATATCCGAACATGATTTTTTTATGTGCATATTTGAGCTATTCGTAAATCATAGAATCTATTTGGCTATTATCATGATTTTCTATATTTTTGAAAATCACGAAGATTCATTTTTAAAATTTTGTTATGTTTTATGGTTCGAAGAATTTAGAGCAGAATCCCTCATATCCGGAATCCCTCATATCCAGAATCCCGTACATCCGGACATGATTTTTGATGTGTATATTTGAACTATTTGTACATCATAGAATGTATTTTACTATTAAATTGCATGTCTATTTTCTTTTTTAAATCACGGGTATTCGTTTGTAAAATTTTTTTTTTATGTTTTATGGTTCGAAGCATTGAGAGTAGAATCCCAAATATCCGGAATCCCTCATATCCGGAATCTCTTATATAACGGGTGCCTTCTATCCGGAATCTCGCATATCCGGACATGATTTTTGATGTGTATATTTGAGTTAATTATAGATAATAGAATGCATTTCATTATCAAAATATATTTCTATAGTTTTTGAAAATCACGAATATTCGATTTTAAGATTTTTTATGCTTTATGGTTCGAAATATTTAGAATAGAATCCCTCATATCTGTAATCCCCTAAATCCGTAATGTTTTATATCCGGAGTGCCTCATATCCGGAATCCTGCATATCCGAACATGATATTGATGTGTATATTGAACTATTTGGGTGACATGTAACTGATCTGAAATTTCTATTTTTCAGGGAATTTACTTTGGATGAGTTGAAACGCTGACAACGAGGCACTTCTGCAGCAAAGGGATACTTGATAGTAATGAAACCTGAACTGAAATTGAAGTAATCTATTGAAAACGAAGTTTTATGGAAACAAAGCCAGCAGTCAGTTATGACGATTGCAATAACGCACGAAGAATTAAACGGTGATTTTCGTTTAAATAATGTCAAGGACAAAAACAAAACGAAATCTGAAAAAGTTTTGGATGACATTAGAAGAAAAAGAATCACCATGAAATGACAATTAAAATAATCGTCGTTACATTATTCTTTTCAAACGTGACTTATATAATTTAATGAATTTTCATTAACATTCCATTATTTCTTTTTTCTTAAAATCAATCTGGATATATTTCACTCACCATTATACTATAAAATATTGAAAATAAATGTTAAATCTGATTTCAGTTCTTTTATTTTATTATAAATATAACCCATCATATCTGGACTTTGTAACCATTTTCCTCATATCTAGAAGGCCTTCTTAGTCGGGTTGTCAGGGATTCGACTGTATATGGTTTCCGAAGAAGATTTCAATATTAAATCTGGAATATCGTCTCAGTTTATTGACACTGTTAAAGATATTTAATTTTTCTGTTAGTAATGATTATCTAGGAGTATGCATAAAGTTTTCCGTAGTACATTTTTGTTTTTCGTTGTGTGAGGCATTTTATAAAGTATTGCACCACAAAATGCAAAGTATGTAGTTTTGTGTCGATTTGTGTTTATTTGCTTTCGTTTCATTATTATTTCTTGTAAAATATATTTCATTAATTTCGCAATTGATTGAAATTTATTGCCCATTAGTTGTTTGTCTTTTGTTTTAATTGCAGTATTTGTAGTTTTTTTATTCAATTTTATGCTGTATAGAAATCAATGAGATTACATCAACGAATTCATATTAAAATTCACGAAAAGATTTCTGAAAACATAACATTAGTTTTAGAAACGTAGAAATATTAAATTTAAAGGTGTCTTGAAAGATCTCCAACTAAACATGCATGAATGAAAAAGTGCCGCCGAAGTACTGCTATATCAATAAATGTAAATGCGTAAATTTATTCTCAATTCTGCGCTGTCTATTGACTGCATGAATTTGTCAGTATAACGGAAATCAGTATTAAATTGAATACTTCTCTAAATGAATATGAACAGTTAGCAAAGTTTCCACTAATAAATTAAAAAATAATATTCCCGCGTCAAATACGAATAGTGGAAATACTTATAGGGCGACAAGAGAATCAGTGAATAAATCAATATATATATATATATATATATATATATATATATATATATATATATATATATATATATATATATATATATATATATATTAATATTCACTGATTCTCTATTCTCTATTTGCGCTTTAATCAATCATTCTGGGGGTTCCGATCTACATTTGATCGAGATTTTTCCAAATTCACACACACACACAAAATATGTTTATATATATATATATATATATATATATATATATATATATATATATATATATATATATATATATATATATATATATATATATATATATATATATATATAACAATTCATGTTATAATATCACTACTAAAGTTATTTTTCAACTATTCAACAGTGTCTTGTCTATGTGTTTGAAAGCCAATCAAATCCCACAGTAAGGGAAAGCGTGTTACGTAACTCATGATCACTAATCAGAATATAATGGCAACATACTCCGGTTTTAATACAATCTATTAGCGCATGCATATATATATATATATATATATATATATATATATATATATATATATGGATGGACAAATGGAAAATATTGCTAAAAAAGTACGAGCGAGTTCGTATACAAGTATATATATATATATATATATATATATATATATATATATATATATATATATATATATTTTTAAATTAATTAATTAATTAATTATATATATATATATTATAAATTAATTAATGCACTGTAAATATATATATATATATAAATTATAATTATATATATAAAATATATTAAATATTTGTAAATATATATATATATATATATATACTTAATGCTCTATAAATATATATATATATATATATATATATATATATATATATAAATTGTTAATGCTCTGTAAATTTACATTGAGCACTATTTTGTAAAAATAAAAATATCTATAAGAACAGCGGATTATATATCTTACTGTTCTTTCTTTTTATTTATATACACACACACACACATATATATATATATATATATATATGTGTGTGTGTGTGTGTGCGTGTACATTTAATTCAATTAAACGGTGTTTTAAAGCTGTTAGTGTTCGGACTATTTTTAATACGAAAATCATTTCCGATCTCACCGTAAGGATGTCTTGCTTACCTATTAACAAAGTTCTGTTATATATCAATAATTTCTACTATGTGAGCAAGACCATGCAACTGTTAGAGGTAAGGATCGCCCAGCATGTCCCGGGCAATGTGCGAAGACACGAACCTATTATATCCGGGTGTTTGCAAACTCATAAGTCTGCTATCGGTGAATACCTATTAAATTTTGTTGCTTGTAGGATGAATTTTTATCCTGACTTCCTTTCTGTCATACACAAGTTTAGGACGAGACTCCACCTAGATATCATGGAGTCTATTATCATTAAGATGCAACGTCCTGCCCTGTGTAGACAACGAGAGATCAAATTTAGATTGGCCATTTTCAGGGAAACCACTACTTGACTGGGAACACATTTAGAAATATTTTTTCCCCTCATATGACTATTGGGTAATTTATTTTAATGCGGTTGTAAAAATATTTTTTCTTATCAGCATCTTTGTTTTAGTTGATTCTATTTCTGAGGAAGTATCGGCCGAAAGGTACCTAAAAACCATTTTCATTTTAACCGAGATACATTTGCATCTATTTTAATAATAAAAACATGGTCCTTTTCCTTATATATATATATATAATCCATGTCCATAAAGTTTGGGCGCACTTCAATAATTATAAATTTATTTGTATTTGCGATAGCAATAATTTGTAAAATGGATTTGAAAGAAGTAAATCTATATTCTTTAAGGTTTCCACATGTCCTCCATCATTAACAATACAAAGGATAATACGATTTTGTAGTTCACGGAAAAAATTTTCAACTGATTTACAGTAATACCTGAAATCATATGAGTTATTTTTGCTATAATTAAAACTAGATCCATTAAACCATAAAACATTTTTTACAGTTTATTTTTATCATAAATACATATAAAAAGTGTAAATTGTTTAAAGTGCAGAATATCTTTATGGACAACCTGTATATATATATATATATATATATATATATATATATATATATATATATATATATATATATATATATATATATATATATATATATATATAAATATATATATATATATATATATATATTATATATATTACTCTGTTTATTATAAAAAAAATTGAGCTCTATGAATCAGATTTAATATTTAATATTTTATATTGCGTCAGTAGGATTCACTTTGATTATATACCAACGGATTACTACCTGCCTACATACCTACCTACCTATATATATATATATATATATATATATATATATATATATATATATATATATATATATATATATATATATATCTGTGTGTGTGTATGCATGTATTTTGTGCGTGCGTGTGCGTGTGTAATGTGTTTGTGCGTATACAGACAAAGTGAGCCAATATTTCCGGATTAAAGTTATGGGGGAAGTAGGAAAACATTAAACGAAGATATATATAAAAATCTATAAATATTTTAATGTGTTAAAACTGTTTATAGAGAGATAGAACAAGAGAAAGATAGAAGAGAAGGCGCAATAAACTTTTTCCATTCTTAGTAATCTTCTTTTTTTTTTTTGCTTGAGAATATAATTCCTGTTTTAAATTAAATATAGGCCAGCAACAAAATTTTGGAAGGAATCGTTTGGTGAGTGAGAAAATACAGGCTAATAATTAGTGGAGAACAGCGGTTTTGAACGTTTAATTTTAGTGTACATCAATGGTCGAATCCGTGTCGAACGATATAGCTTCCTAATAAATAATGTTAACAACACATCTCTCAATATGCCAAAAGGATTACGCGACAAGCTGTCTTGAAATAAACTCTCCTCGGGAAAGCATTAGAAGTGAGAAAAGAATAGCTGCAAAATTGCAAAAGAGATCGTATAATCACATTTTCAAGAAGGAGTAAGCTCTGTATGCAATTGTTGCATAGTAATGGATTCAGCAAGACTCACGGAACGGAAACTGACGCAAATCTTAAAAGACAAACAGGACCAAATTCTTCAGTTACGAATGCAGAGAGGTTTGAATAAATAGAATAAACAGAATTAAAAAGACGAAAACCGGTCCGAATGCAACAATGTATAACAATAGACAGAGCTTGTCTTAGAAATTAAGACAATAATAATGAATGAGGTTTCTCGGGCGTATAACATAGAAAACAGAGACAGAAAGGAATTATAAAGTCATAAAGCATAAGAGCTGAGAAGTGTTTATTGTGAAAAAAGTCAAAATGAAATATTTTGAGGAAGAACTGAAACGCTCTCGTGTTGAATACCGAGAGAATAATGAGGAGATTTGAACAGGCCCCGAGACTATAACTGTATATAATGCTGGCGAGGAAATAATAATAATAATAATAATAATAATAATAATACTGCTGACTGCAATGTATCTTTGAAGATATTCAAAAAGCTATCAAAATACAAGGACCTTGAAAGAGAAATCTCGAAAATGTGGCATATGGGAACATCAACAATCCCTGTTGTAGTTGGAGCCCTAGGACTGGTTGGATAAGATTCAAGTAGACTAATTGAAGGGATTCCTGGAAATCCATGACTCAAGGAGATACAAAAAATTGTTCTGACAAGTACAGCCCACACTTTACGATGGGCTTTATCTATGTATATTTTTTTTCTCAGTGGAAAGTGTCATGATGCCATTTCTAACCTTAGGTCCCTGGGCGGGACCCAGAAAGAAATGTGTAAACGCCAGAAACCGAAGAAAATAAAAATAATAATAATAATAATAATAATAATGATGATGATGATGATAATGATGATAATAATAATGATGGTGATGATGATGATATTAATAATAATGAGGATGATGATAATAATAATATAAATAATAATAATAATACTAATAATAATAATAATAATAATAATAATAATAATAATAATAATATCCAGAAAAATTGTACATCTTGTATCACGCTGTACAATGTTGGCCGGCACTGAATTTAAAACACGGTATGATAGATTTGACATATATCTGCACTGGAAAAAATGCAACATTGACGGGATGGAAACTGTAAAAATCTGGTATCACCCAAACGTGGTTACAGAGATTGAACCTGCAGCAATTTTATAGGACATTGCAATACACACAGACAGAACAATCAAAACTATTTCGATATTGTGATCAAAGACCAAAAAATGTACGCTTTCTTGATGTTATGGCAGTTCTGCAGATTGCCTATCTATGAAGATCTTCAAAAGAACTATCAAATACAAGGATCTGCAAGTGGAAATCTAAAAAATATGATATATTCGTTCAAGGGATTCCTGGCAATCCATGCCTTAAAAAATACGAAAAATTGTACTCAGAACAACATGTTTATCAATGTAAAATGCGTGTGATCTTATTTTCTTTCTTTTTTTATTTAGTTTTCTTTTTTTTTATTAAGTCATTTCTAACCTTAGTTCTCTTGTTGGAACCCGGAATGAAATGTGATTACAGCAAAAACCTAAAGAAATAATAAGAATTCAACAGACATAGCGATTAAATACTACGATTAAAACAATATATTCTAATAAATATGGCAAGGCCTTCGGATAAAAATAAACCTGTGAAAGATTATGTCAAAATTGGTAAATATAAGGATCATGTATGAGAAAAATATGTTTCACCTTAAAGATATTGCCATACCTAAATATTTGAAGTCCTGAATCTGATCAATAAATCTACACACAAATAATAAATGTAGGAACATTAACAGGATTTATTTTAACTTCTGGCTTCAAGAACTTTAAAAACTGGTACTATGTGGAAATTCTTATCTCTTCAAAAGAGTATTCTCAATGTACGCTATACAGGTTAAGTGTCACTCAACATCAGAAATTTGTGTAAACAGAATTCGTATATGTACTCCGTAGCTTAGATATGATATCGAGTAGACTCCATGATTTCTTTCTATCCAACAATAACCTACATGTATATAGAAATGTTGAAAAAAATGTTTCCAAATATGGATCATTTACCATTCAATTACCTAAAAATTAATCTTACAATTATTTGAATTTTTTGAAAATATTTTTCTTAAAATAGTTTCTCAGTAAAGTACATATTTCAAATCTACGTTGATCACTCTTTCTTGGCATTGATGAGAACTTAATTCAAATCATTTCTTTTTTTTATTGTAAGGATAATTAACATGTTCAATATATCATTTTTTTTTCTTTCAGTGATGTAAACTCTACATTTTTTGTAGAATTCACATCACATCTTTGCAAGAGTTCACATGAAGTGGTATTGGTTGTGTGGGACAAATCTGTACGTTTGCGATTTTGTAGAGAAAAGCGTAACTTTTATCATCACTGGCTCCTCGGGCAATGACGAACAAATGTTTCCTTGTCATTATTACAATGAGTGAGGAACAGACAAGGGGCCCTGATCTAACCTCAATGTCTAGGGATTTAAGAAGAGCCTAACTTGAGTATGCTGATCATCAATGAATGTCGAATGTTTCCTCATAAGGAAATGGCTAATGTATAAGGAACAGAGTAATGTTTGGTACAATTGAAAAAGTATTTGTTGCACCGGGAATACTGCAAATGATTAAAATATTTCCATGCGCAAAATTTCTGTTGTATTAGGGTATAAGCTAATGGTTAAGCGAATTGGAAATTCATTATCAACGGTTTTCGACTGTCACTTTTTAATAATAAACTTCAACTAAAAGGTATAACGCACACTATCTCATTGTGTTGAAAAACATTTTTTCACTTGCAATTTTCTTCTATGTGTCCTGTCCCTTCAGTTGAAGAAGCCGATCATGACTTTCGACAATTTCAGGCCCTTTCTATATCTGTCTATTTGTTATTTCTTCTCATCATTATTCAGCTAAGCCATTTACACAAGCTCTTTAGGTAGCTTATTTGCTGCATTACTCTTTTCCTTTTTCCTTCAATTTGTATTGTGAGTGTCAAATTTTCTGAATCTCTTTCCTCTTTATGTTCCCTAGACATGTTCGATTGTCTCTTTCTCATTCTAATTAAAAATATCGTTTTTGTTTTCATTTTTTGTTAAGATTTCGTCATTGTCCACATTTATCGTCCATAATATTTTCAGTATTCTTCGTTAGAACAACTTTTCTCTTGTCTAAAGCTGCTTCTTCTTCTGACAGGAGATTGTCGAACATAAATTGTCATATAAGAGGATTGGTATTACATAACAGTTCATTACACTTTTCTTTCTTTCAAATGAACCTTTCTGTTTCTTAATAGTTTGATTAGGTTTAGGAAGGCATATTCACAATCCAAATGATTTAGGTGTCGCAATTCCCCACTCTGAACAGAGATTATGATACGTTGGTGTCGTCATCTTCTATATTCAGTATCCCTGCAGGAAGTGAAAGTTTATATCTCTCCACAACGGCCTGTCCCTTGTAGCTTTTATCATTTGAGGTGTATTAGTTGAATCTTTTAACAAGTAAGTTATATTTGAAAATTTGACCTTACAGAAATCAGCAAGATTATTAAAATAACTATGATATACATGTCACTTGCTCTCGCGTAAAACTAATTTTTATTCATGCACAAACTAAAAGAGTACATACAAGAAACATATATTTAATAATAATTATGACATAATAACACTTGCTATCAATTGCTCTCGAGTAAAAGTGAATTTTATTCATGGGATAACTAAAAGAGAACATACTAGAAACATATATTTAAAATATCACATTATATTTCACGCTAAGTATACAGTAAAATTGCAATAACAATAAAACGAATAAATGCTTGTAAAGACTATTAGCTTTTGTTTTCAAAGAAAACAATGCATTGCAAATATAACTTCACAGGCAAAACTTACTGAAAACACTTATTAAATAAGTGTTTCTTCAACTTTTATATAAGCGAGTTAAATCAGAAAGTCCCAGCGAATTATTTTCATAAAAAGAAACATTTAAAAAAATTGTAAAACAAAGTCTGTCTCCTCAATTTTAATCCTGCCAGATGGTCAATGGCCTTTCTTCTTTGTCTTTCTAATCAATAACTTTGAATTCAAGTCGAGTTTAGTTGTAGTGAACAGTCGGAAATTATTGAACGGAAAATCGAGAAATAATGAAACAATAAACGTATATTCGGGCGTCACTCAAGTAACCATTAAGTGATTCTTTTCTTTTTCAATTGCATTTTTTATTTGGAAAAGAAAAAGCTTGCATGTCCTTAGCTTTAAAAAAATATTATAATAAAAAGATTAAGCCATAAAAAAAAATGTATACATAAAAATCTTCATTTTTTTTCTTCGTCGTTTGTAAGTGTTTCAAATCGATTGAGTTTTGAGTCATTTTATTCGATTTTCGATTCAGATCATTATATTTTACGATGTTTTTTTCAGTCTTCTCTGTAAAAGTTCAACGAGGCGAGTGTTATTAAAATGGCGAGAACAGAGAGTTCACAATGAATAAAAAAACGAGGAAAATTGGATAGACCGAAAGTGGATAGATGAAAGAAAGAAACAAAGAAACAAGCGAACTACTCAAAAGAATTGCAATCAAACACGAAAGAAATGACAGAAAAAAAAACATTTGAAAACTGTAAAGTGAATGTGAACATTCAAAATAAATTACATGGAACTGTTTTTCTTTAAGAAAAACTCCGACTACTTTTCGTTTAAAAATAACAATATTACGTCAAACAAACTATATTAGCTTATGAATTTACTCAAAGACCTAAATGCGGTTGAATGAACAAAAGTACAAGAAGAATGTATTGCGCCAGTATTTAATAACTGAAAGTATTCTATAAGAGCTCCAAGACCTTTTAGTGCGGATCATATTTGTCGCGTCTTCGACGAAACAACTGCCTGTGTTCTGGGAACAGGTCCTCTAAGCATCACATCCAGACTTTACTATCGTATAAAGGTAGGCGGTTCTAGAATGGCAGTAATCCATCAATCCGTATTTATTTTGTCGGTTCATACATTAAAAGCAAAAATAAGCCTTGATTCATATTAACCTACTAATGCATACTGTAGTAATTGTTAGCCTGAACCCAGGTGATTTGCCAATGGAAGAGATCAAATATGAGATCGAGCAGAAACAACAAAAGCTAGAATTCTACTAAAAGCTGCATTTGACAGAAGCCTTAACAAAGCAAATACATGGCTTGAAAATAAATCGTCCTTCTTTCTTCCCCTAAATCTTCTCTCTTTAAACGATAGTTCGTCAGTATCACCCCAAGCAAAGCAGTACAGCCACAAGTAATCGAGAGGTTGCAGGGCGTGGTCGAATTGGAAATAGAAACATTAGTAATGAGGAGAAAGAGAAAAGAGTAATCAAGAGAACAGTAGATAGCGATTGGTATTGCATTTTCATTTTTGTAGATTATAGTGAGCTGGGATGCAAGGACACGTGAGTGAGTTTCACAGTGAGAAGTGCGCAATAAGAAACACTTATCATAGAATTGACGGATACATCTATCAAGCTCAAATCTAAATTTATAAAATCTCGTCACCAGTCAAGAATTTCGCTTAAATTCAAGCAATCTAGGTACCATAGAGAAGATGTCATCCGATCAATGACCATAAAAGTATTTATAAAAAAAAGGCACACGGACGCAACCTTACGACGGTGGAAAGTGATTGAAGCCGAACCACCAGATAAAGACCAATAATTTTTCTTATTCTTCGTTGGATCTTATCAAGGAGCTCCATGAAAATAACAGAGACACATAATACTCCAAGCATGGACGAATAACAGAAACCATTGAAAGGTTTATATACATATCACTCAAAAGAGAATCAGTTCTAACTGGAAGTCAAGCAGGGATACTCCAGATTATTAGAGTAGAGTTTGAAGAGAATTTACGGGCAAAGCATTCAGCTTTATCAGCAGAGCAGGATAATACCTTAATTCAAGATGGTTGGAATAGAGACCTTGCACTTTAGGACCCTATTACAGATATTCAAGATAGATTCCGGTGAAATAAATTTTCTCGTCCGATACAATGAAAAGGCTTTCTTAGCAGCTGATCTAGTGATGGATTCAATGCACTCTTTTCATCTCATATCAGCTGAGTACGTTAGCCGGAGAAGGCACAATGAGTCACTTTCTAAGGGGATAGCATTAGCCGTGCGGATGGAAAGCAGAGAAGGGATCTCTCAGAGGATTAATGGACAGAAATCAAGATCTGGAGGCTTTAAAGTTGACAAGCCATCATTTGCCCCAGTTAACGACGGTCTGAAGGAGATGCTATTTTGACTATATCTGACTGATCAACCTTACAATCGATGCACGAGCGAATGGTAATGTCGTCTACGTAGATGCAAGGTTGAGAGTTGATGTCATCGAGATGTTCGTTAATAAAGAGTAAAAACAGCGTAGGACCAAGGATGGAGCTCTGGGGGACACTCGCGTTAATACAAAAGGATGTAGACGAGTGGCCATTCAAGAAAACTTACATTTTATGATGAGAGAGGAACGACTGGATCAGCTCAAAACGTTCCTGAAGATACCGTAGCTTTTCAACTTGTGGAGAAGACATGAATGCCTAACCCTGTTAGAGGTTTTAGTGACGTTTCACCGTTTTTATTTAGATCATGATAGACTCTTTCTGCAATTACCATTGGTACATCAGCAGTTGATCATGAAAGTCGTATTGCTTGTCTGAGAAAAGTGTCTGTAATGAGGGATAACGAATCAATTCAACATTGATTAGCGCCTCTAGGAGTTTCCCCAAAAGAGGAATACGTTTAATGAGCCGATACTTGAATGGGTCAGACGTTTCACTGTGATTTCCAGCAAGCATGAGAACAGGAGGTAATTTAGAGAAAGCAAAAGCTAGTTCTGGAGCACACTACTTTGGACCCAAATGCTTTGTGGAGTTCAAATTTAGAGATGATAACACAAACCATTGAAAGGTTTATATACATATCACTCAAAAGAGAATCAGTTCTAACTGGAAGTCAAGCAGGGATACTCCAGATTATTAGAGTAGAGTTTGAAGAGAATTTACGGGCAAAGCATTCAGCTTTATCAGCAGAGCAGGATAATACCTTAATTCAAGATGGTTGGAATAGAGACATTGCACTTTAGTACCCTATTACAGAAACGCGAGTAGTCACGAGAGCCAAAGATTTTAGAAGCTATTCGGTGCCTCATTCTCTAAGCAAACAGGGACTTACTTTCTTTGCGGACACGATTATATTCGTCACGAACACATACAAATAGATAGCAGTTATGATGAGTACTTTCACGTTAGTATAGCCGTAAATAGTTGTCCCAGTGTGCTATGGCCAACGAGCATGATGATGTGAACCATGGAGAGTATTGCGGTTTCACTTGGTATTTCCAAGCAGGGATGAAAGAGTTCATGCCTTCTTTGACACAAGAAGAAACCGCAGTGGGTCAATTTGCGATTGAGAGCTTGTACATGTCAGTTATTGGGACGTCACGAGAAAAATCCCGGAACGAGTGCCAATCCGCATGATGGTACCCGAAAAAGCTCTCATGGATAGGGCTTCCTGTTTGATGGATGCTTGGAAGGAGATATCAATTGCTCCCATAGAGTGGTCCTAGTTACTAAGAGGGCAGTATTGTGAAGCTTGGCAAGAGAGGAGAGAGGACGGAAGAATTAGATCCAATAGGGAAGCATGATGCTCGGTTTGTCTGGAGAAACGAGTAGGGAAGACCACAATTTGAGTCAGGAATTGTGTAGTGGAAACATTTGATATCTTTATACGGGTAGCATCAGTATCTTCAGCAACGTATTGTGCCACCAAAAACTAAGATACTCGCAGATAGATTGAACGAAAGCGCCTTTTGTATACTGTCAGCTATTGCATCAAATATACTCTGATATAGGGAAGAGGTGGAAGAGTGATAAATGTAAAAGAGATAGCTAAAGGATTTTAGTAGAGAAAGACGAAATACATGAAAGAATAGTCAGGCCCTCGAGAGACAATTCTCTGGTCATCGGAAGATTATCCAGGATGTAAATACTAAGGCCATACATGTGAATACTTTCATCTTTTTGGTAAAGCGGATATATCCTGAACCGAATAAATCATTGGTAACAATGGAAGATTTCAAGTAGGTTTCACAGAGATCAACGATATCTGACCACCATTCCAGGAGAAAAGAATCCACCTGCAGAATTTGGAACGGATACCACGAATATTGGAGAAAGAAAGATTGATGGGGGCTAGATTTTTTTTTGTTGTTGTTAGTGGGTTTAGTTTTTCATTATTTTTTATGTTATTTCAATGAGATATATTTTGAGGGGAAAAGAGAAAGGCGACCATAATTTTCACTAGCTGTTGTCCCTGGCAATATAAACCTACCACCCTGTAGCTGAAAACAGAGAATATTTATTTTTTTTCAGATACATTGATCCTCAATCTCTGCGTTTTTAATCATATCACCCCATGCAAGACAATAAAGTCACCAACACTCAAGTGTTTACTGAGTGTGAATGAATAAGTGAAAAGCGAAGCATTATTAAGTTGCGAAAACAATAGAAGTGTAATAAGGAAGACAGCCAATAACAATTGACTTTGCATTTAAATCGTTGAACACCAATGTTGGCTGGAAAACATGGAGATGGAAGGGAGTTTCACAAGCGTGAAGTGCGATAAAATAAACTGATATTATAGAACTAGATTTACATCTAACTTATTCAACAGGCAATTGATGAGAGCTTTTCGCCAATCTAATACTGAGCTTAAATTCACAAAATCTAAGTACCATAGCGAAGAGTTCATCCGAATAATTACCATGAAGATATTTATGTAAAAGATACAGGGAAGATAGATTAACATGGTGGAAAAGTCACGGAATCTGGGACGACAAGTCAGGACCAATAATATTGCAGATTCTTCTTGGAATTTTATGAAGAATCTCTAAATATACAACAGGAGCACTGAACCATATGTGGCAGCCATATTTAAAGTATCGATTAATGGTAGACCTATAAATATATCTGATAATTTCAGGAGAGAACAACTGTCTTACACTACACATTGGACCAACTTTCTTACCAAGAGATCTAGCTATGAATTCAGTATAATCTTTAAACTTTATATCAGCCGAGAATGTTAACCCGAGAAGGCGCAACGGTTGATAGCATCAGCCATAATGATGGGAGGCAATCAGGGGGTCTTTCAAAAGCAGGTACAGTCAGCTACAGTCAGCTTTAATGTCAATGGAAAAATATTGAATAAGATTTCAGCCTAATTTGTATTCCCTTTTGTTTTGCATCATTTTCTTAAAATCATCTTGAAACTGTAGTAGACGTTACATCTTTTTGTCAGAGACATAAATGTCGAATCCCTGTCAGCAAAAGCGTCTCTTCACTTCTTTTTAGCATGCTTAAAAAAACAACTGTGGGGCGGATCCCAAGTTGTCTATTTTTCTGTCTGTGCAAGTTCGAAAATTAGCACAACAGAACAAACACCTATGAAGACCATAGACAATATACCTTACTCACTCTTTAAATAACCAACAGAGGATGTTCCATTATTTCTTCATTTTTGGATGAAGACATTCTTAAGAATTTCCTTTGAATTTAAACTTTTTTATCTTGAACTATCCCCGAACTTCCTCTACACAAAATGTTCCCGTAGAATTAAAAAAAAAAAATCATTTTATTCAACTTTCCTGTGTGATTTTATTTTCTGGACCCTTTCATAACTTGATTTTTTTGTTCGTTTATATATATTTAGTTTAATACCGCTTGTTCAACCGTAGCTATAATGTCACTACTTACTCTCCACGGGTATTTCCTTTGTATTACAGTGCTACAGTAACTCTATGGGTAATAGGGGGATTACCGTCATCCTATGAGTAATAGAACGGGATTCAAGCTAATCCCTGAACATACATAGTTATTATCACTTCTTAATCCTCCCATGAGGGAAACTTGCCTTGGTGCCTGTGTCGACCGCTTTCTTTTATTGAATTATCAGCAATAACCTAATTTAGTAACAATTTGGGGCCATTTGTTGAAAAAAAAATATTACAAGGACATGACATACTATCAGTATAGTATTGCAATGTTAAAATAATAACGATACATAAAATATGATGTATGAAAAAATATGTGGTCGTTGTATTAAAAGAAAGATAGTAAAACTCTTCGAATGCGGGAGAGGCCATCAATATAGATGCTTAATTTTTATCTAGTAAAGATAAATAAAATGTGATATGAATGAATCATAAGTTGTAGGAAACGAAGAATCACCTGACTTTTGTATTGGATGAAAGATAATAAAAAAATATTAGAAGGCATGTGAGACACTCAATGTAGAGAGTTTCTGTTAAAACAGTAACAATGAATGAAATATAATATGAATGAATCAGGGGTTTGTAGGAAGTGAAGAAAATGAGAATAAGAAGGATATGTAACGATTAACCGCTGCCTTGAAGAGTTTACGTTTTTGATATTCAGAGAAATATCCACGCGGGAGTTTGCTCAATAGGGCATCAATGTTTTGTGAATTTATGTCCGTTACGTATCGTAGTTTTTTCATGCGTTTTAATTCTTTGGGGAACGTTGGGCCACAACAACACCTCTCCAACGGATTCTATCCCGGGCGATACTCATTAGCTCGGTCCTTGTCGTGCCGGCTGCCTTCACTTCTGCGTTAGGTCTGTTTTGATCGAACCCCTTTACGCTTCCCCTGTGGATTCCAGTCAATAGCCTCTCTGTTGATATTAGAAGCAGGCATGCGGAGTAAGTGGCCAATACATCCCCATTTCCGTTTCTTGATGTCAGCCTCGATTGGGGTTTGTCTCGTCCTGTCCCATATTTGTTCATTGGAGACGACTTCCGGCCACATGATAATTATCCTGAGACATCGATTGGTAAATATCTGAAGTTTGTTGGTCTTGGTCTTGGTTAGCCGCCAGTTTTCTGCACCATAAATTAGGACCGACTTGACGTATCGTAGTAATGCCAGATAAATCTTTTTAAATGGAAGATGGTCCTTAGGTTTAGAATACGTTACAATTTATTAAGAAGAACAGTTTAAGTTTTGTTTTCATATTAGTTAACAAGGTCTCATCGTTAGTAATTTTCTTGGGTAATTTGTTCAGTGGCTTTCGATTCTAAAATAGGTTATAGACATATCGTTTCTAAGAAAAGTCCTATATGTAATGCTGAAATAAAATTATATGACAAATTACAATGAAATGAAAATATTGCCATTTCATACATTCCATCCACTCTTTTCTGTCTACGATTTGAATGGAATCAATCCGAGCTTGTATCTTTCAGTCTTATAAGTAGATAGCACCAATCCTCGATTCTCATCTACCGTCTTCAAATCTGGCACCAGCTATCTCGCAGATCAGTGGGCCATAAGGCTAAATTTAGTTCCTATTGCTAACCCAATCCCCGTATGCTAGCCAGCGTGAAATGAGATTGGTTGGTGAATCTGATACATCAAAGTAATAAAGATCAAAGGAAATATAGATCCTATCACAATGGATATCTTATATACATTGATATCTACAGGCTTATGTTCCACTTGGAAGTGACTGCTCGTTTCAACGATTTAATAAGCGATTCACTCACTGTGACATCTGTTCCACTACTTTAGAATAATAGTTATAATGACTGATTATTTTATAAGACTGTCGTTATATGTCGTATACATCTCCGATATCAAGATTGATTTCCTCTTCAACCAATGAATAGAATTATTTCTATTGTGAACACACACACACACACACACACACACACATATATATATATATATATATATATATATATATATATATATATATATATATAAAAAAAGACAGAAAGAGAAAAAGAGGAGGGAGGTATATATATATATATATATATATATATATATATATATATATATATATATATATATTATATGAATCATTCATACAAATGTAGATTAGTAAAGTTAATGATATAAATGGCGATAAACATCTTCGCAACAAATTTATTGAAGTTACATTAACCTACGAACCACTCGATGGATGTTATGATCCTAATCTACTCTTTGTATGAATGATTCATATAATATAAATTGAACTGCACCACATATTTGATACATACATATATATATATATATATATATATATATATATATATATATATATATCAATTAGTGATTAGTAGGAATAATTCCAAGAAGGATATAAATCCAAAGAGAACTCAATATGAAAACACCCAGTATTATAATAAATATATACAGAATCCTTAAAATTCCGTCTGGCCAGGCAATATATTTATTTCATGGACCTCACATCCATCATTTCAGACCAGTTTTAAGTAATAAAATCCATTTTATTAATGAAAAATTGGTCTGTAGAGATGGACCGGAGGTCCATGAAATACACTTATTACCTGACATAATTACATACAATATATATATATATATATATATATATATATATATATATATATATATATATACTCGTTTGAAAAAACTTAGGTATTTTTGCTTGTAATTGAACAAACCAATGACCAAGGGATTAAAAAAAGAAAGAACTAAGACCATGAAATTGAGGCGAAAACAATCGTGCAGAATTCAAATTCAGGGTCCAAAGAAAAAAAAAATCCAAGACGAGTAAAGCAAAAGTAACTATATATAGTGTCCAATACGCTAAGTAAAGCAAACCTAAATATGAACCTAAATAGCTAGATAAACCTACCTAATTTTCACCTGTATGGACCCTGACGATCCGTATAGGTGAAACCTAGGAAAGATTTACCTGGCTTTTAGTTTCAATATATATATATATATATATATATATATATATATATATATATATATATATATATATATATATATAAAAAAAATATGTTGTAGTGGTTCCAACGAGAAAAAGTATGTATATTAAAAAGAAGAGGTGCCGCAAACGTTTTTTGGTTGTAATGTGGATTTATTGACGAAAAATATTATAAGACTTTGTTTTACATAATTTCGACACGTGTTTCGTGAAATTCTGAAAACAAAGTATAATATTTTTTCTCAATAAATCCACATTACAACCAAAAACGTTTGCGGCACCCCTCTTCTTTTTTTATATATATATATATATATATATATATATATATATAGAGAGAGAGAGAGAGAGAGAGAGAGAGAGAGAAAGAGAGGGAGAGAAAAGGAGGGATAGAAAGATAGATAGTAATAAGGTGTCTTTAGGCAGCATGTATTAAATGAAACAAGTTTGATTAAAAAGAAATGTCTGTCTAACTTTTTAATATATATATATATTTTTTTTTTTCGTTTAAGATTTTTTCTATTGTACTGAAATTCGTGGATAAACTGTCCGCAGCTCATGTTTTGTTACTTTTCTTCTCGTACATTTGGCTATCACATTCATTATCAAGAAACAATATTTATAGTTATAAATTCATTTTTCACACCCTGGTAAGCTTTTTGAAACTGGACGTTTGAAAATGTCTAGCATGGCTTCATGTGTAACGGCTATTTGAAACGAGGCTGCACAGAAATAATGCGATAAATTTATTTTATTATTTGTTTAAAACTAACATAATAAATGCGCCCATTAATATTATCAAAATGCACTTCACCTTACCATCACCTGAGATGGATGACATTTCATTTAATATGGTCTGTTAATTTTGTATAATAAAAACTTTCAGGCCGTTGATTCTTTCATTGCACTGGGTGCCGTATAATGTTGTGGTTTTATCCACTGATATTTGCCTGATGTTGATAGTTCTATTTTTATCGCTCATGATGTGCTGGTCGATATGCACACATATTGCATTGAGTTACTGCAAGAGCGTATGGTCAGTGTAAGTATTTCATATTTTTAGATTATTATTGTTAGGGATATCTTTCCCCAGGTGATCATGGGGAATTCATAGAAAACATTATTTTTTTTTACATAGGAGAATTTTTAAGCACCATTATATGTGTGTGTCTGTGTGTGAGCGCGCAAAAATTCATATATAAATAAATGTATCTTAAAAGACAATATATATATATATATATATATATATATATATATATATATATATATATATATGTGTGTGTGTGTGTGTGTGTGTGTGTGTGTGTGTCATGAAAACACTCTAACGAGTGCTCAGGATCGCCTCGTCAGTGATGTTATGTCTTGGTGTCATGGCAAGTTTCGGGTTTTCCAACATCATACTTGTTCGCCAAGAGACCCTACCGAAACAGTACTATTCCGGCAGGCGATCCTGAAGCCAAAAAAAAAAAAATGCGTCAATCACGCGTCAAATGGACTCATTAAATAAATGCCACTTCTGACCAATCGCTAACGATTTACATCACTTCCTCTTCTGCCAAGACGATATATATATATATATATATATATATATATATATATATATATATATATATATATAAAGATGAATATCATAATATAAAAGCGAGAATTTTATAATTGTTAAATATTTTCAATGGCAATTTTGATAAAAAGGGTCTCCTTATTAAGAAATAAATTCACATACTCAAGTAAAATATTTTCAAAAAATCATTTTTTTACCAACCGAAATATAATGACACGACTTTTTTGTGTTTTCTTTTTATCTTTCTTAAAATTAATAATACATTACTAAGCCAAAATATTTGCTTATAATGGTTACATTTTTTAAAATGGAAAGAAAACATCTAACATATCGTTTTTTTAAAATAATACGGAATGCATAACATCAATAACAATACTAACAACATTAATTCACTTTCGTTTAAACAAAGTGTTTTTATGTACGTCACATCGTCTGCTACATAATATTCTATTCGTTTTCGCAACAATATATAGAGCGATTCTAATTCATATTTATATGCATGATCTTACATTGCTAAGAATTAATTTTTTTGTGATCTTGCATATATGTACATAAAAGTTAAATGAATCTTTGATGTTTCATGTGGCAGTTAACTCGTTGTCTAGCAAGACCCGTTTATGCTTACAATACTGTGTCTAGAGACATCAACAGAAATACAATGAATCAATATTAATAATCATAAAAATCAATGCATTCTTATAAATACCTTTCTCTATCACACGCGCGTTCACACACGTACAAATTTGGCGCAAAAATTTGGCGCACAAATTACTAAGTTTGATCACGATACTATATTCAACCAATCGGAGTGTACTTTAAACAGCATTTTTAAATTTTTTTTTTTTTTGCATAAAGCTGAAAGAAGTCTTCAAATCCAGATAGTTACTAAAGATATCACAGGCTACGCATACACATTTCAATGTCAATTTTACTTTTGAGAATCAAAAAACTC
The DNA here is from genome assembly GCA_903632075.3 of Acanthosepion pharaonis. Lineage (NCBI taxonomy): Eukaryota > Metazoa > Mollusca > Cephalopoda > Sepiida > Sepiidae > Acanthosepion > Acanthosepion pharaonis. The sequence goes on along the minus strand of CAHIKZ030000355.1, from coordinate 3,203,739 downwards.
GTAACAACTCAAGTTACATTTTAACACATACATACATATGTGTGTGTGGGGGTTTGGTTGTGTGTATGTGTGTTTATTCAAGCATGTTTGGTTAAATAATTTAGACGTATTATGTCTAATTATTTTAGTTTAATTTTTTCCACTTCTACATGACTAAGCTAGAAAATAACGTACTTAATACTACAAAAAAACGTTTAGCACCCGCTACCACATTTTTTTATTAACATCAATTTTTGTACAAAAAGTGGATCACAGAGCTTATTCAAATTAATGTATATTTTCAAAAATCTCAACTTCTCATTAGTCACTTAATATTTAATAACATCGACCTAGTTCTTGACCTAACTAAAAAGATATTTCCGCCAAAATCTATGAAGCTTCTGTGAGCCTATCACGTGACAAATTCAGCAGTAAAATATGAAACGTGTTTCATATTTGACAATTCGCCGATCGGAAACCTTTGAACACGTCACACAGTTGCTGGATTTACGTTAAAGTTCCTCAACATAATTTCATCCTGACTTCCTGTCAGGATTGAATTATGTTAAGGAACATTAACACAGCAATATTTTCATTCACACAACAATATTTTCATTCACACAGCAATATTTTTGACGAACAATCAAATCAAGTTTTCCACATTCAACTTAATACTCGAATCTTTGTCATACGCTTTCAAGCTCAACGTTAATTATTGCAATTAACATAAACATAGCTTGTTAAGAACCTCTTACCCCAACTAGAGTATTCTCTTCGAACAAGTGAAAACAAATCAAAGAGCGACAATTCTGTAAAGTAAGTTTTAAACAATATTTCTCTATTTTAATACAAACTTGAACTGTTTATTTTTTCTTAAAATACTATAATACCAAGACACACTTTCTCATTATTGTACAGACCAATCAAAAATCATAATTTATCAAACCAGAAATTTGATAATTTTTCATCTAAACATAAAAGGACATTTGAACTTTTTAAAACCACCTCTTTACTCCAGTTGTTTGTGTATCTCTTGTTTATATTAATATTTTATTCATTGTTGTGGAAAAAACTGTTGTTTCTCATGTTGTCCTTATTCTATATTTGTTGAATAATGAAATTTAATGTGAGAGGAAATTGTTAATGTCATCACGCAGCCTAATTTACTCAACACTATTTAATCCATATAAAGTAATCCATTAACACAGCCTCCACAACTCCAGTTACTTAAGATATATTTTTGATACTATAATCTTAGTCAAAATATATAGACGAAATAAAAGAACTACAGAAACCTTAAAAAAATCTCCGTCCTTATTATTCGCATACGAACTTATCAACAACAATAAAATGCCCTTTTTTGATTTACTGATAGACATTAATTACTACCACCCCCATGTAAAGAACAACTAACATAAACATGTGCACTCTCAAATATTAATGTGAATTCCATAACTATTACGAAATATCTATTTCGCGAAGCTTAATAAACTGTGCAAAAGGAAAGTCCTCAATAAGAATTATTTTCTATACTGAATTAAATATAATAAACAAACACTCATTAATAATGATTACCTAATTTCCAAGATGATGAAAATATTAAATGAGTTATTCGGAATATTAATATAAATAAGAATGAACATAATGCGCCCTTAAATAGCATATCACCCGAATATAGCGTAATCAAGTGCATTCTAACTATAATGAGAAGGAAAAATTTAAAAAAGAACACATAAACACTAATATATAACTAATATATAATATACTATTTTTAATAAAACCAAACTAATCATCCATAACAACACTTCTTCGTCAACTAGAGTCATACAAAAGACTATTATTGTATATCAATTTAAATGTCATTTGGGAGATTTCATCGTTGAGAAAATGTTCATACGTATGTTTTACAACAAAGCCGATGACGAGAAGTTTTACGTTTCACTTGAACGATCATAGTTAAATCTTAGAACATTTAAAGGAACACTCTCATCAATATTCACGGACACATATTAGTAAAAAAAAAAGATGGCACAGTGTTCTATCAAGATAACAATAATGAAAAACTTAAAATAAGCAAAAACTTAAAATTCTCTAAGAGAACTGCTGCCCAAAATAAAGTCAACTACAAGTATACAACAAAGTTCATATATGTTTGTAGCAGCAAACTGTTAGATAAGAAATACTAAGTTAAAAATGTTACAATTAAAAAATCTATTACAAAATTAAAAAACAGATAATTATCTAAACCGACTAATGTTTCACTCATCAGATCAAAATTTGAATTGGTTCAGATAAAAACTGTCTTTTCAATTATATATATATATATATATATATATATATATATATATATATATATATATATATATATATATATATATATATATATAATGTCTGATTTACTGCAACTGTAGAAGGGACAAAATGAGTAAAAAGGAAAGCATGGTATAAAGTTTTGACGATGAAAACACAAAACTAACTATTAAATATTACTCGCTAACCTCATTTTTCACAAGACTTTGAAATAGGGAACTTTGTGCCTCCTACAGGATTTGACCAACACCATAGTGATAGAATGCGTGTTCGATTAAACATGACATCCTTACCATTAGAATAAGCGGAAGCAAAGCTACGGAAAATGAATGAGACTAAGCTTTTGTTTTTAAGGGTAGATTCATTTTAAATTACAATTAAAAAAAAGGAAACCAGTATTCGAATTTAATCTTTGAACTTTATTCAATATTAATTTATAAAATTAAAAAACAATAACAAAAAACAAGGAAATAATATTATTATAAAAACGTTTAATGTTACGATACTGAGAATAGAAACTGACAGAATAAGTTTTCATATTAGACGAAGAAAAGTAAACCAAAGTTCGATTTCTACCTTACATCTTTAAAAAGGAAAGAAAGAAAGAAAGAAAGAAAGAACAAAGAATAAATAGATTAAAAATCCGTTTTTATTTTAATGATTATTCCACAAAGATTACACGGAATATTTTTTACATTACAATTGCCTTAGAAAAGAGGAAAACCAAGCATAGATTTGTACCTTAGAGTGTACTTTATTTTCTAAAGGAAAAGTATCAAAAGTTATCAAAAGTTTTAAATTTGTTGCTATGTTAAAGTAAATAATGTAAGTATCAATATTGAATTGAAATCACGTAAATTTCCTTCCCTATATTTTGAATACGATAAATTCTTTAAAACTTTTTTCTTTACCCTAAAAAAAATCAACATCGTTTTAATTTGTATGTTTTATTTTATTTTAAACTTTTTCTACTCAAATTGAATATTTGTATAGAAAATTAAAGAAAATGTTAAATAATTACAAAAAAACGGCATAAAGATATATGGAAAATTTAGGTGAACATTTGAAGTCACCTTTCTTTTTTTGTTTGGTTAGGGGTAAGGTTTTCTAGTAATATTGTTATTTTAGTTAACACAAAAAAATATTGAAAAGAATATTTGAAGAGCTCCAGAAGAGAATTATTCCCAATGTTTGAATTTTGGGACCTTCACAACAAGAGTCCACATGGAAAAATGATCATTATCTGCCAAAACATTCAAAGATATATACATGGCTAATATCCTATGATTTACTGAATGAAGAAAAGAAGACTTTTCTCTCAATTTACAAGAACTATATAATTATAGAGAACAGCATTGTTAGTAGTATCATTAGGATATAGCATATGTATAGATCTGTCAATCCCTTGAAAATAGCTGTTCATTTCAGGTCTTTTGTCTCTATTTTAACTTCCAGATATAAAATTCTTTCATCTGTTGCATTTTCATTTTCTTAAAACATTCTATGTATAATATAAGAGCATTATGTCAGGATCCCAGGTAAAATACAAAATAGAGTACTTTGGATATTATCTCAATCATGATTCCCATTATTAAAACAAATGGGGAACATCATGCATTTACTTGCTTGCTTTTGACCAAGTCAGTTGTTTGTAATGCATTTTAGTATATGAACTGCATCAATTTACATTATTCGGACTATTGTCCTCATCTTTGTCGCCATGTTTATTACAACGTTTCGGCCGTTGTACGCTCCGGCCTTCTTCATGTGGTTGGAATGTCGAACTGAACCCTTTATTTCGCTCACTGGGGTAGACTGTTCTCGTTCCACGTGCCAGTTTTCAGTTATCTCCTGTTGATTCCTCTTTCCAAGTTCTCCACTGCCTTAGCTTATCACACTCTTTGGGTCCTCTCACTGGATCTAACCAACGCCTTTATCTACTGTGCCATCTGTACTTGAGGACAAATGGCACAGTGAATAAAGGCGTATAAAGGGTATTGAACTGTCACTGTATCTAACCAACGCCTTGAGGACACATGGCACAGTGGATAAAGGCGTTGGTTAGATCCAGTAACAGTTCAATACCCGGTTAAGGCAGTGGAGAACTTGAAGAGGGGAATTAACAGGAGATAACTGATGACATCCATTAAACACGGCACTTGGAACTAGAAAAATCTACCCCAGCGAAAAGAAGGGTTCAGTTCGACATTCCAACCACCTGAAGAAGGCAGCAGCGTACAACGGCCGAAATGTTGTAATAAACATGGCGACAAAGATGAGAACAATAGTCCGAATAATGTAAATATTGTACATAATACCTCATCTCAGAAATATAGACAGATACTGAACTGAATCAAATATGAAAAAAAGAGGTTTATATTTAATAACTAGATGTTATACAATTGAATTTTTTCTGGACTACAAAAGAAAGATATAGGTTTCTTATTTATTGCATTATTATCTGTTATGACTGATATTACTCTAAAGCCTCTACAAATTATACATGTTTAACTATATCAAATAAATCCTCACCTTTCAGACAGTTAGTTGGCATAATATGCACATTATCCTTGTATCGGGAGAATACACCGCTAGAAGCAGTAATTTCTAAAAGCAAAAGCACTTTTACACACTAAAAGCAAAATAGCTTACTACAGACGCATTGCTGTTGTTGGCTAACCGACAATCTTACCACTTTTATAATCAAAATAAGGTTCTCGGTGAATTTCATCTACAATTAAAATACTGTATTATCTTTTTCCTCCAGTGACTTAATTCTTTTTTTAATATGTATAAGAAAATTGCTATCATATTGTACAGCCGTAAGATTCATATACGTTGATGTGGTTAATCTTCTGACGGCTAAATAAATAACTAGCTAAAATTATATTTTGGTGTCTCTTAGCAGCATACAACCTCTTGGGGATCAATTATATAACCGTAAAAAATATCATTTCTCCTGAATAATCAAACTTACACGGTGTCATTAATTTTAGATTCTCATATATAAATTTAATTACATGAAAATATCTAAATGACTTGTCTTGCACTAATAATATAATAGGAATAATCACATTTTGACGTTTAATTTTTCTGCTCATTTCTTTATTATTTTCAATAATATTTTCAATAGAATATTGTTATGACTTACATCATCAGGAATCTCATATTCCCTGATAATATTAATTTCCACATCAGCATAGAAAACGTCCTTGGCAAGACGTTAAACTATATCTAGCAGCAAGGCCTCTAATCAGGAGATTTTGAGGAGCTTGGAACCGCCTCTTAATTGCTGGTGTTCCCATGTCCTCCCTGACACGGGGTGGTAGAACCTGTTAGGGTCTCAGCAAAGGGTAAATAGTTAACTATTACTAGCAATGCTTTTTTATGAAAAAAATTATTGCCAGCAATACAATTTTGAAGGAAATATATTACCAGAAACAGATTTTTGACAGAATAAAATATTACCAGCAATAAAAAATATTGTCGTCATTAAATAACCCATTGAGGTTGATATGCCGTTAAACAAAATAAATCTAACCAAATCACCATAGAACAGATGTACTGCAAAATCAGATTCAGTTATATCAGATTAACTGATTTCTGGATATGGAAACTTGATGATGCAACATATAATAAAAAGAGTCTATTGTTTTCACCCTATATACTTCAGTAATTTCTATCAATGCAATTTTATTTTCCGTCCATATGACATTAATACTGGGGAATCTCCTCTGCTGTTTGCATCCCAAGTCATCAGCATTACTTTGATCTAATGCTCATTTAAGAGGAGAATTTCCCAGTTGAGTTTTAGTCTAGTAATTCTTCTCGAGAGTGTTAGTGAAAATAAATATGAGAGACTGTTTAGTATAATTCTAGAGAGTTCACCTACATGAATAATTGATTTCTTAAGGCTAACGCTTTTTCTGGTACCAGTTTTTTTAAAAATCAAATGCTTATGTTTCCCGCCTTATGTCCTCAGATCAAAAATGCAATCCACACGCGTAAAAGAATGAATTAAGAGGGCAATTACAACCTATTTAAACATTTATCAAAATATAAGAAAATAAAACAAAGTACATTAACATGAGGGAAAGTTCCAGATGTTTATATTTAATTGATGAAATAATGAGTTTTGTAGGTGTTATAAAATTCAGTAACAAAATTCAAAAACATTTACTAAACAAAGGCAAATTTATATGCAATCTTAAACAAAATTTTAAGTTTACTCATGCATATTTGACGAAGTTTTCGTGGAAATAATTTTTACAATTAAAATTAAAATTCAAACGTTTGTTTTTAAATGTTTACTAGAAATTATTAAAAAAATATGCATAAGTATTTGTATGGAAAATGTTATTTGTTTAATAAATAATTTCACCCACATATTTTAATAAACATTTTAGTCTTAACGGTTGAGGACGCCGCATTATTTTTTTCAATATATTGTTAATTATAAAGTCATGAAATTAATCATGAAATTTATTTTTGTTTCATTTTGTTATATGTATTAATTTATTTTGGTATAAATCCTGATAATAGGTATTCTGTGTAAAATTATGGTAGTTGGAGATTGCTATAATTTTTAATTTTTAATTACAAAATTATTATTGTTATTATATTAAAGGTGCCTGTTAATAGGTGTTTATTCTCATGGTTACATAAGGAAATTATATCTGATCATATTGTATTAAGGTATTAAATATGCTGGGGGAGTAATAAAGATTGTAGTGGATTTATATGTTAATAGTGGGTGTGATGTGTAAGTGATGGTGCTGTGCGTTGGTTGTAATGATAATATTGTTAGTTAAAAGGTATTGTAGTAAAAGTGATTACTAATGGTGGTGCAATTATAATAATGATAGATGCAATTATTTTGATGGTATCTTGAAATTAAATTGTGATTGTTGGAGGTTTGTCTGTTTTATCCGTTTGGTATGAAACCACCAACCAAATAAAATAAAACACCAACAACCACTTTTTAGTTCAAGCTACCACCACTATAACTACATTCACGGTTTTATCATTCTCCCACCACCGTTACTAATCATTTCTACCAATTTACAATTTCTACCAATTTACAATAACTATTAGCTAACTATCATTGTCTCCAATCCCTTGAAACATTACTATCACATCATACCATATAAACCCGTTATTAAATTGAACTACCCTCTCACCCAGCACATTGAATATCAAACTAAACATCACCATATAAATTAACCAATAAGGATTACAAATTTCTACCTGTTACATATACACAGTCACCAAAAACAAACAAATAACCAGCTTTAAATATAACAAATAAAGCCCCACTTTCTTTTTTTTTTTTCAAAAATTTAAAGATAAATATAAATAATAATAATCTTTACCTATCATAATTTTACATAAACCCCACCACACGCATATACATACATGCGAGGAAATATTTTCCGGCTGGAAAATACATATGACATGTACACATCAACGAGACATTTCGGCCAAACTTCCAATGTTTAGATTTCAACATTTCAACATACAAATGCGTATGTATAGATATAACACCACCCGTATACATACATGTGTCATAGCCGAAACTGACCACATATGTTTATATATGTATGAGTCCCGACGGACGACCAAGTATGTATATTTGTCTGCATACATCGATGTTTTGCGTTAGTACGATGAATGACAAAACGACGAAATTCCCCCACCACTTCCACAATAACACCAATACACAAATCTACATAAACCCAAATTTTTAAAACATTAATCAGTTTATCTGACGATCGCTTCAAAGCGTGAAACCCAGGGTCACAAACTCACATCTATCAACAAATATATATATATATATATATATATATATATATATATATATATATATATATATATATATGTATGTATGTAGGTATGTATGTATAGAACAAAAGTGCTCAATATCTGTGATAGAGATAAAATATGCGGTTCCATGGATATTAACTTGTTACCCCGGATGAGCGTAAAACCCAGGGTTGGAAGCTACTCTCCATGCAAACGAATATATATATATATATATATATATATATTAACATACAACGTGTGTTAGTACCCTGTCTTCATCAGCAGCCGACCAGGGGTGATATTACGGTTTCGGTGGCTATGGTGGGACCGCCACCCCTGGCGCGACCAGCAGCGTTTGCCACCAGGAAGGGTATGAAGATAAGCTAACTAATTGTTCCTTTAAGTAAAATCTATCTGCAATGAAAGTTTCTTGAACGCGTTTGCCGTTATCCACGTGCTCGTAAAAGTCGTTATAGACGACCACGCAAATATCTCACTTGCGCATGTTAGGTCCTGATGTACCGCGCATTCTATTTGCTTGTTTTGATCTCGACCAAATCCAACTTGACGCGTGTTGAACAGTTTTTCGAAGGCGATTCAACATATATATATATATATATATATATATATATATATATATATGTGTGTGTGTGTGTGTGTGTGTTTGTGTACATGCGTCTGTATATGTACGCGTGTGCGTATACACTACAGTTCAAATGTTTATAGTGGCCCCTGATCTTTTTTAAATGGACCCCCCAAAGTAGCTGTTTTGTACTCTAAATTATTACACATAAAACAGTGAGACAGGATTTTCTATTAGAAATCTTATTATAACAAAAAGAGTAAAAAATATTCATTATTAAATTGAGCTCTCTTCAAAATATCCACCTTTAGCCTTTATTACTGCTTCACAAATGTTTGGCATTCATTGCAAAAGTTACTCGAAGAAAAAGTTTGATAACTGATTCCATTCTTTTTCAATGACGCTAAAAGCTCTTTTTCATTTTTTTCACGCTTCTGTCAAGTCTCTTCTACGAATTATTCCGGAGGTCGCTTCAAATTTTGAACTGAGTTACAATTTATTATATAAAAATGATATATGCTTGTACATTGATGATTAATATAAAAGTTTAGTTCCAATTAGTGAAAATAAACTTCCAATATTTGTTCAAATTTTGAGCCGAAATCTATGACTTGATTTTGTTTGATGTTGATTATTTATTGCCTGATCCTATTTAATTAATCTTTCTTAATTCAAGACAATTTTTGTAGTATGCGTCAATTAAATTAATCTCATATTTTTATGGCCAGACATTTTTGATGTTTCTATTAACGTCTTTGTTGTTCTGCTGTGAAAATTCGATCTGTTTGGAAAAGATGGTAGCGTATTTCACAATATATACGTGGAACAAACTGCCTGCATGCGAGTGGAAAATAAATTGAAACTAGAGTGGGGTGTGAGACAAGAATGCGTCTTTCACTATAGATTTATTAGACATTTACAGCGACGCCATATTAAGATACCTGGCAACCGTACCAATAATATAAGATATTTAGATGATAGCGTGTTGATACGGAAATGGAACTACATGACCTCTTAGACAGATTGGAAGAGGAAAGCGTGAAAAAAGGACTAAACAGTAAGACAGAAATTATGGTCGTCAGCAATAGAAAAAGCAGCTGATGCGAATTACGTATTGCCTGCATAAACATCAAGGAGTCGCAGAAGGCCAAAGAAGATAGAAAAGGTGACACCGATATTCGAACGCACATTGGACTAGCGAATGATACATTCCAAACGTAATAAACGGAAATAAATTCGTTAAAAACAAAGAAAAAAGTGCTGGATTGCTACGTTGTTTATATGAGTGAGAATGTTGGACACTTTCTCTAAGCGTGAAACAAAAACGTTTGGAAACATAGGAAATTTAGTTCTACAGATAGATGAAGAAATTTCCATAAACGAATCGTGTAAGTGACAAGGATGTCTGAAAGAAAATAGCAACAGAAAGAACACTTTAACTAAAAAAAAAAAAGGGAAAAGACAGCTGACATTCTTTGGGGACATAATAAGGATGGTAGGCTTGGAAAACTTCACAGGGAAGAGAGTTACTTACATAGCGACTATCTGTTAATTGATGATGGATAACTGCTAAAATTCACACGACATAGAAAGTTGTGGAGAATAATGGCCGCGTATATTCTGAAGGAACAAAGAAGAAGAAGAAGAAGAGGAGGAAGAAGAAGAAGAGTGTGTGTTAAAAATAGTTTTGCTGTTAGTAATGCTAACAGTATAAAAGACATCTTGTAAAAATAAGTCTTGTCAACTTGCATCAAAATAGATCTGTATTATTCAGTGGAAAGATAAGCGCAAAAACAATATTTACAAAATGGTCGTAGAAACTATTCTATATCATCCAAAAATAAACAATTGTATTTTGGCGCGAGATGTCGTTTCAGTCTCATTTTAATAACAGTAATTTTTTCGGTCGACTTACAATATTTATACTGACATAATGGTTAGTATATATTAGAGAAATATGCAGCACTAGGTGAGCTTAAACTTTTGTTGGTCTAAATAATATGGTTTTTGACAAGCATCAATTCGCAAAAGACAAAAAATCGGAATTTACATAGTCAGGTTGCTTTCCTCGCTTTTATTTTATAATATTCCTTCCGCCCAGGATAAATGTTCGAATGTTTTTTTAGTACTGTGGAGATTCGAGGTTAAAACTGACAGTTGATTTACCCAGGCGAAGATTATTAATGGATGATGCCAATGACGAGTAAAGACATGTGTACTTTTAACAAAACAAGATAGGGAATGAAGTTGTTTCAGTAGATCGTTTCAGGAAATGAATCAGAAGTCTTTTATATCCGTAGTTTAAACGAATTTTCCTGAAGAAAAATTGTTCATAAAACAGATTACATGATGAGACAAAATAATATTCAATAATATTTCAATCAAGGGTAACTGAGTTCGTTGCTCACAGAAGAAATATAAGGTTGCATACATTCAAAAGTAGATGAAGAAATATAGTTTGAAATACTTAGATTCTTGGATTATTGAAAGAAAGTTTTTTGAAATGCCGCGAGCTTGTTTAAAGTAAATAATCTATTTGGCGATTAATTTTACACTAGCGAAAAATTCAACGCTGGACGCAGTGAACAGAAACAAAACTCTTCACATGACTTCAGGCACACTTCTCTTATTACTTTTATTTTTCTTCTTTTTTCTATCAAAAGTACTTTCGTATGGGCTTACTATTTGCTTTTCTTTCTTCATGTCGCAACGGTATATTTCTCTGGCGGTAACATTTTAATGAGGCCAAAAGCAATTTCTCATAAGCACGCGAATTTATATTTGTCTTCTTCTAAGCTCGCCAGCAGTCTCTGTGAAGACAATGTTTTCCTTGGTCCAAAGATAATTTCATATAGGCTTCCGTATTTCTTCTGTCATTTTTCCTCAGGTCTTCGAATTTTAAATGATGGATACTATTTGCCAGGCACTACATTTTACCACATCTAAGGTTAAAATATATAGTCTACACCGAAAATTAACCGATAGCTGTATAGAAATTCTGAACTGGGTACTGGCAGAACGAATTTTCACCAGTGCTGTCTCTACACAACGGCTAATGAACGTTGGAGCAAGAAAACCACCAAAGAACTAAATTTTGCGTGTCAGTCAGTACTGTAAGTTTTATATCTAGACTATATAAGTTTCATTTTCTGTTAGTAGAGCAAATGATGAGGCTAGATGGCTATATTCGATCACAGAAGTCGCATTTAGGAAAATTCTTTCTGTACAACGGAGATTATAAACTGAAGAGATACAAAGATGCATTTAATGAATTCCTCACATCCTGTCGTTTCAGTTTTACAAGGGGGTGTAGAGAAAAAAGAAAAACAAATATAGAAAATATATTCTAGAAGGTTAATACTTTTGCGACTGCAAAGCTTTTCCCGTGTCCGTTTTCTGATTGTACAATTCCTCGTGTTAACGTTCACATAATCCGAAATCTGAGCAAAATTTAATTTACTAAACCGTACCATTTTAAGAAAAACAGAATGACTCATCAATCGTAATTTTGAGCAAGATACAGTCTTAGAATGAAACAAGAGAAAGATGAAGACAGCACTAAAGAGAAAATTTTGTTGCCTGATAGATTACCCTTTATTTAAAAAACAAAAATAATTTTGAATTGTAAAAATGACATTTTTCTAGCGAAAATTCCATTAAGATCTTTTGCAGATGGTAAAAATTATGGGGATACAAGTTCTACTTTTTAACCCACAGTTGGATTACAGGACGGATTCCTAAAATTTCCAAGGATATTTGCTGGTAAGTGAATGGAACGAATGCGACTGGAATTCGATCTCGGTTTTCTGATATCCTACAACGAACCGCTATCGATTACATTAATAAAAAATTAATGAGGAGAAAGCGTTGATCGATTTTACTACATCCATGTCATATACAAATAGAGAGAGTGTTCCCTGCTTCAACCGCAACTTTATGTGAGCAAGTAAAAGAAAACTCATAAAAAATATCTAGCGTACCACCAATTTTATTACCTAAGTAGGATTTTATTGCTATTCGTTAAAAATATGAGTTTTTACTTTAGAATGTAATCGCGTCCAAAGAAATGTTACAACTATAGCACGTCGAAACATCAGTTTCTGTACGATCACCGATATTAAGCAACTTCGAGCCTTGTAAGTACGTAGAAGATGACTGCTTGGGAATACCAGTTGTTGTAAGCTTGACCGTACGGATGCTGTAATAAATAATGACTGAGAATTTGAAATCGGAGAGCGGCTTTCAAATTACTGTTTAGTTCAATAAATTCACTTATACGCAAATACCCTTTGGAATGGTATGAATACATCCATTCTCACCCCAGCTACGTATCACAAAATTCTTTGTAGTAAAAAAAAAAACTTATAATCTATATATATATATATATATATATATATATATCGCTTTAAATACCCTGTAATGGATCAATATGCTCTAGAAAACGAATCTCTCAAACAATGAAACGTACACTGACGGCTATAATCAAATATAAAACACATCTTTACATCACCCATAGAAATAGCCATGAACTCACTTCCCTCACTCTTTCATTGGCGCAGATGACCAAATTCATCGAATTGTCAGTCTCTGTAAATGTACAAAGGTAATACACTATTTACATTATTCGGACTGTTGTCCTCATCTTTGTCAACATATCGATTACAACGTTGTTCGTTTCAGCCTTCTTCAAGTGGTTGGAATGTCGAAATGAAACCTTTATTTATCTCACTGGGGTAAACTGTTCTAGTTCCATAATCCATGTTTAATGGACGTCAGTTATCAGTTATCTCCTGTTAATTCCCCTCTCCAATTTCTCCACTGCTTTAACAAGATATTGAACTCAAGTTCTTTGGGTCCTGTCACTGGATATAACTAACGTCTTTATCCACTGTGCCATGTGTACAACCGCCGAAATCTTGTAATAAATATGGCGACCAAGATGAGGACAATAGTTCGAATAATGTAAATAGTGTACATAATACCTCATCTCAGAAATATAGAGAGATACAAAGTTAATGTTCTTTCTTTATCACTATATTTCTCTTGATATTTCTGCCAGATGACATTCAAATAAACGGGGGTCGTAACTACTAGGGCGTTTACAGAATTACGGGGGAAATGACGCTAATGCAAAGTTAAATACTTGAACTCAACAACTTTTTCAAAATAATGCAAATATAATAATTAATGCAGGGCGTTATTTTGCTGTAAAGCCAACCAGAAAATAGTCAAGTGCTTCCATAGACGGTAATGATAATATCTTGTATATAAGGTGTTAAAATTTCACTTTCTCTGTTGCGTCAGGGAGAGAATCTCCGACAAATCGGTGGGATTTTGATTTCGATCTCGGCTTGAAGCAATCGGATGCGCAGTTACACTGATGATCTGTGATACAGTAAAACAATCTGTCTGCGGATGACTCTATATATATATATATATATATATATATATATATATATATATATATATATATATATATATTAAAATTAACTGATTTAAAATATGGGTTCTTTGCTACACAGGAATTACCATGTTTCAAAAACCGAAGCTAAAACATCCAAATTTAATTATATAATAAAATTAAAACAGTAGTTCGGTTTCATCTTCAAGCGAATTTTGGAAAAATATTTACAACCTAAAAAATAACTTGAAGATGAAACAGAACTTATGCTTTTAATTCAATTATATTATAAAATTTGAAGGTTTTACTTCCTTATTTTGAAACATGGTAATTCCTGTGTAGCGAAGAAGAACCGATATTTTAAATCAGTTAATTTATAATATATATGCTCTGTAAATTTACATTGAGCACTGTTTTGTAAAAATAAAATTGCTAATTAAGAACCGGATTATATACCTTACTGTTCTTTATATATATATATATATATATATATATATACACACATATATATATATACACACACACACACATATATATATATATATATATATATATATATAGATAGATAGATAGATAGATAGATATGTGTGTGTGTGTGTGTATGTGTGTGTGACGTATTATACATCTCATTGTAGTTCTTTGAAATCTGAATCACGTACAGTCGACAAATTATTTATACCAACAGTACTTCATTTTTTGGCCTTATCTGGCTCTTTGGAGAGCAGGAGGGTTCAGATCTGGGGCTCTACAGGGTGCCAACAATTCTATCTCAACGTATCCTATTTACGAGTTAAAGTTGAGATCGGGTGTGAGACAGAGGTCCAACAGTCTTTCAAGACACGCTGCTTCCACGAGAGGAACTCCCTTCATCTTGAGTGCTCGCAATTCGGTATCAGATCGACGATGACGGAACGTAAATCTCTTGGTCTCCGAGGCATTGAATCTAACCAGCGTAGTTTGTACAAAATCAGAAGTAAGATCAGTCGACAATCTCTGGCCATCAAGAGTTTTAGAGGTGCGCCCGTATAAGGACGTATCATCTGCATAGATTTACAAATGATATGAGTATATTCTTATGCAGAGTATATTCTTATTTATATTGAATTTGATACCCGTGAGACGCCTGTGTTGACCGCTAGGAGGACTAGTCATTAATATCTACCTTCAAAGACCTATCTTCTAAGAAGGATTTTATGATCAAGAATTCCCTTCCAGTGATTCGATAATATGTATGCCATAAAGATACCGTAGTGTATGAGTGATGGTGGTAATAAACCAGTGTTCGATACAAAACAATGGAGCTAAAATTATATATATATATATATATATATATATATATATATATATATATATATATATATATATATAATGAATTAACTGGTTTAAAATATGGTTTCTTCGCTACAAAGGAATTACCATGTTTCAAAAACGGAAGCTAAAATCTTCAAATGTAATTATATAATTCAATTTAAAGCATTAGTTCCGTAATAGTTACGTTCGAAAAAGAGGTGACCTCAGGTATGTTATGGGGTGCAATTTTCAACGAATTTTGACATCCTTTCAGCCCATGTCATCTGGTTTTCTTTATCAACGACAAAATGTTTTTCGGCATTTTCCCCGCTAAATTCGTTCTTGTATATTTAAAGATTCTTTCTAAAAGGTGGATTTGGGTTAGAATTATATATATTGAACTATAATTTTAATATATTATTTTTCCTCTTAATTACTAATAGACTATATTTCTTTTAAAACAAATAAATGTAATAGAATTACTTAAATTATTTAAAAAACCTTTATTACATATCAAATAAAAGTATATATATTACCAGCTCCCATATTTTAATTTTTTAATTATTTTATTTCATTTTTAAATATTATTTAAAGAAAATGTTTGACAATGTCGGCAAAAAATAGCTATTTCATTTCTTTCATTCAGTATTTTTTATAAACTTAGTAATATATAGTTTCTCATGTATGCACAAAGGACATGGGTCATTTAAGGACCTACATATTCTAGCTTTTTTTATTAATTCCCATTTTACTGTAGATGTTTTTTTTGTTTCTTTTAAGTGCCAGAAATATTTCGATAGAGACGTTCAAATTTTATTTACAAGGTTACAATTTACTTCATATAATTGAGTGGTATAATAGAAAAAGAAATATTGTTACGGGATTATAAAAAATGTACTTCAAACTAGAAGTCGGAAAAAAAGCCTATTTTGAACGGCGAATCGATTTACGGTTCTTTTTTTTTTTGTTATATCAACACTTAGAAATTATATATGATATTCTCTCATCTCATCTTTCCTAACAAATAATGTAAGAACGGCATTACATATCTGCTGAAGCTTACAAGATAAGTTTTGAAAAAATTCTCACAGTTAACCTGTAGAAATAGACAATTTTTATAAATGTAAAAGACAATTGGAAAACTGTAATTGTGGCCAACGTGTTTCGTCCGATGTGGACTTTCTCAAGGCAAAACAAATTAATTTATTAAACGAAGTAACTAATAATAACAAAACAAAATGTCCTTAGCAACAGGAAGAATTTAGAGAACGCTATTTTCATACTGTTAACTGAAATTACGTCATTTACTGTCACTTGTAGAGATATTTTTTTCTTCGCTGTATTGTCGCATTCAACCATTTCTTGATACTTTTCTGCTCTTTTGTTTGGGAGAGAAGTAATTCTGTTAAGAGAGGTGAAATAAGGAAAAATCCTCGAGCGTGCCACCATTGAATATTACCCAAATATTAATCTACACTTTGGCAACTGTTACAGTTTTCCTATTGTCTTTTACATTTATAAAGTTACGTTTTTCTTAGTGCAAAAATATCTTACTATTGAATTATTTAAAATTCGAACCTATAGTAAAATCCTACACTATATCGCTGTTTCAAAGGAATAATTCCATTTATACACCCTTTACGATTGTTATCGCCGATAAAAGCAAGTACCTTTGCGTGGAAATATATAATCCTGATTCCCATAGCGAAAACAATCGATCGTAATATGTATAACATGTTATGTAAAGAAAATAGCGCCTTTGGCAGATTCCCCAATGCTGGACTGAAACAACATTAGCTTCAGGAGGGTGCAAAATGTCAATTTCTGAAACCCCTCTTCCGTAAGTTTATCGAGACTTGTTTCTCTTACAGCAGTCGCTGCAGCTATTTTGAGAAATTCCTCCAATGCCGCCTTTACTGAATCATAACATGACGATATACTTAATGTCGAACTCCCCAAGAAAGATGGTAAATACTGTGAGAATATTTCTGAAAATAAATTCTGGCGATGGGATTTAAAGTTTTCGATAATTATTATCACCGGTTCCAAAGATTTTTAGTCTACGAAGACTAACATTCGGGGGACTCAGGTGAAAGTTACCAGCAATGATAAAATATCATGACTGCCTAAAATCGATAAGAACCTCATAAAGATTAACTGCATTCGTGTTACCGGTAATATTTGGTAACATTCGCTATTCATTAACCGAGTCGACACTGTTACTTTTGGTTGCATTTTTAAAAAGCCCTCTATCAACTCATTTGTCTACAAAATAGGTTTCTCGGGTCTATTTTTGACTCATTGTGGTGGGCCATTCATTCCTCAAATGCTGGTAGAATTATGGTGGAAATTCAATGTTATATAGGAAAAATGTGTAGCTGCCGACACATGAGTTTGAACATAGATCGCCATGTGCAAACACAGGCGATCCCATTATTGAATTACATGACCATAGAGGATGTAACTGACGACTAACGATCGCTATATTTTGGTCTATCTTCTATACTATTCGGATCTGCATTTCTAGTCTATCCTCTATACTATTCGGATCTGCATTTCTAGTCTATTCTCTATATTATTCTGATACCCCATCTCTAGGCTATCTTTTATTATTATACGGACTCCTATTCTCTACTCTATTCCCTATAGCATTTCTATATTCGAATCACTATACGGAGTATATATTCGAGCGAGTATTATCGAGGAAGTGCTACTAGTGCGAGTGATATTTGAAGGTGTCTAACACAAGGATGGTTCAACGGCGTACTATAAGTTGTATCTGGTATTGTTCTTCTGTTCTTTCTCTTCTTTATATATATATATATATATATATATATATATATACACTACATCACAAAAGTTAACATCTTGCTTATGGCATTACTTTCTTTTTGAGTGCCATTTTAGTTCTCACTATCTGTTAATTTGTAGTGATTTTGGTTTGTGATTGTGTTCCGCCAGTACACATTGTTCGAATGAGACTGACCCTCGGTAAGACCTACAGGCTTTAGTCACAGGGCGTCAATTTTAACAACTGATCTGAGAAAGCGGTTGTATCTCCTTTGTGAAGGAATTAAAATTTAAAATATATAACAGATTAATCCCAAACTAATATAATTTAAATATTAATTTGTATAAAAATTTCAAGAACAAAGCCAACCCGATGTAACCAATAAATGTAGCATTTATACACACACACACACACACACACACACACACACACACACACACACACACACACACACATATATATATATATATATATATATATATATATATATATATATATACAGCTGATGTTATCAAATTGTTTAATAACATCCGATATAGGGACGACTGTACTTTCATGCAGTTCGATAGTATCGACTATTATCCCTCTATATCGAAGAATCTATTCACTTTAGCTTTGGATTTTGCTCGGGAATACTCTAATATTTCAGAGAGTGAAGTGGATATTATCATGCAATGCCGAAATTCTTTTCTAATCTACAAGGATGAACAGTGGACCTAAAAGTCTTGCAACGATAATTTTGACATTTCAATGGGTTCTTTGGATTCTGCGTAAGCTTCTGACCTGGTTGGATTATTTCTTTTGTACAATTTAAGTGCCTTCGATTGTCTAGATTCTGATACTGTAGAATTGTATAGAGATGATGGCTTATTAGTTGTTAAAAACTTCACTAAAATTAAGGTAGACCGTATTAGGAAAATGATCCATAGGGTATTTAAGTCATAGGACAATAGTTACAACTAATGTTAAACAAGTAGATTTTCTAGACTTTACTTTAGACCTTGCTAGCAGCACTTTCCAATCATATGTGAAGGTTAATTACAACCCAATATACGTGCATCCAGATTCCAGCCATTCCCCTTCAGTTATCAAACACATACCCTCTTCCATTGGATTTAGGATAAGCACTAACTCTTCTAACAAAGATGTTTTTAATAAACATCGGGATTTTTACAACTGCACTCCAAAATAGTGGATACAAAGATATCACTATTAAATATAAAACCCTGTTAATTACAACCATAAGAAAAGAAGATCTAGAAAAATCACGTGGTTTACTCCCACTTTCAATATAATGGTTAAAACAAAATTAGGAGGTATATTTCTAAACCTCATCAAGAAACATTTCCCCAACCCTGAAACTAACCCACTTAGTAAAATATTTAATCCTAATACCCTTAAATTAAGCTATAGTTGTGCAGATAACCTAGAGAAAATAATTAAAAAAAAACATAACAACAGTCTTTAACAAGTATAGGGACTCAAATAAAAACCAGCAATACTAAGTATAATAACACGAATAACAACTTATGTAATTGTAGTAATCCTAATAATTGTCTGACAAGTTCTATAGTTTATCTTAGTACAACCTCAACACTAGAAAATCCAAATATAATTTTTTTTTTTATAATGGTTGCACCATGAAACCATTCAAGGAAAGTTGGCGGGAGCATATGCAATCTTTTAATAACTGTAACGATAAGTTAATGAATTCCTTATCCAAGTATTTTTGGAGTCTAAAAGAACAGAATAAAACACCTACGGTAAAATAGAAATTGATTAAGAAAGTCAGGACATATAACTCCCTATATGTTCCATTTTACCTATGTCTTAACGAAAAATTAGAAATAATTAGATTTAAAATAAGACTGCTCTCTTAAATCAAAGATATGAACTAGCAGTTAATTGTAAACACCGTTATAAATTTAACTTATTATAGGGGTCGTATACTTTCAATGATAATGATATATCGCTGTAAGTTTAACAGATTATTAATTTTATAACCTGATGGTCATCCTGACGATATGAATGTGTATTGTGTGTCTACATATTCGTGTCTGAATATGTGTGTATGTATGTGTGTTTGTAATGTTGGATGTCTATGTGTGTATATAAGTGTATATATATGTAAGTAGGATTTTTATATATATGAAGTAAGAAAGTAAAAGGAGGAGAAGAAGAGAAGAGGTTCAAAAGATATTGGTGCATATGTATATATATATATATATATATATATATATATATATATATATATATATATATGTGTGTGTGTGTGTGTGTGTGTGTGTGTGTGTTTTGTTCAGTTATATTGTGTATTTATATTTATATTTACGTATATTTCTGTATGTATGAATATATTTATGTATGTATGTTAGGATACATGTATATGGGCATGTGTGTGTATATGGATATATGTTTATGTATGTATATATATGTATGTATATGATTGAATGTCTGTGTATGTATGTGTATGTATGGATATATCTGTACTTGTTATTATAGGTATATATATATATATGTGTGTGTGTGTGTGTGTGTGTGTGTGTGTGTGTGTGTGTGTGTGTGTGTGTGTGTGTGTGTGTGTTGACACCTATCATATGTGAGGTTGTTTGTGGGTATGTGTAGGTATGTGAAGTTCGGTGTGTGTCTATTGCCGCGTGTGTAAGTCTATGTATATATATATATATATATATATATTTATATATATGTCTGAGTGTATTTCTGTGAGTGTATTTCTGTGTGTGTATATAGGTATTTATATGTATATTTAATATAACGTCGGTAGCATCACTCAGAGTTTCATTCATTCTTGCAATATTCAGATACTCTGTATATTTTGTTACAATTTTTTCGTTCTTCGCTGATGATTTAAAATTGTGTGTTAAGACTTGTATATTTAATTATTTTTGCCCAAATTATTATAATTGTTTTTTAATAATTTATATCATTCAAATTCATAAGCGTGAAAAACTAATAAAACAAAAAACAATTATTTAAACTTAAAGTTAGTAAGGGGGATAAATCTTTTATTCGCATAATATAACATAGTTAAATTAAACTAGAACTCATGCGATAGCACTATTCTATCTAAAAAAAATTAACACTATACAATCTTTCTCTATTTGGCCCTGTTTTCAATATATCTTCACTTAGTAAATATCTGTATAGAGTTAAAATCCCCGGAGATGTTCTCTGTGTACAGCAGTTATTACTTTTAGAATAGGCGCTATGTCTCAAGCCGACTTCATTATGCTCTGAAACCACAAGATGTTAGCGTGGAATTGATAAGGAGTGAAATTGTAGGACTGAAAATATCCTCTCTGATTGTCCAAACGTCAGGGGGGTGGAATGTATGGGAGCGAATAGGAGCCTGTTCCTCCTAAGACCCATGCCGAAGGCACTGGATTAACGTGACAAAGAGGCAGCTTGGAAATTTACTTGTCACCTTCTTCAAAGTGCTGAGCATCCAATCAGCTTCCGCGGTTGCCCCGAAGCAAGTGACTAGGATCGAACGTTGACCTGTACTGAAGAGATAAATTTGGATGTTGAAAATGTTGACCACCGCCAGAAAGTATTTACCAATTCCTTTTCAATATATTTTTTAAATAACGAAATTCTTTTAGATAAAGAATGGAATGAATATATCAGAAAGGAAACCCATTGTAACTGAATTGCGCTGAGTTAAATCACAGCAAAATCCATGTTGTGCGCTTGCTAATGTTGCTATACATTAATTGCTAATGTAGAGAGTTCGCTCTTCAGTAAACTTCCAATTGTGCTGGATTTCTGCCAAGTTAAGAATAGGATATTTTCATCCCTTCAAACATTTGCACACAATCCAAACAGTTATAAATTTGATCCAAAATAGATTCAACAAATAAGTCCAAAACCTTTTACGTAATTATTAAACGTATTTTCTCTTATTCCAATGGAAAATATTCGATCTTTTCAGGAAATATTTTTTATTTGGGCAGCAATCCCTACTTAATACATGTTTCGTTGAACAAGACTGACAAATACATTAGTTTAGTGTTTATCTTTTGTTATTTTTTTGTTTTTCCTTTCATATGTCCTTGTGTCTTCTTTTCTGATCTTAATGCAAGTAAAAAAAAACGTAGATTTGTTGTTTTGATATTTTTTTTTGTTTTTTTTGGTTTCGATCGCTTTCGCTTAAAATATTATCCATTTTCTAGGACTATCCTTTGTTATTATAATAGGATAAACAATATAAATATGGTAAACTATATGTTGAAAGTAGATATATTCTTAATATCTAAGGTTTATTCATATAGAAAAAGGTCAAATTGAGAATATATACCAATAAATTCAAAATGGAGGATATTTTTTCTCTTCCCTGGAAAAAAGCCATACTTGAATGTAATGACTATACCGAAAATATTTTAAAACATGAAACTTGCCTTTTTTCCGTTTATGCTGCTGTTTTTTAATGGACCGTCATAGATCAGTCTTCAGTCGCTTTTTGCAACCTTTTGACGATTTACCATCTTTCTTTGTCCTTGTTCTGCTATCCATTCACACAAGCCTGCTAAGGTCCAAGCTGCTTATATCCTGTGAACGAAAGATCTTTAAGCTGTGTTTACTTATATGATTCAGAATATTCAGTTGTCTCTGGTCTTTTGTAGCCTTCTTTGCAATGCCTGTATGCTATAAACTTCATCGTTCCTCATATATTTCGTTCATAGTTGTTTTTTACCATCATTTTATGTAAGTGCATCTCTGTTCCTTCAACTTCCTTCTTTGTCTGTCGAAATTATTTTGTTGGTTGGATTTGTTTAAAGGCATATGAATATTTATGGGTTATTTAACACAGACACCTAAATATTTTGTCCATACTTTTATGCTTTAAAATATAGTTATTTTGTGCAAAATATAATTTCAACGTAAAAGTTTATTTGTCTTTAAATATATATTCGGTAGATCAAAAATTGTATTGTCGTTAAATTTAATATAAAAATGTACTAACATTTTTATTTTGTGATATAAAAATGTGCGGATAATTTTTTGGGTGGTGGGGGCACAAAGTCGGGATTCTAAAGGTACACCCCACGACGTGTTGGGTGTAGTCAAGTATGGACGTGGGAACAAAAGCAGTTAACAGGTTGTTCCACGCTTCTCAAAACCTCCAATCAACCGCTCAGAGGTTTTTTTTTACTAAATGTAGTTTATCGTCATACCCACGATGCTGGAAAATTGTCTAGAATTTACAGTAGGGTAGATATGACTTAGTCATTCAACATTCCTTTTAATGTTTCTTGTGATATTTTATAATATTTGTAGTTCGTTCTTTTTCCAGATGAATATGTTATTCCTATTCGGGTTTTTTAATCATTTCACCCCAAGCAAGGCAAAAAAAGTCAGTAAGATGATAGAGAATATGAGAAGAATATGCGATAAGTGAGGAAGGAAAATAAAAGAACAAGTATTAAGAAGATTGATGATTACGATTGGCTTGGCTGCCAAACAAGTACCATATTCATAAAATATAGTTACCATTGGGGAACATACAACACTTCAGTCAGTTATGTGTCATGCGTGATCAGCGCTTATGCCATCATGTGACTTTCGATACATCACTGACGAGCCAGATTTTTCTTCCCGCAGTAGGTAGTTATTTGTTTCTCCTGTAGACCAATTTCCATCCAAGCTATAGAACCCGGTCTGTCCTGCTATTTGTCCATAGCTGTTGGAGAAGAAGAGGATTCATACGTTTCCCAAGGGTATTAGCACGGATGTAATGGATTCGCACGGAATTCGGACTCAGCTCTCCGATTCCCCAAACTGAACCGCTATCCATTACTCCACCTTGGTTTCTTTGGATTTATGTGTGGCATTTTCCATTGTCTCTTACTACACTGACAAGATAGTGTATTTTCTGTCCCTGTTAGATTCTGATACCGTAATATGTTAGTCAGCCCATGGAATCGACCTTTTGCTGCCGACTATGATAGTTAACACTTATTCATTATTTCTTGCTTTCAATTAATATTTCGTTTTAATTTTTTTTTCAAGTTTCTTCTCTGAGCTTGGCATCTGCACAGTGTCATGTGCGTATTATATTTTGTAAACATTATGTTTGTCGATAATAAATCCTGGTTTGATTTGCAGGTCTGTTAGAATCGTCCTGTAGTTCTGTTTGAGTTGTCTTTACATATATATATATATATATATATATATATATATATATATATATATATATATATATATATATATATATATATATATATATATATATATATATATATATATATACATATAGAGAACGAATTCAGAGAAGACACGAATATATATATATATATATATATATATATATATATATATATATATATATATATATATATATATTGTAAATTAAATCTGTCGAGAATATTTTATCATCTCATACCTTTTTATATTTTCGTGTATCACCTGAATTCGTTCTCTATACGCATGGGTACTGTTTTTTTTTCCCCATTAGAGTGTATGGAATATCTTTCCCATGTCAATCAAGTTTTTCAGGCAACTGAAGTAGATATATTCTAGTACTCAATTATGGATTTTGAGAAAACTCTGAAACATAATATAGCTTTTTTTCTGCATTCAAATTGTTTACTCGGATGGCATTCTACTCATAAAGATGATGTATTTATAATGGCCAGAACGAGAATATCAGTTAAATACTACATTTCAAAGCAATTCTAATACGAACTCTCTTCCTTAATGTCATAACGATTAGCTTATTATGTCCGACTGATCGACAAATTCCGAGGGCATTTGTTCCTTGTTTGCTGGCATCGCTGTGAAGTTAGATCTATATAAGGACTTCCGGTATTTTGACATTGTCTTATATTTTCTTTATTATTTCGAAATCTTTTTGACTGACAGTATTTCTACTAAAATCACAAAATGGCCTTGCTGTTTAGTTACAGGCCAGGTTCAATTGTGTACATTACGTCCCCTGCTTGTATGATTAACACCTCCGCCGACTTAAGTGACTTTCACACGTTTTCGTTCCATGTTTGAAGCATATTCTCTTTAACTATTATGATCAACCTTTTTTAGAATTTACGCATCGTCTCTTTTCTATCTTACTATTCATTTTCGATTTTCATAGAGCTTCAATTCCTGCAAAATCTTCTTTGAAACATTCAACATTTGCTACTTTGCATCTAGCTAACCACCTTTAAAGATATCTCATATATTGTCAATTATATATTGTCAATCCCCGGATTTAGCTACTGTATCATTTAAATTAGTTCGAGAATCTTACTACCCATCCATTATTTCTTTTTTGTCTCTTTTAATTTAGGATACCTTCTTCATGCAGATGTCACTGATGATTCGTATTCAGTGTTCGATGATAAATTACGAACCTCTTCTAAGCTTTTAGAAATGTTCTGAATGATATCAAAGGACGTTTATCTACAAATAGAGTCTATCAAAAAAGATATTAGCGATTCGCATTACTTGTGTAGCTTTAACTTTAACTTTCTTGTGTAGTTTCTAAATTTCAATTTCATTTTAATAGTTTTAAATTTACAATTTCTTTTGTACACCTTCATAATTCTAGTTCCTCCGTGTATTTCACAAACTCACTCTAAAGTTTCTGCAGTATATAACTTGCAACGTTTCTCTCTGGCTTGAACATTCCAAGCCATTAACACTATTATGCATTTGCTGTTATAATCCCTGTTTCACAGAGTCTGGTGACACATGTACATGCCTCTATTTATCTGGCAAAGAGTCAGTACAAAGAATCGTTTTCAGTTATTTTCGCGTTTTACCTTGACATTAGGTTCTTGGCAAGTATATTGCGATTGTCTCCGTTACCCCATTCGACTGTGATGTTACTAAGACACAGTACATACTTAGCTGAGCATTGACCCTTTTGAGTCCATCAGTCATTTGTTATTTTTTCATTGTTCATCCTACTGAGCGCCTAGCCAATCTACACACCACTTTGTTTTGCCCAGTAAAAAAAAAAAAGAAAAAAAAGGAAAAAATCGAGGGGAAAGAGAAGAAATATTAACACGTTTATCTGCATCTTTATTCAACTCTTCTTAACGGATATAGACTTAAATGTGACAAACTATGCCTGTATTGGTGAACTGAATTTCTGAAGTGATCTTTTCTGTTGATGTAAACGTAAACATAGACTTCGTATCTGTATTCGTCGTTTACAAAGTAGATTTAGAGTTGAAAAGAAAAGATTGGATTAAGTTAAAGTTGGTAAAGTTTCTCTGTTTTATAGCATCATTAACTTAAATACTTTCTCAGTGGATTTGTTAAATTATTTGCTTTTTTTATTATGTTCTGGATAACGACAGAAAAATGTGATCTCTATCTTGATGTAGTGAGTCAATAGTCAGAAATAAAAATTTAAACATTTCGTTTTCGTGATTGCCATTATTTTAGGCGAGACTGAAACGGCAGACATTTTAGCGATGTTTCATTTTTTATGGAAGCAAAATCAGCAATACCGTGCTATTTTACAAATAATGCCCGATCTTAGAATAAACGTTTTGTGTTTTAATATATTATTAATAGATTTGCACAACAAATATATTATTAATAGATTTTCACAACAAATATATTACCTATTCATAATGATTAAAATATCCTCTTTCAGAATTTTATATCAATTTCTTCCAGAATTTCTCTTAAAACTTTATATATTCCTCGTCTTAAACATGATAAAGAAGAAACACGTTTGCTTCTTGCTCATGCGTTCAAGCTTTGTCACAATGTTTATGAAATCGCTGCCAAACTTACCAAATAATGGGTAAAATAACTGACTTGTAATCAGGCATTAGGGCTATGGTTTCTGAAGTTCCACAGCGGAGATACATGTCTTGAAGTTAAAAATGGTAGATGACACTCATCTGAAATTGACAAATAACATGTGAAAACACTAGTCGAAAAAAACAACCAAGGAATGTGTCAGAGAAATGTCTCAGACCATGCCGATCAGTATTTCAACAATGCTGATTTTCTTTTTGTCTAAATTCTTATTTTAGTTGATCTTGTAAATTCTTTTCTAGATTTTTAATTTTCTTGCCTTGCATGCGAAAATATTTATGGTGAGTTTATGCTCAGATCATCCTACTCTTCTTGGTCACCTTAATTTAAAATGATTCCCCTATTTTAATTGATTTAGCATAAATTTTAATCAGTTTGCTTCAATTTTAATTGTTTTTCCCTACTCTCTTATTTGTTTACCCGACTCTTTAAATTATTTCTTATTTTTCTTCATTATCTGCCTTAATTATAATTGGTTTGCCCTAATTTTTATTGGTTTAAACATAAATCTGTAATGTTTCGCCTTACATTTGGATTAGATTGCTCTACATTGTAATTACGTTTTCAGGATTTTCAAGTCGCTTGTTTTACTTTTTTATTGTATTTTTTATATATTTGAATTGTTTGATATATTTTTTTTATTTCCTATTCCTACTTCATTGACTGGTGTGAACTATTTTGGGGGGCTTACTTTATTTATTCAATTCTTTTTTGCAATTTACTTAAGATATTACTTTAATTTTCTTTAAATTAATTTTTAATTCGATTGTTGAAGTTTTATACTATGACCTTTTTCAGTTTACTCATTTATTTTTATTTTTACTCGGTATAGTCATGTCGTTTAACACTTTCAACTTCACATATGTGCAATTGATGTATACAGCAAACATATTATTCTTCGTTTCAGTAGGCTTATTTTAAAGACTTAGAAAAATACTATTATTTAATGTATTATTATAAATATAGCAACGAGACACTATGTCCGCTTTATCCCATACGAATAGACCCGCACAACGTGGTGACACATATGCCACAGAGGACTCGAATGGGTTAAATATCCTCTTGTGTACTCTATTTACGTTATTCGGACTATTGTACTCATAAATATGGCGACAAACCATATTTATTGCAACGTTTCTGCCTTCTTTAGGTGGTTGGAATGTCGAACTGAACACTTTATTTCGCTCATTGTGGTAGACTGTTCTAGTTCCACGTGCCAGTTATCAGTCATCTCCTGTTGATTCCCCTCTCCAAGTTCTCCTGCCTTAACTGGGTATTGAACTCACACTCTTTGTGTCCTGTCACTGGATCTAGCCAACGCCTTTATCCACTGTGCCATGTGTGTATAAATTTCTGGGTATTAAAACCTAATGTTTTCAGCAACCGTTTTTTTTTTGTTTTTTTTTTACAAGTGCTCACATTGCAATTTTTTGCTGTTATCATTGCATGTTTTTACCAGATCTCATAAAATAAAGGGTTCTGTTAGACATTCCAACCACGTGAAGAAGGCCGGAGCGTACAATGGCCTAAACGTTGTAATAAATATGGCGACAAAGATTAAGACAGTAGTCCGAATAACGTAAATAGTGTACATAATACCTCATTTCAGAAATATAGACAGATATTGGAGGGCCGAAACGTTGTAATAAATATGTCGACAAAGATGAGGACAATAGTCCGAATAATGTATATAGTGTACATAATACCTCATCTCAGAAATATAGACAGATATTGAAAGGTCGAAACGTTGTAATAAATATGGCAACAAAGATGAGGACAATAGTCCGAATAATGTATATAGTGTACATAATACCTCATCTCAGAAATATAGACAGATCCTCTTGTGTGTTTAAAATTGCATGTCATATTTCCGTGCCTTAATTTTTAATTTCATTGCTGTATCTCGGTTTAGGGCCACATCCCGTACGATAACCGAAGTTAAGCAACATCGAGCTTGGACAGTGTCTAGAGGTGTGACCATTTGGGAATGCCATTTACTGAAAGCTTGGATGTGCAGATGGTTTCATAGATCATAGTTTGGATTTGGAAATCGGAGAGACGATTATAGAGAGTCATTATATTATTTTACGCTCAGGTATAATTGGGAAAGATATGACTCTACCTCTCCTAAACTAGTCATGGGGTAATTAGTGGAAATTGTGTCAGTAAAAGTCATTATGTTTAGAGAATTCTCACTATGTAAATATTGACTTGATTTAAATGATCTGTAAAATGTTGATATCCCGTAAAAACTAATCATTCAAATATTGAAGCTTTTCTTGTTTTCATTATTTTTACTTCACCCAGAAAAAACGTTATTTTAAGGGCTGTCTTCTCTACACACCTTATTAACTTACAACGTTTTAAAGTACATATGATGTTTATACTTTTACTAACTAAAGCTTAGTATCACTAATGCCGGCATAGAATGAAGGGATATTATTTGGAGTCGTACTTCTTACTAGAAAATGACTATGATATATAAGAATCGAACGCCGAACCATAACAATAATAAAAATTCCATTACTTCTGCAATGAATATGTACTTTTCTACATTTTTAACATCAATACTGGGAACAGTAGGTTTTATATTCCTTCTGCAGATTTACAATTTTCCGGTAGTCTGTCTTTTGGTGAACACAACTTATGCATCTGTCTCCAACTGTGAAAGTTTCATATTCCTTCTAAATATTTAAAATTCCATTTCTACTCTGATCTGATTGTAATTAGTAAAACGAAAGATTCTTTCTATTTCACAAGGAAATATTCAAATATTTATTGAATTAATATTCATTCATATTTTCGATATGTCTGAAGAACTAAAGGTTAGGACTTATCGCTCGCAGTCGATATGATATGTCTTGAAATTATAAATATGTGTTGTCCTGATAAATTATAAAAAGTATTTCGGTGTGTTTTCACTTTTTTTCATATCTTACCCGGTGCATATTTTACACATCCTTTTTATTTTCTCCCGTATAGTTTCAGATTATATCATCTCTGCTAAATGCAAATTCTGTGTCGACTTTTATACATTTAAAATGTATTTCACGATGCAACTCATGAATATATTAGATAAAAATATAAAATATGCAACAAGATTAAGATTATTTCAATTTTTTCCGGGTCATTGAAATTCCTTTCAAATGTATACAGCAAATCTAACTTGTCGGTTTAATTGACTTTAGCGTTAAATATGACAGCCAGTCTTTTAGCGTGTTATTTAATAGACTGCAAGTGATATGCGTTACGATGTGATGGATAGCGCTCCCAGAATGTGAACTAGAAGAATGTTGTAGAGTAGTTTTCACAGTGGAGGCTTTTATTTCAATAAGTCGGTCTTAAAATGGTCCGACATACAAAACGTTCTGAACTTGCAATAATAGTTAATGACGCAGCAATCTAGTTGTGATGGTTGATACTTCAATGTCCGACATCGACTGACTCACTCAACTCCACTGAGCCCAACTGGCGACCGCTACTACTACTACTACTACGTATTATGTGTGGGAGAGTCTATTACAATAGAATAGGTAATGTCTTAGTATAACAGAGAACCAAGGTCGAATTTCAGTGTTTAGCTAAAGGATACACTTCTAACCAGATATGGAAATTCGCGATTTAAAGGATGTCACGGAAATTCCACCTGATTGACCTTACTATGTCTAAGCAGGCATGCGTGTGAAAAAAAACCATATGATAGTTCGATATGCAAATACCCAGAGAAGATGAGAAGAAAGTTTTAAATCGCCAAGGCGACTATACGCCTCACATTCGCGAAAGACCCCAAATCCACCCAGCCACTGGCCGACAGTGATTGACGATATCCGCAATTGAATAAAATGTAATGATACGTCTAAGAGATTTAATCTCATGTTTTCCTTTATCGGCAAAACAATATTACAGTGTTTATAAGTGAATTCAAAATCATCTAGTCTTGGGCATTGTCCAAATGAAGAGAATTAAAAGCCATATTTAACCTAATGGATGATTTTGCTATTCTCTTCAAAAACTGTTTATATCATGTCAATATAGCGCTGACAAAATATATAAGTCTTTATGACATGAAATATAATAATTTAAATTAATACGAATGAAAGGTGCTTTATGAGTTGGACCCTCGACAGGACAATATTCCGGCCTTCAAGATGATGGCACACAGCCAAGGTGATGTCAGTTTTCCTCTATATTCATCTTCTGACCGAATTTCTCAAGTTACATAGTTTATCAACACAATATAAATTTGGCAAATGCCATAGACGCACTTCCAACGAGACGTCCATAACCTGATAATGCTACATTTATTCTACAAATTGTTTTAATTTGAAACTCCAGGTATCTTATCTGTACTTGCGAATTTCTAACACCTGCGATATTAATTAGTATACCTGTAAGTGTTTGTAATATCTTTTTGGCAATATGACTGCCTGGAGCATTTTAAGGATACCAGGTTGGCAGTTATTTGGTTGCTGCATTCCGATCGGCAGCAAGGATCCCGAAATGGCCACGAATAACAAAATATAGGTGTTCTTGTAGTGCCATTGCATGCAGGGATATGTGTCTCAATAAGCATTTCCATTGATCAAACACGAGGTTACTCTATGCTGCAGTCTTTGACCACATCATCAGTATTCCTTGGCCCAGATGATTGGGAGTGACTATTATTCTTCGTCTCTTTCAGCTCAGACGCTTTTATTATGACTGATGCGAATAAAGGTCATAAATACATCACTTTTTGGTAAACGAAACCACTAAACCATTCTTTCTCCAGAACTCGTCACATCCGTGAAATTTTAAATTCCTCTGTGAAACTAACACAAAGTTCTTAATTACTATTAATGCATATTCTCTTCTTGGTTGTCTTTCTCGCCAAATGATTCTATTCTCTCCATTCATGGACTCGGAGTATATGGTGTGAAAATATCAGTGGCAAGAAAATTGTCTCTTGATTCTAGGAATTATACTTTCTTTCCGAGTGACATTATATTTTTAATAATTTCTTTTCTCGCCATTCTAACCAATTAATATTTTTAATGGTTTCTTGTTTCCCTGCAACATGCAATCTTCAAAAATTGAAATGCTATATCTGTTTCTGTCTTCTTATACTTGTTCTTTTATTGTCCTTTCTACTCACTAAAGTTTTATCATTAACTATCACTCCTTACTCCATAAAGACATTACATTGTGATGAAATGTTAAGAAATATGCAGAATAGCTGTTGATAAACATAGGAACAATATGGGTAACCGTGTCTGTTTTCCACAAGTAACATCGGTAAACATTAGTCTACGTTGAATCATCTCTATCATCGACACCTTTATAAAATTTTAACAATAAGTTATGAGAAATTTCTGTTTTCGGTAAGCAATTACAATGAAGAATGTATCCGTTTAACTAACCATTCTTGAAATATATACGAACGAAAAACTGTTATCTTAGGGTGTTTATAGCGAGATTTCATTGCTATCTGAGTTTAGGGATTCCAATCATTTAACAACAACATATCTTTTAAATGAGACATAAAAGAAAGAAAAGTGGAAGTAGCACGTCATTTAGAAGTAATATTTATATATTCCTTTCAGAAATATACAAGAGAAATAAAACGTTCAAATCCACTTGCAATGAAATATTTGGATGGCCAAGGACTCATTGCAAGAGCTGAGCCGAGTTCAACTAGAGAGGAGGATCTCTTTCGTAACAAAGAAAAGCATAAAGAGCTGTTCCGTGACATCTGTCATTTTTTACGGCAGCGAATTTTGGACGATCTACTCAAAGATGAAAAAGAGTCTCAAGGCGACGGAGATGTGGTTTTACACAATGATGCTAAGGATATCATGGACCGAGCATGTTAGAAACGATGCGATCTTAGAGAGAATGCAAACAAGTAGGAGGGATAAACTTAACATGAGAAAGGAGCAGCTGAAGTTTCTGGGACACATAATGTGAAAGAAGGGCCTGGAGATTCTGATACTCACAGGTCGAATAGAGGGAAAGGAAAACAACGCATGACATAACTGGCGACAGAATGTGGTCTGGGGAAGGTGGCAGAGGGACAAAAGATATTGAGAACTATAAGAGATAGGAGGAAGTAGAGAGCCATGATCGCCTACGTCCTGAAAGGACACAGAACATGAAAAGAAAGAAGTATTGTTTGAAATGTTTGAAATGACTTACAAATTCTTAGTAGGAGGTTGTTGGTTAAACTCTTCTATGGTGTGCGTAGACAAGTTTTTAATCATCGGATGCTGCCAGACTTGCATTGTGTGTGCGTGCGTGTGTGCATATCAACGTGTAGATAATACATGACATTGATCAATGCAAAGATCAGTGGGTTGACACGAATAATTCTCAAGATACATCCCTAAATTTTAACTCTATGGAATCAAATCAATTTCGCATGTGCTTAGGATCGTCGGAGTATATTTTAATTAGAATAATTAAGTCCCAAAGAGACACTGAACGCAGTGAAGTACATTTATATGTTTAGAAAGTGAATTCACGAAACTTGGTCTGAAATGCCATGCAGTATTCAGCAAGATGTTTTTTTTTTTTACAAAATACACTAAGGACGTATTGTTGTGACGTATTCCTTTTAATGATGCTATTGTGGACTCTTCCACTTACTATAAAATTAGTAGGAAATGTAAGCCTGGGGGAACATTGCTAAACTGTTCATCTGTCGAACTCTATGCCTTGAGCGGAGAGGAACCCTGAAGAGGCTTTGTCGCAGGGCAAAGTTTCGTCCGGGGAGGTAGACAGGCCCTGAACCCGTTTATATGGGTTCAAAGGGAATATTTTTGGCCTAGCATACGGGCTCGTACTACACCCAATAAAACGGCCTTGTTCCTCATACACCCACGTGGGTGGAGTTGTTAAATATTAACAGTGTTAACCTGTTCATCTGTCGAACTCTCTGTCTTGAGCGGAGAGGAACCTGGACGAGGATTTGCCGAAGCGCACAGTTTCTTCTGAGGAGGTAGACAGGCCCCGAACCAGTTTATACGGATTCAAAGGGAATATTTTTGGCCGAGCCTACGTGCTCGGAAAACCCACGGTAAACTCGGCCTTGTGCTACATACATCCCTCGTGGATGGGGGCTGTTAAATATTAACAGTATTATAGCCTGTACAACTGTCGAACTCCATGCCTTGAGCAGAGAGGAACCTGGACGAGGCTTTGCCCAAGGGCAAAGTTTCGTCTAGAGTGGTAGACACGCCCTGAACCCGTTTATGCTGGTTCTAAGGGAATCGGCCTTGTGCCACATACATCCCCCGTGTATGTGAGGGTCTGGTAAATATTAACAGTGATATAGACTGAACGTTGGTCAACCGACATACACTCCCAAGTCGTGTAACACAATTCTGTTGTATTTACTGCTCAATACACAGTTTATCTGCAACCTCTTGATTTGTTATTCCTTAACCTCTTCTTGGTCCCAGCAATTATATAGCAAAATTTACAAAGGAAACACAGTTATAAAAATAGTTGATCTGTTCTACCACAGTCGATATTTTTAGCTGCCCAGGCAAGGAATAATTATTTTAATTTTTGATCCTTCCAAAACGATTTGAAGGGGGCAACCTCCTCTGATTAAAACAAGTTTCAAGTGTTCATTGAAAAGTATCCGTCATCACAATCTGCGAAATATTATAAAATATCCTCGATGTGTTACATGATAATTGGCAAGGGAAGATTGCAAACATAGGTGGATATATACTATAATATAATATAACTTCAGTTCACCTTTTAACGAAGAAATTTGATAATCAAAAACGAAAGATATTTATGATTAAACATCGCAAAAATATATCCCCCACCATTATAAAATGAATAAAATTAATGACAAAATCGTATTCACTTGCAAAGGAACACTTTTATAAATTAAGAGCATGATATAAAATGGCGCACATTAAAAACATAAAGAGTGAAATATATAGTCATTTTTACACGGTACTGGTTTCCTTACGGTGTATATATTTCAAATTCTTACATAAACTATCACTACTATACTCCAAAATTATATATATATATATATATATATATATATATATATATATATATATATATAAGTGAACATTGAAGTCAGCACTCAGAGGCGACAGGCTGTTTAATGCTGGACACAATCGTCAGGGCGATATTTAACATTCCTACCAAGAGGAATGTGTGTGGCACAAGACCGAGTTTAAAGTGGATTTCTCCGAGCCCGTAGGCTCGGCCAAAAAATATTCCCTTAGAACCCGCATAAGCGGGTTCGGTATCTGTCAACCTCCCGGGACGAGACTTTCCCCTTCGGTAAAGCTTCGTCCGGGTTCCTCTCTGACAAAGCAGAGAGTTCGATAGAAGTTGCACACAGTCAGAGACGGCATGTCGACTGTCTCAACGAAATTGTCAGGCAGCGAATGCTGGATATTTCCTCGGCAATTTATATATATGGGTTAGTGGTGCATTGTGGATAATCTATAGTGTCGTTTATTTTCGCGGGAACGGCTTGTTTTTTATTTATTTATTTATTTGTTCGGGTTAATTTATTTTACTTATTTTTCACTTTGTAGTGTTTATTCTTTTTGTTTTTTGCTGTTTTATTAACGCAGTAAAAAAAGTGGGGGTGGACTTGCTTAGGTCGCTTATTTAATAGTTTAATTATTTTAATAGCCGAGGAAATAACTATCATTCACGGCCTTACGATTGCGTTCAGCATGAAACAGCCTGTCGCCTCTGAGTGTTGACTACACTGTTCAATATTTACATTTACATACGCTCTATCTCTGATATTGAGCGCTTTATCCCATAAATATAGCCCACCTCAAGACTATATCTCTTATATATATATATATATATATATATATATATATATTTATATATATATAGAGAAAGAGAGAGAGAGAAAAATTTCGCCCTGGTTTAATGGTTAGCAGTTTTGACGTGCTAAATTATTATTTGATACTCACCAGTTGTTCGATACATTCAAGATTTAATAAATCCCTATATATTATAGGCTTACTAAATCTCTCTATATGTATACCTAAATTCATATTATTATAAAAAAAAAAAAATTACAATTTCGGCGATCCCTCCCATTCGTGTGCAAATGTAGTTTCATCCGATGCTAAACTAAAAGAAGAAACACTTTTTTCTACTTTGTCATTCATTTTTCCTAACAGGAACGAAAAAACAAAATCTTGTTTGCCACAGTCTATTGGAAATGGAAGGGACAACTTTTATAAAATACAAATACGTGAAAATATCTCCATGTAAATAATGTGAGACAAGTTTCAACGTGAGGGAAAATAATAATTCTATAATATTATTATTTAGATGGATTATATATATATATATATATATATATATATATATATATATATATATATATATATATATATATATATATATATATATATTACCTGCAACTTTCAGGGAAATGATATATTCTTTTCATACAGATAATTATACAGAGACATCGTACTATGAAAATGCAAGTATCAAATGTGTGGTTAAGATGTCTGAAAATATGACTTTTAATGTCTTGACCATTAAATGAGATAAACTTTTAATGTTCTTGTAAAAAAAATGCACGAATAAAAATGCCCCCCCCCAAAAAAAACAAAACAAATCATTCTTGAGCATATTTTATCGTGGCAGGCAGATATAAAGTGATTAGCCTCGTGAAGCTTAACTCAATAATTACATTCATTCTACCAAATGATTTGGTATGGTTTGTTTTGCTTTGTTTGACGGCATAACAACCTTAATAGGTTATTTAATGCCAACAAAATTTTTATTGTTGGTAATATTTTTCTTCAAAAAATCGATTTCTGTTAATAATCTTTTGCTGGTAATATTTTTTTAAAAAATGTATTGCTGTTATTAAAACCTATTTTTGCACGTTTCGACCCCAGTTTGGGGGTTAACTATTTGCCTATTGCTGGGATCCTAAAAAGTTATACCACAGTTGGACAGTGTGGACCTGGGAAACACTAGCAATTAATAGGTGGCTCCATGCTCATCAACACCTAATCACAGGCCTTTCTGTCAAGTGGGGTTTATCGTCTTACTCAGGACTCGAATGAAGTTTATCGTCATACCCAGGATGCCATCAAATGAGAATTAATATATTATAGATGGTCAACTAAAATTAACACCGTATCTTTCAAAACGTATAATTAATACCGTTATTTAATTTATTTTTTTATAAAATAGAATTCGTGACCAGATATTATACAAATCTATTGTACCAGACTTTTTTAGGATTCTGTAATTAATATTGAGCTATTATTTCAACTTTATTATATTTAATACCGGATGTTACGTCAGACATTAATGGGTTAAAGAAGCAATAACAGTAGAAAACCTAATTTTTCATCGCCATGATTCTTTGCCTCATTAGATCATATCAGTGGAACTTTTCGCCCGATAAGAATGGAACACAGAAAACAGACATTAGTGCTCATTCCTAAAGCAAACATCGCAACCCTCTTCCGTAATTGATCGCTAGAGAGTCATTTTGGCCACGACCAACGATTTTGCCTGGCAGATTGGCGCAGATACCAGACGGCTGATGTTTGTCCGGTTGAGAGATCAGAATGGTGGTAAATACGGGTGAAACCTATGGGACTGTGACACGCATCTGTCGATCTATGACTGACCTCCGGCAAATATATTGCCCACGTTAGTGAATTGACTTTCATGTCGGTTCAAATGGAGACAGAAAACTTTAGGGATTTGCGTAAATGTCTGAAAGTAGAGAGAGAGAGAGAGGGAGAGAGGGAGAGAGGGAGAGAGAGAGGGAGAGAGGGAGAGAGAGAGGGAGAGAGAGGGAGAGAGAGAGGGAGAGAGAGAGGGAGAGAGAGAGAGAGATCTCAGTTGAGAAAGACTTTTACTTGATGCGCTGATCACATTTATCTGTTTTTATTTTCCTCTTGCAACTTTTGTCCTTTTCTCTGTTTTATTTACATCTGTTCACAGCACCGTTCACCGCATTTCACACCGCATTGAATGTATATTTTACGGTCTGCACAAAAAAAAGTTCTTCCGTGTTGATACAGATCAACTTCAGAAATTTTTAGAATTGATTGATTATAAACGACAAGAGATTAGTGTCTATATACCGATCACTCAACTACTGATGATGCTTCATTAAGAATCGAAATTAAAATAATCGGTAACCGATAAACAAATACAGATTAGTTTTTTTACAGTTTTCACAGTAGATTTACAAGCCTTTTATGAACTGTCACATTTTAAATTATTTAGATATCATAGTTATATATATATATATTATGAAGAGTCTGAAAATATCTATCAGAATCACCAGACCAGATGTAGCAAGTCTATTCAAACCAAGGTCGAATTGATATGTAAGACAGTTTCTGGCTAGGAAAAATCTCTAGTAAGACGCAGTTGACCAAGTTTCCTATCTGCAAACTTAACATTTGCTTCAGTATAATCTTTCCACTTCACCTCAGGGAAGGAGTTTATTTCGGGAAAGCATTATGAGGCATCCACATGGTGTTAAGCATGAGCCATTCTGATGGAAAGTACAAGGGGTTCTCTCAGTCGATTCAAAGAGAGAATTTCTTTTTTCATATTCTCTAATATTCAGTAACCCATTACGCTTTAGTGGCTTTATTGTTTTTCCTTGGGTTTAAATTTATATATATATATATAGGATTAATTTAATTATGTGTAAATAACCATTCCTCGCCTGATCACAAGACCCGAAACTCATGTAGCAAAAATAGAGAAAATAAAGAATATTTCATATTTTAAAATATCATAGACAAAAAGTTTACTTCTACTCTTATTTCTCATTAGACCAACAAAAATCCTTATATATATATATATATATATATATATATATATATATATATATATATATATATATAGTGTTTATACGTCATTTTATAGACACAACTATTTAAGGAATTGCTCGGTTTATAGTGATCAGTATTAAATACATTTACCGACCTGAATGTCCGAGAAATATCGTAGAAATTATGTGTCCTCTGAGAGGAATGGAACCTCTATCCTACACAGAATCATCGTTTGGCCTGCTGTGCTTTGCCTGTATTGCTGTTTCCACATTTTTAATTTTACCTATTGGCCATTTTAAATGCTTCCTGATTATATTCAAAACAAATTAAAAATATGTTTTTTTTTTAAATCCTATTCTGATAAATCATCATACTTGGACATATGTAGAATACATTTGTCGCTGAAATAATTGCCTAGAATCGTTGAATGACATGTCTAAATATCAGTTTTCTTGACATGGATTAATAGCTCATTTACCTCCTACCTCTCACCTTATTTTTTCATATTTTACCTTTGACCTGACTTTCATTGGTTAATCTGGACATACACATGAGTATATTTTTTTTTTTAATCTGAGCTTATTCAACTCCTCTATGCCTTACGAAAAGAAATAAAAATTGTTTTTTTTTAAATTTCCCTAGCAGATAAGTGTTATCATTAGGTATTTGCCATCACCTGAAGATGTACCATCTTAGTACTGAAACATGATTTTTTTTTGTGTAGTGATGTAAAATATTTGTATTGTAATATATTATAATAAAAATATTATATATATATATATATATATATATATATATATATATATATATATATATATATATATGTGTGTGTGTGTGTGTGTGTTTGTTTGTCTGTGTTTGTGTTTGTTTGTGTTTGTGTGTGTCTGTGTGCGCGCGTTTATGTGTGTTTCTGTGTGTTTGAAAATATATAGAAAATTAGGAAAGAACACGTTATGGTAAATAATCCGAAGTTCTTTAGTATTTCTGTTTTTATTTTTGAAAAAAAAAAACAGTGATCAATACAAAAGTAGAACCTAAATTATAATTATCTTTTTAAAAATATGATTCCTTAGCTACATAATAGTTCTCATGTTTCAAAAGCAAGAGCCAAAAATTTCAATATGATTGCTAAAATTAAATTGATTAAAGTATCAAGCTCTGTTTCATCCTCAATTGAAATTTTATTATTAGTTTTTCTTAGTTATTCTATTTTATTATTAGTTATTATTTTAATATTAGTTATTCCAAAAAATTGCGCTTGAGAATGAAACGGGATTCTGCCTACACGATTTATCTCACAAAGATTTAGTTCAAAACTTGGTATGTTTTTCAGGCGCATTCCAAAGGTACCGCACGCTGTGATTGTCACCTCCAGAACGACGACATTAAGAAGTCGCCTTCATGACAAATCGACCATGGTGAGATTCTAACACTGGTCATTGTACTGCTCCAGTAAGTACAAACTCCTCCTAGTATCCTCGACCTGGGCTAGGTCAGACAAAAAATGGATTAGAGTTATTGTATGTAGGCTGCATTAATTTCAATACCGCTTATGCGACCTTTTGACTTACAATAGAGGTTGATATACCGCCAAAAAAAAACTACCAAATAACCAACATGGAAGAACACTTTCATGATATTAGTCAATACAATATCGTACAATTTCTTAAATCAAACACTATTTAAAAATATAACTTAAAAAAAATAAAAAGCAACCCCGCCTCTAGTAATAATGTCTACACAAACATGTATATTAAAAAAATCTGCCATGTATTCAATTGAAAAAACAGAATAATGTATATCATTTTTTTTCTTACTTCCAAGGTCACAACAATATTATATTTCGGCATTAATTAACCCATGTAGAGTTGATATGCCGTTAAACAAACAAATGAATGATTCAGTAACCGGATAAAACAGCAAAATCCGTAACTGGCGAAAAGATGAACATTTTAGGCGTGGTAATACTTACACTAACACTAAATGGAGTTACCAAAAAGCTCAAAGCCTATGTATTAAAAACTTCAGACAACTTATTTGGAACTGATTGGATAGAAAAATTCAATCTTTGGGATTGCCCAATCAGTATATTTTGTCGCAAGATACAAAGTACAACGTCCAATATGGTAAATCTAAAAAAAGGAACTCAAACAACAATTTCCCCAGGTTTTTTTCTGGCGGCCTTGGGAAATGTACTAAAATGAAAGCTAAATTCAAGGTGAAGGACGGTGCATAACCGGTATTCAAAAAGAAACGGAATGTCCCTTTCGCTGCTTTAGAGCAAAGCAACAAAGAGTTAGATAGACTCGAACAAGCAGGTAGTCTGTTAAAAACAGATTGCAGCGAGTGGGCAGCACCTACGGTCTACGTAACAAAGAAGTCCAATCAAATACGAGCCAACGCGATCAGAAACATACCGGCCCCAGATAACGTTCAAGCGTTACAAAGCTTCCTCGGCCTAGCTAACTTTTACCAAGGGTTTATTAAGAACATGCAAAATTTGAGAGAGCCTTTCAACCAACTTTTAAAAAAAGACAAACCATGGTCATGGACCCCGGAATGCCAAGACGCATTCGAGAAGATCAAGAAAACGCTTACTTCAGATCTCTCCCTCACACATTTCGACCCTAGTCTCGACATCATAGTCACAAGTGATGCAAGCTCATACGGCATAGGCGCTTGCATATTACATAAAATGCCAGATGGTTCGCGAAAAGCTGTGGCTCACACATCAAGATCTCTAGTTCGATCTTGACATGCCCCAAGTCTCTCCTGAAGTGCGACGCTCAGGAAGGAAAAGGAAATTTACTCAACCGCTCGACGTAAATACAAGAGGAAAAAGTATTAACAGTTTAATTTTTTCTCTCCTTTTCAAAATGAAAACTCTTTGGAAGGTGGGTATTGTGAGACCGGAAACTATCTACACAATAGACTCTTCCAGCCCTATATTAAGTAGGCGACATAGCACTCTAGAGAGACTCACCGAGTCACACCGAGCGACAGTTTTGACTTTTATTCTGACCGGTTCTCTCCTTTGCTTTTTCCAGTGAGACTGTTTCTTTTCAGCTGCGTATTTTTTGGACGAACTTTCGTGTGAATAACATCGGACCTTTTTTTTATCTGATAAGTTATTGTTTTATTTTCATTCTTTTAATTTTTTCTATTTCTTTTTGTTTGTTTTGTATTTGGGCCTTAGCTCACATTTTTTTTTTTTTTAGTCCGGTAAGACTTTGTCAAACCGGACGACTGCTTTTTTTAATTTTTATTTATTTAAAAAAAAAAAAGACCAGTTTAGAAAAAAAGAAAAAAAGCTTTTTTGTTTATTTCTTTTTATATTTTTTAGCGACTTCAGTCGCCTTCTTTCTCCTTTTTATTTTGACTAGTTTCTTTTAATTCATTTTCTTTTAGCGGCCTCAGCCGCTAAACTTTATTTTCTATTTTTGTACTTTTGTTTTAGTTTTTTTCTGGTAAAAAAAGAGAGAAGTTTTCTGGTTTTTTTTTTTTCATTTTCGGCTGCCTTCAGGCGCCATTTTATTTTTATTTAAGTCTTACCTGTTTTCAGTCTTTTTCATTTAATTTTTGTTTGTTTGTTTTTTTTTTAATTTCCTGGTTTATCCAGGTTTTCTTTATTTTGTTTTTTTTTTTCCCAACTCCTCTCCTGTGCGTTTAAAAAAAACCCGCTAGTGGTTGGTTTCACAACCCTTCAGTATAGCCGACGAAGGCAGTCGGTCTAAAATAAGAAAAGACCTCTTTGGGAAGGTGGATAATACCAACCCAAAGGATGACATGAAAAAGGGCTGGTAAAAGCCCAAAGCTAACAACAGCCCAAAAGCTAATAACAGCCCTAAAATGACCAGAGTTCCTCCAGAAAAGGAGAAAGTCCGAATGTTGCTCCTAAAGACGCTTCAGTGGAGTCGCCCTCTCGTTGGAAGTCTCCTCCGAATTGTATACTGAACATGGCGGATTTCCTGGACAAGGCGAAAGGTTATGCCCATCTGGTGAAGAAAGATGGCTTCGTCGATGATGTCCAGGAACTCGGTATGTTCGCTAAAAGAATGGTGACGGTTTTTGTGGTGGACAAGAAAACTAAAAAGATTTGTCGCTCCACAAAAGACATTGTGATTAAATCACTTTTGTCCCTGGGGATAAAACCCCAAAGAGTCATAAAAGGTAGGGGATTTTTCATGTGGGACATTCTGCTGCCCACACCTGAAGATTGCCTGGCGATGGCCAAAAGAGAATTAATCACTAAGGATTTAATTCTGAGAACAGAGTATGAGGGCCGCAGGCGGACCAGGGTGGCAGTTTTGAGGTTCCTCCTCAAATTTCAGGGAGAGCTTCTGGCTGCATTTTTATGCAGTACGGCCAGATTTTAGGAGCTCTCTCCGACAATCTGAACAGGGGATGGACGTTTGACATCATGCTTGATCAAGAGGCCTTCAAGTCCGTCCCCAACTGTTTGGTTTTGGGTGACCGGAAAATGCCGGTCATTGTGACTGGTAGGCGACCGACTTGCTGGAGGTGTGGAGAGACTGGTCACCTTTCCTCCTCCTGCCCAGGGAAGAAGGCCCCTGGGTTCCGGTCACAGGCGACCAAAATACCCCCTTGGCCGATAAGGTAAAATCCGCGGCACCTGTAATGGGTCTAGCTGCGAGGCGGACCGATGGGCAAAGTCCCTCAGTTGGGTCTAAGCCCACATTGCCCCCGAAACCGACGCCTGCCACTAGTGTGGTTAAGGAGAAGGATGAGGGGAATGGCACCCTCGTGGTTAGGGGCAAGGGAAGAGCCAAACAGCGGTTCCTCCGTCCCAGCATGACTCCAGGGACATCATCACCTACAGCCCCATTCCTCTACCAGCGCTGAGGGCGACGCCTCTGCGTCATACGAAAAAGACGGCGACAGATGCGCAAAAGTTGAATG
This sequence comes from Acanthosepion pharaonis, assembly GCA_903632075.3. Classification (NCBI taxonomy): domain Eukaryota; kingdom Metazoa; phylum Mollusca; class Cephalopoda; order Sepiida; family Sepiidae; genus Acanthosepion; species Acanthosepion pharaonis. The sequence continues at coordinate 3,160,057 of CAHIKZ030000355.1, read as the reverse complement.
AACCAAGTTGGCAAAAAATTCTTGATATTAAGAAACTGAAGGAAAATTGGAAGCGAAGCGGGAAAAAAAAAAAATCGTCGGGGCACCGGCCCCTCTATCCTCTGCCCCGTCTTCCCTAATTCATCCAAATTTACAAAGCCTCATCCGCCCAAATCACTGTCAAATTCACCAGCAAAACATATACACTCAACTAAGCCTTCGCCAGTAAGGACTCCTTCTGGGTGGACCCCATCAACCACCCCTAACATTTCGCCAATGTCCACACCCAGTCATACACCCATTCATACACCTCAGAAAAAGAGAGTCAGAAGTCCTGACTCTCAAAATATAGCTGACAAAAAGAAAAAGAAAGTGAAACCGCCTTATTTCCCAGGGGAAGACGTCTGCCGCGTTTCCCGGGACCAGGCGGAGAGGGTTTTTGGACAAACTAGGAATCCAAAGGATTTAAAAATCCTTTGGAATTTCCAAAATATAAACAGCAAAGAGGTGGAAAGGCCCGAGAATTTCCCCTCCGCGAAAAGAGTATTAACAGTTATTAGAACGGGCCCGGGAACGCGGGAGATTTGGGGCATGATAGAGGAGGCCCAGTCATCTCTAAAAATGGTGCCCCTGCTGCATACTTATTAGATCCCGATTCGGACGGAGCCAACCAAAAAACTAAAGGAAGGGTCCCGGTTTTCGTTCACCCATCCCTTTATAGAGCATTAAAACTCACATACCCTTCGGACATCGGCGGCTTGTCTCAGGACGATACCGTCGAAAAATGAGATGGCGTCGGGATCCATGGGACGAGCTGTGGGTGTCCTCACCCCAGCCATGTTCTATCCTGAAGGGCAACCCTAATCGGCCTCACGATGGCTCTCTGGTTAGCAAGTTTGAATGCCCGGGGGCCTGAGGTCCGAGTCTCGCAGGGTGAGGCTCTTGCGTGACCTTCAGCGCCTCAGGGTGAATATATGTTGTTTGCAAGAGACCCGGTTTAATTCTCATGATCGTGAGGACATACTGTCTAGGGGTTCGCCCTTTATTCAGCATGTTTTGACGGTTGTTCGAGGGGTGTCTCTTGGCTAGTTGCAGGTCTTTGAAGGCTGCATGTACCCTTGTCTTCGCAGATCCGGCGGGCAGGCTTTGCGTGCTGGATGTTACCATAAAGGATAAGCATCTTCGTCTCATTGGGGTTTATGCGCCCAATATCCATTCCGAGCGGCCTGCTTTGTTTCGGCAGATCGCGCCGTTCTTGACGACGTCTCGTCGGGTACTTTTAGCGGGGGATTGGAATGCCGTCCTTGACCCCGATATAGATCGAATAGGGCACAAAAAGGTACTAACAACCCGGATGTGAAACCATTTCGGGACTTTATCGATGGGTTTGATCTTGTCGATAAGTTCCGGAATGAACACCCTCGGGAGGTAGCATGGACTTGGACTACTAGTGGCAGCTCGGCTCCTGGCTCGCTTGCGAGCTACCTGGACCGAGTCTTAGTTAGGAGAGTCGATGTAGGGCTCTTTAGGCTGTCCAAGTTTCCATTATATAGTTTATACGGACCATAGGCTTGTCCGTGTCCGTGTAAACTTAGATAAGCCTAAGGTTAAGTTGGCTGGTTACTGGAAATTGAACTGTTCGCTTTTCAGTGATCAGGATTTCCGGGACCAGCTGCTACTAACAATCCAGAGGGAATTGACGGGAGCGGTTGTGGGAAATGCCTGGTGGGGCAAATTAAAATCTAAGATTCGTTCGTTTGCTGCCGACTTTAGTCGTCGGCTCAATTTAGATAAATTAGCGGCGCAAACGGCTTTAGAAGATAAAGTTGATCGGGCTGTGAAATCCCGTGTTAGTGGGGACATAGTCTTAGCTAAGGCAGAGTTGGCCTCCTTGCTTATCAAGAAGGATCAAGCTCTGGTAGTTAGGGCTAGGTTAAAAAGAATGTCTTCTGAGGCAACGAATATGGCCGCTGAACTGCGTGTAGAGGAAAATCGAAACGCGGCCAGGCGACATATAGCGTGCGTCACATTACCGGATAAGCGGACTGTGACTACAAACGCGGGCATATGTGAGGTCTTTCGAGATTATTTTCAGGAGCTTTTCACCAGGGAGCCCGGTCTGAGTTCTGCTCAGTTCGACGCCTATTTAGTTGACTTTCCCTGCCTCTCGGCAGCTGAAGTGGCTAGGTGCGAGGGCCGCATAAGAGAGTCGGAAATCTGGGAAGCGCTGAAGCAGGTTGGCCTGGATAAGTCTCCGGGATTAGATGGTCTGCCTTACGAAGTGTACTTGAGGTTGTCGCACGTTTTGTGCCTTTGCTGGAACTGATGTACAACCACTGGATGAGGCAGGGGGTCTTTACCTCAACGCTTCACCAGAGGTGTCATCAAGTTGCTGCGTAAGGACAAGGACGGTGGGGATGGGTTAGGGAACTTTCGCCCTTTAACGATGTTAAACACTGACTTAAAGATTTTGGCGAAGATCTTGGCCAACCGTTTGCAGCTTGTCCTGTCTAGTCTGATTGGCCCTGAACAGACTTGTGCTGTGAAGGGCAGGACTATTCAGGATAACCTTCATATGGTACGCCTGATCTTAGAACAAGTCGACAGTGAAGCCGCGCTGATCAATTTAGATCAGTCCAAGGCCTTCGATAGGGTTGACCATCGATTTCTGGAGGCTGTCCTTTCGGCGGCCGGTTTCGGAGCCGACTTTCGCTCCTGGATCCGTCTCTTGTATGACGACCCCGGTGCGCTGGTGGAAGTGAATGGGGTAAGATCGAAGCCTTTCGTATTGTCTCGCTCCATTCGTCAAGGTTGTCCGCTATCGCCTCTGCTTTACGTTCTTGCGTTGGGCCTTTCCTTCGCAAGTTAAAGGCGAATCCGGTCCTACGCGGTATTTCGCTGCCTGGTGCTAACACCTCGGCCAGGTATTCTGCCTATGCTGACGACGTTTCGGTTCTTGTGTCGAGCAGAGCCGAGATTAACGAAGTCAGTAAGCAGATCAGTGGGTATGAGATGGTGACAGGGGCCAAAATCAACCGCGATAAGTCTGTGGGCTTGCGGTTGGGTGCGTGGAAGGAGTTTCTCTTCCCGGACCTTTCCTCTGGACGGATGGGCCGATCAAGATACTCGGCGTCTGGTTCGGTCCTGATCTCCAGTTGGAAAAGAATTGGTCGGAGGTACAGGGGCGGGCCGAGGTCGCAGCTAGTCTGTGGTCTCGGAGGGACTTTCCCTGAAGGGAAGGGCGGAAGTTTGTGGTTCCCATCTATCCGATACTCCTCTACCGTCTTTCTGTGCTTCCACTCCCGTGTGCCCGACTAACATCGTTAGTCAAGGCCTTGTTCTCTTTCTTGTGGAGAGGCAAGGCCCACATGGCATCTCGCGAGATCTGTTGCCTTCATCCCTCTGAGGGCGGTCTGGGAATGCCTAGCATTGAGATTCGTCAATATATGCTACGCATTACCTTTCTCGACCGAATGTGTCGCGGTTTGGATGAGGTGGGCACCTTTTTGGAAAGAAGATGTCCGTAAACATTTCCCATCCCTGAGAAGTGTGCTCTCGTGCGAGGAGGAGGCCGGTCGTACTCCTCGTGGCGAGTGCTCCTTCTATCGTGAATGTCGTCGCGCTTTGAAGCTCCTCTGCGGTCGTCGGTTGGCCTCTCCGATGCCCAAGCGTTGTCACGTAAGGCATTATATCGTGTGTTAGTTAGGGGGGCCGTTCAAGATGATCTGATCGACGAGCTCGGTCTTACGAAGCAGGAGGCTCGCTCGATATGGCCTTGGGCGCCCGGGTTGAAATGTCTCAATAACGATGAGGCATCACTCACCTAGCTGATGATTCGTGGGGGCCTCTGGGTCGGCAAAAGACTTTGTTCAGCAGGCTTGGAGAAATATCAAACTGTCGTCGCTGTACTGGGAATGTCGAGACCATTGGTCACGCCTTTTTTCAGTGCAGTGCGGTAGTGCCGTTGTGCAAGTTCGTTGAAGGCCTCATGGTTCGCATGCTGCAGGGAAAGTTTTTTGTCCTGGAAGCCAGTTCTGTTTGTAGCAATGTGGTATCGCAATTGACAAAGGCTGAACACTATGTGTTCTGTTGCTTACTAGGGGTTATGCGAGTCGTGATTTGGACGACGCGACAGAAGGGATTCTATGAAGGCGAGAAGTTCACCTCTTCCCAACTAATCTTGTACTTTAGGCATCAGCTTAAAGTCAAGATTGGGACGGAAAGGCGGCGGCTCCCATCATCAGAATTCGGCAAAAGGTGGGTGAATCTTGCGCGAATGTGTAGAGTGAAAGGGGCTGACCTAGAGTGGCATTTAGATGTCGGTTAGGCACAGAATATTGTCCTAACAGGGTTGAACTTTGGCAACCCACCCAAATATTAGGTTAGACTAGGTTTTTGTTATGGATTATTTAGTTTTTTCTTTTTTTTTCTCCGTTTAAACTTAGCTAGGGTATGTGGGCTCATTGGTCCCTTTTATTTCTGTTCCTTTTTTTTACTTTTGTTTAATTCCCCATCCCCTCCCTCGTTAGGTGGTTAGTGATGTCAGTTTTCTGGTGGATGCGGGACGCCTTTCGTTTCGGGTGTGTGTTTTCGTATTTGTTGTTGTGTATGAATGAGTGAGTGTTTGTGTGAATGCTTGATGGTCTGAATGTGTAATCTTTTTCTTAGTCCCGCATCGATTTCGTCTAGTTAACTGACATTTCTGCCACATTCATAGTTTGTGGGAGGTTTTATTACTAACTCAGTTTTGTTTAGTTTTATTGTAAATATTTAGTCCATTTTGTAAATACACATTTGGGGATTTTTTAAAAGTTGTTAATTTTATGACCCTCCCCCCATGAACAATATTTGTACATATGGGGACTAGTTAGGACGTCATAGAGAAACTGAGGTATTATGGTGGACGTAGTAAGATTGGTAGGAGTGAATGTGATGTTTTGGTGATTGGTTTATTGTTGGCATGTCTGGGTCAGTGTCTGTGACTAGCTAAGTTTTAGATTAATGACAGAAGAAGACCGTCATTCCCCAATCCCCCTTTTTGGCCTTGTGCCACATTTGTTTGTATAATAACAATAAATATTGACTCACAGAGTCACACCGAGCGACAGTTTTGACTTTTATTCTGACCGTTTCTCTCGCCCCCCCTTTTTTCCAGTGAGACTGTTTCTTTTCAGCTGCGTATTTTTTGGACGAACTTTCGTGTGAATAACATCGGACCTTTTTTTATCTGATAAGTTATTGTTTTATTTTCATTCTTTTTAATTTTTTCTATTTCTTTTTGTTTGTTTTGTATTTGGGCCTTAGCTCACATTTTTTCCTTTTTTAGTCCGGTAAGACTTTGTCAAACCGGACGACTGCTTTTTTAATTTTTATTTATTTAAAAAAAAAAAAAGACCAGTTTAGAAAAAAAAAAAAAAGCTTTTGTTTATTTCTTTTATATTTTTTAGCGACTTCAGTCGCCTTCTTTCTCCTTTTTATTTTGACTAGTTTCTTTTAATTCATTTTCTTTAGCGGCCTCAGCCGCTAAACTTTATTTTCTATTTTTGTACTTTTTGTTTAGTTTTTTTTTCTGGTAAAAAAAAAGAAGTTTTCTGGGTTTTTTTTCCATTTTCGGCTGCCTTCGGGCGCCATTTTTATTTTTATTTAAGTCTTACCTGTTTTCAGTCTTTTTTCATTTAATTTTTGTTTGTTTGTTTGTTTTTTTTAATTTCCTGGTTTATCCAGGTTTTCTTTATTTTGTTTTTTTTTCCCCAACTCCTCTCCCTGTGCGTTTAAAAAAACCCGCTAGTGGTTGGTTTCACAACCCTTCAGTATGGCCGACGAAGGCAGTCGGTCTAAAGTAAGAAAAGACCTCTTTGGGAAGGTGGATAATACCAACCCAAAGGATGACATGAAAAAGCGGGCTGGTAAAAGCCCAAAAGCTAACAACAGCCCAAAAGCTAATAACAGCCCTAAAAATGACCAGAGTTCCTCCAGAAAAGGAGAAAGTCCGAATGTTGCTCCTAAAGACGCTTCAGTGGAGTCGCCCTCTTGTTGGAAGTCTCCTCCGAATTGTATACTGAACATGGCGGATTTCCTGGACAAGGCGAAAGGTTATGCCCATCTGGTGAAGAAAGATGGGTTCGTCGATGATGTCCAGGAACTCGGTATGTTCGTTAAAAGAATGGTGACGGTTTTTGTGGTGGACAAGAAAACTAAAAAGATTTGTCGCTCCACAAAAGACATTGTGATTAAATCACTTCTGTCCCTGGGGATAAAACCCCAAAGAGTTATAAAAGGTAGGGGATTTTTCATGTGGGACATTCTGCCCCACACCAGAAGATTGCCTGTCTATGGCCAAAAAAAGAATTAATCACTAAGGATCTAATTCTGAGAACAGAGTATGAGGGCCGCAGGCGGACCAGGGTGGCCGTTTTGAGGTTCCTCCTCAAATTTCAGGAGAGCTTCTGGCTGCATTTTTTATGCAGTATGGCCAGATTTTAGGAGCTCTCTCCGACAATCTGAACAGGGGGATGGACTTTTGATATCATGCTGGATCAAGAGGCCTTCAAGTCCGTCCCCAACTGTTTGGTTTTAGGTGACCGGAAAATGCCGGTCATTGTGACTGGTAGGCGACCGACTTGCTGGAGGTGTGGAGAGACTGGTCACCTTTCCTCCTCCTGCCCAGGGAAGAAGGCCCCTGGAGTTCCGGTCACAGGCGACCAAAAAATACCCCCTTGGCCGATAAGGTTAAATCCGCGGCACCTGTAATGGGTCTAGCTGCGAGGCGGACCGATGGGCAAAGTCCTCGGTTGGGTCTAAGCCCACATTGCCCCCGAAACCGACGCCTGCCACTAGTGTGGTTAAGGAGAAGGATGAGGGGAATGGCACCGTGGTTAGGGGCAAGGGAAGAGCCAAACAGCGGTTCCTCCGTCCCAGCATGACTCCAGGGACATCATCACCTACAGCCCCATTCCCTCTACCAGCGCTGAGGGCGACGTCTCTGCATCTTATGAAAGGACGGCAACAGAGGCGCAAAAGTTGAACGAGCCGAGTTGGCAGAAGATCTTAGATTTGAAAAAAGCTAAAGAGAAATTGGATGCAAAGCGGGAAAAGGGAAAAAAAATCGTCGGGGGCACCGGCCCCTCTATCCTCTGCCCCGTCTTCACCTTCTTCATCTAAATCTAAGGGAAATTTCACCAAGCCTGCACCGCCCAAATCATTGTCTAACTCTCCTAGCAAATCCATACATTCACCCAAACCTTCACCTGTAAGGACACCTACAGGTGGACCCTTCTACCACTCCAAATCTCACACCTATGACAACTCCAGTGCATTCACCACACAAAAAAGAGTCAAAGCCCTGACACACTAAACATTTCAGAAAAAAAGAAAAAAAAAGTCAAGCCTCCTTATTTCCCAGGGGAAGACGTCTGCCGCGTTTCCCGGGACCAGGCGGAGAGGGTATTTGGACAAACTAGGAATCCAAAGGATTTAAAAATCCTTTGGAATTTCCAAAACATTAATAATAAAGAGGTGGAAAGGCCCGAGAATTTCCCCTCCGCCAAAAGGGTCTTAACAGTCATCAGAACGGGCCCGGGAACGCGGGAGATTTGGGGCATGATAGAGGAGGCCCAGTCATCTCTAAAAATGGTGCCCCCTGCTGCATACCTACTAGACCCGGATAGTGACGAAGCAAATCAAAAACTTAAGGGGAGGGTCCCGGTTTTCGTTCACCCATCCCTTTATAGAGCGTTAAAACTTATATACCCTTCGGACATCGGCGGCTTGTCTCAGGACGATACCGTCGAAAATGAGATGGCGTCGGGATCCATGGGACGAGCTGTGGGTGTCCTCACCCCAGCCATGTTCTATCCTGAAGGGCAACCCTAATCGGCCTCACGATGGCTCTCTGGTTAGCCAGTTTGAATGCCCGGGGCCTGAGGTCCGAGTCTCGCAGGGTGAGGCTCTCTCGTGACCTTCAGCGCCTCGGGGTGAATATATGTTGTTTGCAAGAGACCCGGTTTAATTCTCATGATCGTGAGGACATACTGTCTAGGGGTTCGCCCTTTATTCAGCATGTTTTGATGGTTGTTCGAGGGGTGTCTCTTGGCTAGTTTGCAGGTCTTTGAAGGCTGCATGTACCCTTGTCTTCGCGGATCCGGCGGGCAGGCTTTGCGTGCTGGATGTTACCATAAAGGAGAAGCATCTTCGTCTCATTGGGGTTTATGCGCCCAATATCCATTCCGAGCGGCCTGCTTTGTTTCGGCAGATCGCGCCGTTCTTGACGACGTCTCGTCGGGTACTTTTAGCGGGGGATTGGAATGCCGTCCTTGACCCCGATATAGATCGAATAGGGCACAAAAAAGGTACTTACAACCCGGATGTGAAACCATTTCGGGACTTTATCGATGGGTTTGATCTTGTCGATAAGTTCCGGAATGAACACCCTCGGGAGGTAGCATGGACTTGGACTACTAGTGGCAGCTCGGCTCCTGGCTCGCTTGCGAGCTACCTGGACCGAGTCTTAGTTAGGAGAGTCGATGTAGGGCTCTTAGGCTGTCCAAGTTTCCATTATATAGTTTATACGGACCATAGGCTTGTCCGGGTCCGTGTAAACTTAGATAAGCCTAGGGTTAAGTTGGCTGGTTACTGGAAATTTAACTGTTCGCTTTTCAGTGATCAGGGTTTCCGGGACCAGCTGCTACTAACAATCCAGAAGGAATTGACGGGAGCGGTTGTGGGAAATGCCTGGTGGGGCAAATTAAAATCTAAGATTCGTTCGTTTGCTGCCGACTTTAGTCGTCGGCTCAATTTAGATAAATTAGCGGCGCAAACGGCATTAGAAGAAAAAGTTGATCGGGCTGTGAAATCCCGTGTTAGTGGGGACATAGTCTTAGCTAGGGCAGAGTTGGCCTCCTTGCTTATCAAGAAGGATCAAGCTCTGGTAGTTAGGGCTAGGTTAAAAAGAATGTCTTCTGAGGCAACGAATATGGCCGCTGAACTGCGTGTAGAGGAGAATCGAAGCGCGGCCAGGCGACATATAGCGTGCGTCACATTACCGGATAAGCGGACTGTGACTACAAACGCGGGCATATGTGAGGTCTTTCGAGATTATTTTCAGGAGCTTTTCACCAGGGAGCCCGGTCTGAGTTCTGCTCAGTTCGACGCCTATTTAGCTGACTTTCCCTGCCTCTCGGCAGCTGAAGTGGCTAGGTGCGAGGGCCGCATAACAGAGTCGGAAATCTGGGAAGCGCTGAAGCAGGTTGGCCTGGATAAGTCTACGGGATTAGATGGTCTGCCCTACGAAGTTTACTTGACGCTGTCGCACGTTTTTGTGCCTTTGCTGGAACTGATGTACAACCACTGGATGAGGCAGGGTCTTTACCTCAACGCTTCACTAGAGGCGTCATCAAGTTGCTGCGTAAGGACAAGGACGGAGGGATGGGTTAGGGAACTTTCGCCCTTTAACGATGTTAAACACTGACTTAAAGATTTTGGCGAAGATCTTGGCCAACCGTTTGCAGCTTGTCCTGTCTGGTCTGATTGGCCCTGAACAGACTTGTGCTGTGAAGGGCAGGACTATTCAGGATAACCTTCATATGGTACGCCTGATCTTAGAACAAGTCGACAGTGAAGCCGCGCTGATCAATTTAGATCAGTCCAAGGCCTTCGATAGGGTTGACCATCGATTTCTGGAGGCTGTCCTTTCGGCGGCCGGTTTCGGAGCCGACTTTCGCTCCTGGATCCGTCTCTTGTATGCGACCCCGGTGCGCTGGTGGAAGTGAATGGGGTAAGATCAAAGCCTTTCGTATTGTCTCGCTCCATTCGTCAAGGTTGTCCGCTATCGCCTCTGCTTTACGTTCTTGCGTTGGAGCCTTTCCTTCGCAAGTTAAAGGCGAATCCGGTCCTACGCGGTATTTCGCTGCCTGGTGCTAACACCTCGGCCAGGGTATTCTGCCTATGCTGACGACGTTTCGGTTCTTGTGTCGAGCAGAGCCGAGATTAACGAAGTCAGTAAGCAGATCAGTGGGTATGAGATGGTGACAGGGGCTAAAATCAACCGCGATAAGTCTGTGGGCTTGCGGTTGGGTGCGTGGAAGGAGTTTCTCTTCCCGGACCTTTCCTCTGGACGGATGGGCCGATCAAGATACTCGGCGTCTGGTTCGGTCCTGATCTCCAGTTGGAAAAGAATTGGTCGGAGGTACAGGGGCGGGCCGAGGTCGCAGGCTGGTCTGTGGTCTCGGAGGGGACTTTCCCTGAAGGGAAGGGCGGAAGTTTGTGGTTCCCATCTATCCGATACTCCTCTACCGTCTTTCTGTGCTTCCACTCCCGTGTGCCCGACTAACATCGTTAGTCAAGGCCTTGTTCTCTTTCTTGTGGAGAGGCAAGGCCCACATGGCATCTCGCGAGATCTGTTGCCTTCATCCCTCTGAGGGCGGTCTGGGAATGCCTAGCATTGAGATTCGTCAATATATGCTACGCATTACCTTTCTCGACCGAATGTGTCGCGGTTTGGATGAGGTGGGCACCTTTTGGAAGAAGATGTCCGTAAACATTTCCCATCCCTGAGAAGTGTGCACTCGTGCGAGGAGGAGGCCGGTCGTACTCCTCGTGGCGAGTGCTCCTTCTATCGTGAATGTCGTCGCGCTTTGAAGCTCCTCTTGCGGTCGTCGGTTGGCCTCTCCGACGCCCAAGCGTTGTCTCGTAAGGCATTATATCGTGTGTTAGTTAGGGGGCCGTTCAAAATGATCTGATCGACGAGCTCGGTCTTACGAAGCAGGAGGCTCGCTCGGTTTGGCCTTGGGCGCCTGGGTTGAAATGCCTCAATAACGATGAGGCATCACTCACCTGGCTGATGATTCGCGGGGCCCTCTGGGTCGGCAAAGACTTTGTTCAGCAGGCTTGGAGAAATATCCAAACTGTCGACGCTGTACTGGGAATGTCGAGACCATTGGTCACGCCTTTTTTTCAGTGCAGTGCGGTAGTGCCGTTGTGCAAGTTTGTTGAAGGCCTCATGGTTCGCATGCTGCAGGAAAGTTTTTTGTCCTGGAAGCCAGTTCTGTTTGTAGCAATGTGGTATCGCAATTGACGAAGGCTGAACACTATGTGTTCTGTTGCTTACTAGGGGTTATGCGAGTCGTGATTTGGACGACGCGACAGAAGGATTCTATGAAGGCGAGAAGTTCGCCTCTTCCCAACTGATCTTGTACTTTAGGCATCAGCTTAAAGTCAAGATTAGGACGGAAAGGCGGCGGCTCCCATCATCAGAATTCGCCAAAAGGTGGGTGAATCTTGCGCGAATGTGTAGAGTGAAAGGGGCTGACCTAGAGTGGCATTTAGATGTCGGTTAGGCACAGAATATTGTCCTAACAGGGTTTAACTTTGGCAACCCACCCAGATATTAGGTTAGACTAGGTTTTGTTATTGAATATTTAGTTTTTTTTTTTTCCCGTTAAACTTAGCTAGGGTATGTAAGTTCATTGGTCCCTTTTATTTCTGTCCCTATTTTTTTTTTGCTTTTGTTTAATTCCCCCATCCCTCCCTCGTTAGGTGGTTAGTGATGTCAGTTTTCTGGTGGATGCGGGATGCCTTTCGTTTCGGGTGTGTGTTTTCGTATTTGTTGTTGTGTATGAATGAGTGAGTGTTTGTGTGAATGCTTGATGGTCTGAATGTGTGATCATTTTCTTAGTCCCGCATCGATTTCGTCTAGTTAACTGACATTTCTGCCACATTCATAGTTTGTGGGGGGTTTTATTACTAACTAAGTTTTGTTTAGTTTTATTGTAAATATTTAGTCCATTCTGTAAATACACATTTGGGGATTTTTTAAATTGTTTAATTTTATGACCCTCCCCATGAACAATATTTGTACATATGGGGACTAGTTAGGACGTCATAGAGAAACTGAGGTATTATGGTGGACGTAGTAAGAATGGTAGGAGTGAATGTGATGTTTTGGTGATTGGTTTATTGTTGGCATGTCTGGGTCAGTGTCTGTGACTAGCTAAGTTTTAGATTAATGACAGAAGAAGACCGTCATTCCCCAATCCCCCTTTTTGGCCTTGTGCCACATTTGTTTGTATTTATAACAATAAATATTGACACACAGTCACACTGAGCAACATACTGCGTGACACTATCTCTGTAACCTGTTGTTAATATATCTTTCTTACATCTTATCCGTATTCCGTGTTTTACTTCTGTGGTCCCAACTTTGGCCCCACATCACTTAATATTTTGTTTAGATTTTGTAAGGCATCTTTCGTTATTTCGGTGCCACATTTTCCGTCCTCTGTTAAAAAAAATAAATAAAAAAAACTATGAAGATATTTAAATTAATTTAGGATTTGGAGATATTTCTCATGCTCACAACCTACGTGGTTATCGGTAAATACATAAATAAGTATAAAAAAGTCACTTCAAATTGATATCAAAATTTCAGGTATTATTTGGAACTTACTTTTCTTTTCTTCAAATGGAGAGACAACCTATTTCCTTATTTGACTATTATTTTTGAATTCAAAGAAGGGTATGTAATCTGATTGATCCTGACATGTCAACTAGACTTCAGTCACCTTCTTACTGATGTGTTTTGGATTCCCTCCGTCTTTTCTACAAATATTTTCATGGCAATTGTTCTGAGGTGCTTTTCTTTCTTGGAGTCTCGTTTGTATGATTTTAAGCGTGCTACTATATTACAAATGAGGTCTCACTTTTTTTTAGTGTTACACTAGATAGATTCAACCTTATGTTCTATAATAATAGTTTCTTTTCTCGTATTTCTCGTCTGTGGAACAGTCTTCCTATTTCCCGCTTCCATGCAAATTTCACTCTTGACAAAATTAAATGAAATGTCAATCGTCATATTCTGCCTTCCTTAATCTTGTTAATTTATTATCCTTTCTCCTCACTAAACGCTTTGATTATTATCGACTCTCAGTAATCTCTTTCGTCTTAGAGGCTTTATCGCCTTGCTTGGGGGTGGAAGGATTAAGAATATTAGCAAACAATTTGGCACAAATAAACGTTGTTTCTTATATAATAAATACCTTGCGTGCATACAATTTGCTTGTATCTCTGTGCCACAGATGCTTAGATATCTACTATGAAAGAAGACCTAGTTCTCTGTCAGACATATACGGTTGTCGTGTGACTTTGCATGTTTGCACTTAATCTATATGCATATTTGTGCGTGTTGCACGTGAATGATTTAATGTGGGTTTGGCTTTATTTTATTTTACTGCATAAAAACACCTCGATGGTTTATGTAATGTCGACCAGATTTCTAGACTACATTCGTTTGTTTGTTTAGCTTCACGCCACTTCCATCTAATGCCGAAATTTTATATTCTTGGTAGCGTTAATAATTACTTGTAATAATTACGTAATATTTTTTTTTTATAAAATGTATTGCTGAGATTTTTACTATCAAAATCTGTTTTGATACTTTCTTAGTGTTTTTATCCCTGTTTGGAGTTAAACTATTTTCCCATATCTGTAGCAATTACAGACGCTACCAATCCAAGTCAGAATTTGCCTGCGAACAACAGCAATTAAGAGGTGATTCGACGCAACTCAAAACCTCCTTTGCTGCCGGATGTAGTTTATCGTCATACCCAGGACGGTCATTTAATGCATGCACAAGTATACATACACGCATTTTATTTGAGTTTAAGATTATACGCTGGGTTAATACATTTCCTCTCTGTTAGTTTTGACAACACGTACCCTGGGTTGAGAAATAATATCTTATATTTGGAAACCAAAGCAAGCTTTAATATTATAGATCATACTTATAAAGCCTATTGAAATGTTTGGAAACTATTTTTTTTTAAATTTGTAGAAACATTTTCAGTTCTGTCATTGAATTAAAATATGCATACGTACACATAAATGTACATACAGAGTATAAACAAATTTTAAAAGCATATTTGTGGGAGAGTATATGAAATGTGCGAAAATGTGTAGATATTTCCAACTTATTTTCTGATAAATGTATTTTATCCATGGATTGGCAATTTAGATATGAAAATTGATCATCTTGTTTATACGGAGCGACTGGTATGAAACTAGTATATATTTCAATTTTTCATTTATAATGCAAACCAATGTCGATTAGAATACATTACCGTTCGTCCAGAACGGTATTTGCTTCACGCTGAACAAATATTTTTATTTTTGTGGGACTATAAAAACGTTTTCAACGACACAATATTGATATTAATTAGCAAATGCCGGAATCAATTTGCTGATTGATGACATTTACTAAACAGAATTTGGAAAAAAGAAGCTCTTTCCTTTTATAATTACCAAATATTAGCCTCTTAAAAAGTAATTTATATACTTTAATGTCAGGTTTTGTCGATCATTAAATGTATAGGACGAGTACGATTACAGAATATTACATTTCTTATACAATCAATATAGCCAATCAAAAGAGAAATATCAGAAAAAAAAAGAAAAATCCAAATTAAGTATTTTGGAAACAAATACATTCTTTATATGACTTTTGCTTTAATTTTGCTTGTATAATGAAAAGTTATTAGCATTAAAAGCAAAAATATTCTGTGTTAGACAAGAGTACATTCTTTCGATGAAATGGTTTTATTTATATCAACACGTACCAATTATCTCTATAGATTATAATTCCTACATGTTTGTGTAGACCTTTGATTTGCTGCAATGCCTGGGAATTGTGCATAACATTTTTACTGGGTTGTTTTCTAAGGTTTCCGCATATAACAAATATCAACCCGGTATTTTCCCAACCGACAAGGGCATCTTTGTACAGATAAATCTATAATTCCAGATAGCCCATCGCATACATACACTAAACATGGAACACTAGACAATGATTTAACCAAAGTTTTTTTGATGGCTAGACGTTTTCTATTTTCTTTTTCTTCTTATTTCCTTCCAACGGAAAGAAATATGCACTTCCTTCCTATTAATAAAATATAAACCCGTTTTTGAGATTATTCAATATAATTAAGCCTGTTGAGTGACTAACATCCATTACCTATGATTTGGATTTTGAGACAAGGAATCATACTTATATTTAGACATTCGATTTATTCCTTGTTTTCCTCTTTGTCTTTCTTTTATTAGAGTCAGCGAATTCCAGTCAAATCGAATCTTTGGTAATTTCTATTATCCTTTGTTTGTAACTGAAGATATTGTAACGGTGTTTATTGTTTTACTTTTAGGTGCATATTTGGAGTCGTTTGATAGTTTATCATTGGTGTTCCTGGATCTCTTGATAGTTCACCGTGTTAAAAATATTTCCAAATGATCGTGAGTTCAATCCTTGCATCAGGTCATGAAATCTAAATACACTGGTTCAACAGGAATAATCAAGGAAAATAATTACAGGGTCCAAAATAACTCTAAGCAGACCGAATATATTCCCCATCATGAAAAGTTATTAACACGTGAAGATTCCAAGATGGAACTTGGCGAATAGTCGAGTTTATAGGGTCAGGAATAACACAGTAAGTAGCATACAAAAATATATTCTATCTGACGAATTAATGTAAAAATGAAGATGGTAAAACCGTATTTTCCAAAAAGATGCGTCCATACAAAATAAGCTATAAAACTGAAACACGCGAACAAACGATAGAATAAATCGTGTAATTTTATTTATTTTCAGTAAATACTAAAATAATTAGTTACGTTAGAAATTTTTAACAATAGGTTTTTCAAAATGTTTGAACATTTAAGAATTCGTCAATGATAGGAGAGTAAGTCGGCCGTGTTAGAGATTCTATAAACAGTTCGTTAGTTGTTTTGCAACACAATTTCCTTCAATCCATGGCGTGAGGATGTACAATGGAGAAGAATGTATCCATTGTTTATTTCATTAAACTATCTTATTGTTATGGGGTCAACCCCTTTTTCATAAAAGTGAAAACGACCAGTGTGTACTTGCACTGCTAAAATGAGAGTGTGAGGTAACAGCTTTGTAGGAGCCACAGTTGCGAGCACGTAGACTCAGAAGGAAATCATACTTCGTTTCTGAATTTCCCCGACTGTATATATATTATTATTGCTACTAACCGCATTTTTGGATCTACTAACCGTATTACCAATTGTATTATTACGTCAATACATTTATTTGCTATATTTCATTCCTGCGTTTGTCATTCATTTTGTGACCGCATTTAATCCCAGAATCAGCAACACTTATAAGTAAGCGAAAAAATTGTTGGTACCTTTTGTTTATTCCTTCAAAATACTTCTCATCTATGGAAACTATGCCAAGATGCAAACATTTCTGTGGAGAAATTATTTTTTGCTGGTATGAGATATTATTTCCTTTTTCTATCAACTGATGGTAGGGCCTTTTCTCATCTTATAATATTCATTCTGAATCACATAGGTCCTTTTAATCTATTTTTATTTTATCGCAAAACAATCGGAGATCCGATTTATTTCAACTCGTTGGTTGTTTTAGGTGGGCCTGCTTCAATGATACTTCTCAGCTGATTGACGTCAATCAAAGATGATCGTTCGTAACTCGTCTTAGGTTAAAGGATCATATTTCCCTTATGAATTCTTTGTAACGAATATTGATCTGAGCAATCCTTGACGGTTTCGCCGTAGATGCTTGTCAGATAGTGCCAGCAATTCCCACTGGTTTACGTCATATCCTGAACTCATAAAAGAAAATAGATATAATTTTTTTTCTTTTACCGTTTAGATTTTGACAGCTCAATATAAACAGTAATAAACTGAACAAACTAAACCAACACAATTTAATAACTCAAAACACACTTTAAAATATAACATGAACATGTTTAAATTATCGTTTTATTGCAGAAAAGAAGCCTTAAATTTAAAACTAAGAAAAACCGCGTTCTATTTTACTGTTATTTTAATAAATAGAACAAAACCTTCGTACGATAGTCCTGTGTATGACCCTAAATTACATCCGGCAGCAAGGCCTCTTATAATGAGATTTGGGGGTTTTATGTAGCGTGGAACGACCTCGAATTGTTATTGTTCCCATGTTCCCCATGATCCGGGGTTGTAGCACCTGTTAGGGTCCAAGTTATGGGTAAATACTAAACCTCCAAACAAATGCAAAACACTATGAAAGTAGAAAATTACATTTTATAGTAAAAATACAAGCAATACTTTTTTCTGTTAAAAAATACCACCAATACATATTTATATTAAAATGACAAAAAATATTTTCTCTGTAGGTGAAGGCATACAACTGCGTTTAAAATATTTATATTTTGCTATTAAATAATTCATACTGATTGATGTGCCGCTAAGCAAACCAAGCAACCAATTTTCGCGCTTTTTTTCCTGATATCAAGCAATGTGATAAACTGTAGGATGATACAAGAGAGGACATAAAAATTACAGGATTCATGGAGACACAAGGCGACGATCGACATTGAATTTAATTTTTTTAGAGATCAAGATATGCGGGAAAACAAACAAACAAACAATTCTTATTGATACATTTAGCAATTATGGGACCTAGCTTCCAAACTAGTCCTGCGATTAAATTCTGAAATCGTGGTTGCAAAGAGCAAATTTCATCAGAACAATTAGAATGAAAATCGTTATAGAAGAGTTACAGGGAAATAACATAAAGGAATAGGAAAGTGAGTGGTGCATAGATGCCAGATCAGGACCGATAACATTGCAGTGTGCAAGTGACAGGTTATACAATGAAAAATCATATTTGTGCGTATTCTATAGAGAATTTATTATTAAAAGAATGCTTAATATAAATTGTATTGACCAATCGATGAAAAACATATAAAAAAATATCGCACATATTAAACGAGGTTTACTAAAAACATTAAATCCACATACTTGCTCTTGATTTCTTATGTAAAAAATAAAACTTATCTTGTATTCCATCAGCATGGCTAATGCTTACTTCCAGGAGAGTGTCTTGCTGCCCTATCCCGAGCAAGCACTCTTAAATGACATGACTTGGAAAGATATATTCTATATTCTATATCAGAATGTTTTTTTTTTCACTGTGCTAGACAATGTTTCTCTCCAGAATCTATCTTATATACCATTTGCCCATGCTTGGAACGTATGGCCCTGTGGTCTTGCTATATATTTAAATATTCCTGATAAAATCCAAAGAAGTACCAGCAATGTTGTTGGTTTTGACCGCGATCTCGGCTTCAGTCACTTTCCTACGAACTTAAAGTTAATTTTCTCTGCCTTTTCTATAAATAATTTCAGGGTAATTGTTCGGATGAGCACTTTATTATGCTATCTAGATTTTATTAGTTTCGTCGCAGTACGAGATTAGCCACAAGGTCTCATCAACAGTTGAAATGGATAGATGTAACAGTCAGGTTTATGTTAACATTTTATTTTCTCACACTATTCGTTTGTGGAACTTTATTCTGGCTACATGCTTTCCAGACAGTTTTGATTTTAAATAATTAAATGCAATGTCATTCGTCATCTACTTTCTTCCTGATGACCTTTCATTTCTCGGTCCTTAAAAAGTTTATATTTTCCAGTTATCCCCCCACGAATACTTAGTAACTTTACTGCTCTGTATGGGGTGATTTAGATTGTACTTAAGCCAAAAGAAAATTTTTCAGTCGACATTTTCTTAAACGAGTATAATACTTTACTCGAAAGGTTAATACATGTATGTATGTACAAGAGATATATTCATCTACAATATGGGCACGTGGGCTAGAGTTTAGAACGTGCGCATTCTGATCATGAGATCCGAGTTCGAATCTAACCATGGTCGATTTACAGGAAAGGAGATGTCCTGATATTATCAGACTGGAGGGGAAAGTTCTTAAAAACCATACTTTGTGGGTGAAATTGGGTAGACGGAACCCTTGGGTGCTGTCGTTAGCTGTGCTAGCACGAAGACACTAGTCATCGTGGTCGAGGGCTTGAGCGTGCTGGCCTTGTTCAAATTGTTGATCACGCTAGATAACATGCTCTTTCCCAGAAGCAGTTACAGTATAAACCACAGGTGGGCACTGTGGGTGTTGAATAAACGCAAATGCGCCTGAGCAAGCGTCTGCAATAGGGATTGGCTTACCACCAAGAAGACAGGTATCCACGACTACGAATGCGCAGCTATACCTATTCATCTACAGACGGATGGACGAAACAAGAGACCAACGAGGAATTCTGAAGAAAAATGAAAAGAAGATATTAACACTTAGAATAATTAAAAGAAAAAAAAAAAAAAAAAAAAACAGATGCAACTTTCACTTGATGAAAATCTCGTCAGGAAATATTTGTGGGTAATTTGCGGTACGTATTGTGGAGCTAACCCTGGGGCAAGAATTTAGCTATGTATTGAAGAAATCCATTTGACGATAACAATTGTAAATCCAAGGCTACTCTACAAAATAAGTAAGACTGCACATTCTAGCTTTCTGCAATCAACCTATTTGAATACCAGCTCATATTTCAACATCGATTCTTTTAAAACAAAAAGAATACCTTCGAAGTTTTATGCACCATGAATAATCTTATTTTGATGTGTATAGTCGACAATTTCATGACAGATGATGACCTGAGGAAACAGATAGAATTTTACAGAAGAATGCTGTCTATTTCGTAAACAGAACGTGTCAACAACGGGAAAGATTTAAGGAAAATGGAAACAAAAGGACACCTTTAGAAAGACATTGACATTCACAGCACAAACCGAAAATAGATGTAGAGGGAAACATTGAAGAACCCAAAGAACATTATCGTATAAAAAGTTGGCAGAACAGGAAGTGACAAACGTACTTTAGAACTACGAAAAATAAGATGTTGTGGAGAGTCATGATCGCCCACTGCCTGATTGGATACAACTAAATAAAAGCAAAGAAAACAAAACGAAAACTATCAACTCCCTTTCCCAGGATAATTCATAGCAGTTCGTATATAGCAACCGATCGGACGATGTATCCTCTTTGCTGAGAGCATTAACTAATATATAACAAATTATCTATTATCGGGATTAAATATATATATATATATATATATATATATATATATATATATAAAACCTTTCACCTGTAGCGCATAGAAAATCAAAATAATATATTTATTGAAATATTTGAGATATTTCGGGGTCCTAGGTCAATGTTGTTCATGTTGTGTCTCATGGGATGAGATTATATCTGACGGATCGCCTTTCATTTTTTCAAAAATGTATATAGTTGTTATATAGGAATAAAGTGGCGCTATAGACACTTGACTTTGAACACAGGTCGTCAGTGAGCAAAGAGAGTCGATCCTATTATTGAATTAAGTCGACCACGTGACCATAGATAAAACGCACAGTGGGAGGTCGCTTAAAGTCTAATTCATTGTTATTTCTATTCCATCCTCTATTACTATTCGGATGTGCATTTCTAATCTATCCTCTATTGCTATACGGACCGCTATTCTCTACTCTATTCACTATATTTTTTCTATATACTATTTCACTATACTGATTACTATTCGAGCGAGTATTATTGAGCCAGTTCTTTTAGACGAGTGATGCTCGACGATATCTGACACCAGTACTGTCCAACGGCGGACTATAGTGTTATCTGCGATTACACAGAAAAGTGACAACGAGTATTCGATGGCATTACAAAAGTGACACCAAGTATTCGTTGACATCACAAAATTAATGTTAGCATAAAACAATTATTCAATTATGCATCTTTATTTTTCTCACATTATATTCTCAATAAGTTTGTTTTCTTTTAATCTAGAAAATATGTTTGTTTACATTCCAGTGTTTCGCATAGACAAAATTTTGTTTCTAAATGAAGATTCTACTGTTTGTATTTTTCTGTTGCCCTTGAGTGGGGAGCTGTTTTTTTTTTTTTTTTTTTTTTTTTTTTTTAACCATTTACGTACATGGTGCAAAATACTTCATCAGGGAATATCTCCTATATGTCTTCCAAATTTATATGCTGTGCATCCTAAGGACATTAAAGGGCGAGCACTCACCACAACCACAACTCCTGCCCCGTGTATCACAAAGCAACCTTTCATCTTTTACCATCTTTTTTTTTCTAGCACTGGAATTTATTCACCCAACATCAACAGATAATTTTTTTTCAGTTTCCCGCCTCTTGTCATTTTCTCCATACGGTGCGTAATGATCCAAAATTTTCTTGCAGTCCCTACGTGTCCCAGAAACTTCGACGAACACTTTCTAATTTTAAATATGTCTTTTGAGTTATTATTCCTTAAAACCTCCTAAATACTCACAGTTTCTGGTCATGATATTCTCACTAACCGTCTGTAAGACCCTATCTTTGTCCCTTTTAATTCCTTCTCTATCAGTATGGAAAAGGTACAACTACTGTCTTTCTGGAGGAAATATATCACATAAAATGAGGATTAATTGAATTCTACTATCAGAATTTATGTGAAGTGCAGTCTTCCGATATCTATATTTCACTGTATTCGAAAATGAGCATAAAATGTTTGTTTTTTTTTTGGAGAAGAAACATGAAAATAGAAGCATTTGTTAGAAGGAAGCCAATAAAAACAAAAATTACCCAATTTAATATGCTGGCCACAGGCAATGAAATAGGAGGGATTTTTTTCTTCCAAAATAGTTTTCCCGTTACAATATTTGGTAAAAAATATTCTATAAAGCGGTATTGATATTAAGCCCATATTTTTATTATAAATATTTTCGCATTAATATTATAATTATTGTTCTTGTTTTTCCTCTTAAAAATAAATCTATACCGCAACTTAAACAATCTTTTCAAGTTAAGGCCTTTATTATTCTCCTCACGATTCCAAATCTTCTCGTCTCATACAAAAAAGTATAATTCAATTGACGTTGTAAAATCATAGTCTATCTCGATTCTAACTTTATATGGCGCGTCTTTCCTTCCTTCACGAATACAACAATGGCATTTACCTCATTGCAATGCAAAGGAGATAACAGAACTAAACGAAGCTAAACAGGATTTTGAATCAAATGCTGATAATTAGCCAGCATGAGAAAACTGACATTTATTTCAGGGTTAAAGTTTAGAAAATATATATTCACACTACACCTAGTAATGGCGATGATAATGCTATCGTTACGGGGAATATTAAATAAGAATCGACCGATATTTCGAAGAGAATTAGTATTTAAATAATAACAGTGAAACTGGCCTCTTCCTTAATAATAATAATAATAATTATATGCAGAGACGATTGCAAGTTAAGCCTCTTCATTGTCAATATTCTGTCCGCACCAAGCAAACTGATGTAGGAATCAATGGCTACGTAGAACAAGGTTAGAAGCTGAAACGGAAGGTTTTACGCTTGCTACACAATGCTTGATAACTAGGAATTACCAATAACACACACTGAAAAAATTGTGTTAGCCTAAATACAGATGCTCTGATAAATATCTACAAACAATTAACCATCTTGTATCAGGGTGCAATGTGTTAGCCCCCACAGAATATAACACTCGGTACGATAGAATGGGCCACTGGATAATATGCAACATTTACTGGAAAATACTGATATGAATATCATTCTAGACCCGGTTAAGAAGATAGGACTTGTAACAATTTTATGGGACTTTACGATACACACAGACAGGACAATCAAAGCCTATCGACCAGACATCGCGAGCAAAGACCACAAAAAGAGAGTGTCCGTACTTATTGACATTGCTGTAACTACATACTGTAATATATCTTTGTCGATACCAGTGGCATTTGAACGCCTCGTTTTGATTGGAAAAGGTTCCGATAGACTCATTGAAGGGAACCCTAATAGCCCGTAACTTGAAGAAATACAAAAAGTTATACTCAGAAATCCACCTTGGACCTTACGAAGACCTTTATCTATGTAATTTTTTTTAAAATGCGCAGCGGAAAGTATCAATGATGCCATTTCTGATTTTAACTATCTAATTGGAACCCAGGAGCAAATGAATAAAAAACAGAAATGAAAGGAAATAAAATAAGTTAATAATAAAAATAATAAGTGTTTGTTCACTGAGCCTAAAATCCTTTCTGATGTAAATTAAGTCAATACAACCCTCTTGAAATTAAAACTGAATTGGTTGTTGGTGCACTAGGAACTATACCAAAAATATAAGAAATCATGTGTATCTCTACAACCTGGTGATTCGGGAAGCAATATTTTGCACTTATGATTTCTTATCACATCCACAGTAATGATTTAATTCATGTGACATGTTTGGAGCCTATATTATTGGAATTTGAATGTGCATTCTCATATATATATTACAAATATATCTGCATATAAATTACAAATAAACCTGCATATTTTGCAATGATTTCTTCTTCCTTTTTATTGAATGTTACACCTGTGACATTGTTATTATTTCCGGTCTCTACATTTAATTTGATTAAACATATTAATCATACATACTTTTTCTCTGTACATACACCTTTCAATGAACTTTAACTAATATATACAATCATACGATATAATATGATTAAGATGGGGATATTAGCGGCTAATCGTACTAAAAATAATGATCTGTTGACTTGTAGTCGCTTGAGTTTTCAGTTGAATCTACAGGCATTTCGCAAAACATAGGAGATTCAGAACATAATAATAATAATAATAATAATAATACAGATGTTATGTGTAAACTTGATTGTACAAGTGAAAAAGGCTATGTTCGATGAGAAAGGAAAAATGTAGTTCGTTGTCAATGAATGCATCAAGGTTGATAGAGAGTGAATACAAAAGGTGTCAAGAATGATAAAGCGGGAAAGATGTTGTAAGTCTGGATTAAAGAGGACAGAAACATGGTGTCGACAAACAACTGAAGGTGTCATTGAAAAGACAAGTAAAAAAAAAATGCGTAGAATGTGATAATCCAAATTAAGCCTGAAAGACTGCACAGTAAACGAGACATTTTGATTCTTGAGAGAAATAAAAAGCAGTGAACATGTATAATCCTAGATTGTGCGTGTCCCATTTTTTTATGGATGCGTTGCTTTTAACAAGAACTGAAACTAGATTACACGTATTTTCTGTGACGGATTTGCCTAATATATACGAATCAGACGGGGAGTCATAAGTTTAAGCACTTAGTATTATTTTTACCCCAGTTTCGCATTGTTGGCTTGCTGTTCTCTCCCTCATTAAATATAATAAATACAATGATACTACACAATATCTACCTATTATGGCTTCTGATCTTAACATATTAGAGGTTTTACTACACGCTACTGCTACTATACTATATTTCTAATACTACTACTACAACTATTCATTCCTAATCCGTCAGTTAAATGTTGATCAAAAGGAATCTTAATAATACTTTTCATCTGTGCATACACATTTTAATGAACGTTTGACCTAACATATACAAGCATCCGGCATAATACATTTAAGATGGGAATATCAGCGACATACCCAACTAACTGTACCAATAATAATGATCTGCTGACTTGTAGTCTCTTGAGGTTTTAGTGGAACTTACAGGCATCTCGCAAAAGAAAGGTGATTCAGAACATAATAATAATAATAATAACAACAGCAATAATAATAATAATAATAATACATATGTTTAAAATAGTTAATACAAGTGAAAAAGATAAGTGCGATGAGAAATTGAAAACAATGTAGTACGTTGCCAATGAATGCATCAGGTTTGACAGAGACGGAATACAAAAGGTTGTCAAGAATGATACATTGCGAAATACATTGATCTAACTATTATGGCTTCAGATCTTAACAAATAGGAGGTGTTACTATACCCTACTGCTAATATACTTCTACTAGTAATACTACTACTAATACTACTACTGCTACTCATTTTTAGTCATTTCTTCAGGCAAAATTTTATAAAAAGCAATCTTAATAATTAAGTAATTTAAAAAGTTTTTTTTTTTTTTTTAAATATTGCAGTAAACCAAAGGAATGATTTTCACAGTAATTAATGGAGTAATTGCTATTAAACTGAAGAAGTGAAAATCCCCAAAAAGTAAAATAAAATGTTCTGTAGCATAGTTGTAATTAATAAGAATACAGCGGGGGAATTGAAAGACTTGTTGTCACCTGATCCTCAGCAGAAGTCAGCAGACAAAACTGTTTTTAAAACGCAATTTAAAAGAATACAATAAGAAAAGCCTGCTTCCAAAACGAGCCGGAAGCAACTGACAAAGTTGAGCAAGACAAAATAAACCAATTGCAGCATTGAAGTAAAATGAAATTAATTCTCTAATTAATCGACGTTGGTTAATGACTTTGGTACATAATGATGTTAACTTGATTGTCATGGCTAATTTCCCTGCAATCCCAATTCACTCGGCATATAATTTGTTCTTGTTCGATGCCGTCCGGCATTGGCGCTGCATTATGGGTAATATTAAACGACACCTACCAGCAATCATCGGAATTGGATTTGAAATATTTCGATAAATATTGGGGAAAAGATGAGGGTGTGTAACGAAAGCGGAAATAAGAAAGGCGCGGGTGCGACAGGTGAGTCAATGAAGAGGAGAAGGAACAGAGTGAATTATTATCGCCAGGAGCATAAGTAATTACCGACGCAGAAGTATAAGAAAGATGAAATAAAGAAATTCAAGAAG
Organism: Acanthosepion pharaonis; assembly: GCA_903632075.3. Lineage (NCBI taxonomy): Eukaryota > Metazoa > Mollusca > Cephalopoda > Sepiida > Sepiidae > Acanthosepion > Acanthosepion pharaonis. Next base: position 3,134,546 of record CAHIKZ030000355.1, on the reverse strand, counting down.
AGAAAACTGGGAGGGTAAGAAGGGGTAAGGGAATTAGATATAATGAAGAAAAGTTGCAAAAGGATAAAAGAATTGAATGAATGAGGGAAATATAAAAGCCAGAATGAGAGATAAAGAGAAAGTACAGTAGAAGATAAAGAGAAGGGGAGAAAAGAAACAATACGTCAAGATAAGAAAGAAGAAAGTTAAAATTGACAATCGAAAGTTAGAGAGACAGAAAGAAAGATTTACACAGACAGAAAGTAAGAGGAAAAAAAATGAAATATAGAAAACAGGAAGGACGATGACAAACAGAAAAGAGAGGAAATATAAGGATCAGAAAAACTGAACGAAAGAAAAATCGAATGAAAGAAAGAAATATCGAAAGAAAAACATAAAGAAAGATCTAATAAAAGAAAGATCAAAAGACACTAAAGCAGATAGAAATAAAGAAAGAAAAATCGAATGAAAGAAAGAAAAACAAAGATCAAAAGAAAGAATGATCGATAAAATGAAAGAAAGATAGACAGAAGGAAAGAAATATCGAAAGAAAAAAGATAGCAATTAGCTTTTACGAAAGAAAGATTGAATGACATAATTAAAGAAAGAACGAAAGGAAGAAAAAAGAGGCAATCTGTAATAATATATGAACGAAATTATATGAAAAAAGAAAACAGGTAAACATCGTCCTACTTAAAAATCAGAAAGAGAAAGTTGCCATTTACAAGATGAGAAATTAAGGCTTGAAGAAAAAAAATTCTCATGAGATATTGAGGAATGGACGGCTGAATACGACGAAACTAGTAGCAACTGTCCTGGTAAGATTATGTGAAGTGGAGACAAAGTGGAGACAAGATGAGATCGTGAATAGACAAACGATACATACAGCTACATGGGGAGGAGGAAGATGTCGCGATTCATGATCGCACACGTCCCTAAAAATACAACACATAATTATGCTGATTCTGTAAATGACAAATGATTATATCTTTGGAGGAGATGATGTCTCATCGGCACATAGAAAATTTACTTTCACACACACACACATACATATGTCTCCGTGTGTTCGAGGTCAAATGACGGCTTTGAAATAGTCTTTGATTTTGTGCTGAAAATACTTATGGATATTTTACAAATATTACCTTCAAAAAACATGAATCTATGTTCCCTGCGTATTCTGTTATCGCCAAAAGTTTTTCAATGTTTTTCGAAATTTGTGTGTGTGTGTGAATGTGCGAGCTGTTACAATGGTTGATGTGGAATGGTGTAGATAAATGAAAACATGATTAAACTACTCACAGCCAAGACACTACAAAAAGTTGTTTAATATCTTGCCAGAATTAGCGGAGGGTGTAATGGGTAGCGACTTGGAATAAAAAATCGGAGAGCCATGTTCGAATTTTACTATTCATTTTCGCGCAAATACACCTAACATAGATAAGAATCTATCGGCAGTACCAAATACTAGGTTTGGGTCAGGAAATAAAATTGTTATTCTTAGAAAATTTTAAAGCAATATTCTCTTGCCAAAATATTCTTACTATCCAGAATATATTTCAATTTTACATAAGCCCAAAATAAATAATCCCTAACAATCAAATCAATGATTTAACCATTCCAAATTTTGGTATAGAGGATGAACAGCGGTTACATTTTCAAGAAAAATCTAACATGAATGGTAAAGCATAGTTTCATGTATTTTGATTTTGTGACTGTATTTAGAATCTGTTTCAATCGAAAAAAAAAAAAACAACGCTTACTTCATATAGATATTGTCATTGTTAATTCTGTCTGATGAAAAAGGACATCGTCCTGGGTATAACGATAAACTACATCCGCGTCCTGAGTAAAACGATGAACTGCATCCAGCAGCGAGGCCTTATAGACAGGCTTTGAGGAGCATGGTGGCACCTCTTACTTGCTGGGGTTCCCTGGTCTACCCTGACCAGGGTGGTGGCACCTGTCAGGGCCCCAGCTGTGGACGTGTGTTTGGCCACCAAACTAGTGTCAGAGCACTAGGAATGTGTGGGAGTGGATTTTAATAACAGAAGTGCATTTTTGTAAAAGAAATGTTACCAGCAATTAATTTTTGAGGAAAAAGCTATTACCAGCAATATATTTTTGAAAAAAAAAATATTACCAGCTATACACTTTTTGGAAAAAATATTACTACCAATAAAGATTTTGTCGGCATTAAATAACCCAATGAGGTTGATATGCCGTAAAAAAAAAAAAATACACAAAAAAAGGATACAGTGTTTGATAGGAAATTATGAGGTAACAATTAATTTTTATAAAGTCTATTAACTAAATTTTCTTCGTATGATTCAAGAACGATGGTTAAGAGAATGCTGAGTATAACATGTATTCACAGAGCGATTAACACCAGTCCAAAATATGATGCAATCCGACATCTTTTTGTCGGGAGGGGGGGGTCAAAGTACATTGATTTAAGTAATATTTTCCAGTCTTCTTTAAAATATTTAATACTGATTTAATATATATTTTGTTTTAGTTCTAGACTTAAATACCTTCAAATGAGGATAAATACATTATTTCAAAATAGTGTCTAGTTTCTAACATTTAGAAATATACTGTAAATTTTTATGATTTTTTAAATAATAACGATGCTTTTATCAATGTGTTCTTTGAGAAAGACTTTCTTACATTCATAGCGTTACCCAGGTGAACGCGTGAATGAGGGAGTTCAGTAGCCAGTCTTCTGAATTTCGTAAACTATTATAATGAAACAAAGAAAAAACAAAGTACTGAACTGTTGAACGTGGAACACATAGACTTTCTGAGCCATAAAGAATACACCTGGATGCCTGACATTTCTGGTTTTACCTGAATCGCCCCCGAACAGCTATAGAAACAACATTCAGAAATGGGGATATGGCATCAATGATAATCCCAACTGCCAATGCGGGCACTTAAAAATAGGGTGCATCTTCTAGTTTGATTCAAACTTGAGAATCTATGCGCACTTAATGACAGTGAAACCTTAATATCTCATGCAAGAGACTGTGTGCAACAGTTTATGAGTGTATTATAGAGTCACGAGAAGAAGAAGAAGAAGCTGAAGATGAAGAAGAAGGAAAAGAAGAAGAAGAAGAAGAAAAAGAAAGAAAGAAAAGAAAAAAAGAAGAAGACTGAACTGATATGTAATAGTACTCCTTCTATGTCAGTAAATGCTGGGCAATCTTCTCCAAGATAAAGAAGAGACTTTAAGCAACAGAAGAGGCTGAGAATACCATAGACCGAACGTATAAGCAACAGAGATGTTATAGATAAAAAGGAGTCTTATACTTAACATCAGGAAGATGTTTGAATTTCTAGGGCACATACTGGTGAAAGAGGAATGGTAAAATGTGATGCGCACAGAAAAGATTTAAGTGAAGGTGGCCAGAGAAAAACAACGCATAACAAACACAGCGAGCCTGAGTAAATAGATAACAACACTAGGGTTTAGGAGACAGAATAAAAATACAAAATACTATTATAGACATGAAACTGTGGAGAGCCATGAGCATCAACATCCTAAAGAGAAAAGAACAGTATACTCAGGCTGTACACATGGAAGAAGAAGAAGAAAAGACTGAATATCTTAAATATATTCTAAAAATGAGTAGTTAAAAAATCCACCAAATACACAAGAGTCACTCAAGGTATAGAATTTCTGTTAAAATGGGAATGATGAATGCGGTTTGTTCTGTGAGAAAAACAAGAACTAATTGGAAGTGAACATTAACGACTAACTATTGACTTGAATACGTTTAGGTTGTATGATTCAGGAAAGTATCTACATGTGCGGCTGTTTCACTTAGTAGAAGTTCCTGAGGAAAGGTTGACTGAGTTTACTTACCTTTGGAACACGAAGGAAATAAGGATGATTCAACACTGTAAAAGTGGCATAGCGTAACCTAGCTTTGAATGTCTGAACTATTGGAACTAAAGAGTAAAAACTCAGCAGAATAGATGCAAACTCAATAGCGATAGATTATCTAGAGTTTTGAGACGTTCTTTGTAGGTAAATTTATTTCAGGAAAATTGTTTCAAACCAATATCAAGCTAATGGCCTAGATATACGAAATTACATCGTTCGAAGACTTTAGCAATTTACGAAAACGATAATACCTATTATGAGTTATTTTAATGAGTTCAAGAAATTGTTTCAGCTGTCGAAATCTTGAGATTATTTTAAGGTATTGCAAACAAAGAAAAGCTGTAATCAAAACGTGTTCATTTCATGACTTATTTACAATCTGAGCTCAAAATTATATGTTAGCCTCCTTTATTGATACATTAATTTACTTGTAAAATATGCAAATCCAACTTAGTGCAAATATCAAACTAAATGTGTTGTTCTTAGTTCATTTGAGAAAAATCAAAATGTTTTTTTTTTTTTTATTCTCATATATTTCCATTTAACTGCTAGCCATTTTTCCGTAATGGATACTTATGTTTACGATAGATGATATAAATAGATAATTTTAAAAGCAATACATCGCCGATTCCTTTGTTAAAAGAAGCATAATAGTTCCCCCATTAAAACAGTATAATATCATAGTGCCAATTCCGAATATACAAAGGAAGCCATTTCTGAAAGTTTCAAAGAGTATAAAGGGTATGGCAGTCAATATTTACACTCAATAAATGATGATAGGTATATTAGTTTTTTTGTTTACTGTTTATTTTTCTTTTACATTAGGAATATTTCGCAAGTATTAAGTATTTGAAATTCACCACTATCGTCTGCCCACTGACATTTGTATAATGAAATTCGAGGGTATGTGGCTTGCTTATATTCAGCATGAATTTTGAGGAAGATATAATTGACGTTAAGTACTCAGTTGTCTAGCTTTAAAAGAGATCAAGCCAAGCATGAAATTCTGCTGCTGTTTTGCGGATGGTGTAATTTATGGTGGTTTAGAATGAGAACTCGGAGGGCAGAGTTCGAATTCGGGCTCGTTACGTTGACGTACGTGAAAATATTCTTATTAATGATCCGAATTAGACTAATCTCCCAGATATGGGTTTAATAGTAGGGAATTTACCTGGAGATTTTATTGTTATTTTCAAAAGAAAGAAAAATATTGTAACTCGCAAAAAAGAATTGTTCTTACAATCCGAAACATATTTCGAATTTAAATTCGCCATAATGGTCTAATGAAGAGGGAAAAAACTATCTGCAGTGTCTGGATCGGAGATACATAATTTTATCTTTTCATTGTCGAAAGATTTCAAAAGAGATCACGCGTCTTGAAGGCTATTAATTACTTCCAACGTTCAACCCATTTCTCACTGATATAATGTCGAAATTCTATCGCTATTCCTATGAATATCATTTTGACGAGCTTCATTTCCTTGTTTGATTTTTTTTTAAGTATTTCACACCAGCTAAGGCAATAACGCCACGTAGATGCAACGGGTTACAGAGTTTTACAGAATATGAGAAAAAACCATTAAGGATAGAAAATATTAAAAAAAAACAAGAATTACGCAGACAGTAGATAACAATTGACATTGTTTTTAAAGTAAAAAATAATTGGGAAGTAAAAAGCCGAATAGGGTTCCATGAGCAAGAAGTGGGGTGGAAGGAAATGCCAGTATAGAACTTACGCATACATCTAGCCATTTCAACTTTAAAGAAGATTAAACCTTGTCGCCAATCTAGAACATCGATTGAATTCAAAAAGTCTAGGTACCATACAGCAAAGTTTATCAGAACAATTAACATGAAAATATTTATAAAAATAAAACTACATTACGGCAGTAGAAAAGTGACTGAATGCGATATTTCAGGCCAAGACCAGTAACATTGCAGATTCTGCTTTGGATTTTATCGGGAATCTCTAAATATAGAGCAGGAGCACCAGAACAGATGTGGCAGCAGTTATCAAATCAAGGACGAACTATATACTTCTAAATATGTAAGGTAGATTCTGGATAGAAAAATTGTCGATCACGATACAAGGGATCAACATTCTTAGCAGCAGAACTAGCAATTGATTCGACAAAACATATCCAGTCTACCTGGAAATACATTAGTAAGAAGGAAGTTCCATTATTATAACTTCATCCCAACATGTCCTACATTCTGGAAAAGATTAACTTCTAGTTTGGGGTTAACCGTTAAGTATCATACTTATACTCATAATCTTCACTTACTTCTCCTCTTCCCTCTACGTTTATACACCCATCACATTTAATATCTCCCTACCTTAAGCGACTCTTAAGCCTTGTATTGAGTGAATACTTCGTAAGAAAATGTCGAAATGAAATTATCAGAATGTATTGTTCATAAAAAAAGGCAGAAAATTATGACGGATACGCTGATGAATTTTGTGGATACTCGAGAAAATATTTGAAATCATCGGTTATGGCGGAGGTTTGCCGTGATGGAATCAATGGTCACAGGTTTCTGACCTTCAAGCTGGAGGATATCGGATTTGGCCTGATCTGGAGAGGGAAGGGCATCAAAGCATGATTTATTTCCAAAGACCCGCTACATAGTAATGAATATGGCATTACGGGTCGATTGTTTGACCTAATACAATCATTCCTGTCAAACCGTGAAATGAAGGTCGTTCTCAACGGATTCTCCTCCAGTTCCTATACCACGAACGCAGGTGTGCCTCAAGGCTCCATCCTAGGCCCCACTCTATTCCTTATCTACATAAATGACCTGATGCCATAAATTCCCAAGTTGGCATCTACGCGGATGAGACCACAATTTATTCCTGCCTCAAAAATAAATCTATTGTCACTGACAAAACTAAACTGGCCGTGTGTCTCGAAAAGGACCTCCAATCGGTTGTGAACTGAGGCATGAATTGGCTGGTCAACTTTAATGCCTCAAAAACAAAACTGCTCTCTATTAATCACCACAGAGATCCTTCCCTGCCCTCCATTAGAATGTCTGACGCTCAACTTCTCGAGAGCAACTCTCTGCGGCTGCTCGGTCTCACGTTGACTGCTGACCTGAGATGGAGCAAATACATTGAGTCAATTGCTTCGTCCACCGCAAGGAAAGTTGGCTTCCTGTGCCACGCCAGGAAATTTTTCTCCCCGAAATCGACCCTACAGATATACAAATCCACAATTCGCCCTTGCATGGAGTATTGCTCCCATATATGGTCTGGTGCCCCTTCTGTTTGCCTCGGGGTTCTTGATAGGCTCCAGAGGCGGATGTGCAATATAATTGGCCCTGCTCTGGTATCTCGTCTACAGTCACTCTCTCACAGACGCTCCGTCGCCTCTCTCTGTCTGTTCTACAAATACTCTCATGGCAATTGTTCCGAGAAGGTGCATTCGCTGATTCCCAGACTTCATGAGTTCAAGCGCGCTACGAGGCTGGGGTTCCGCTCTCACCCTTTCACTGTCGACACTCCTAAATGTAGCCGCTTCTTTTACTCCAATAGCTTCATGTCTCCCACCTCTCGCCTTTGGAACTCCCTTCTCTATTCCAGTTTCCCTGAGAGCTATAATCTCTAGCTATTCAAATGTAATGTCAATCGACATCTCCAGTTGCCTTGATCTATCCACTATCCTTCTCCTCATCCTTTCCTCTATCATTCCTATCTGATCTTGCTCCAAATTTCCTGTAAACCCTTGCGTCCTAGTGGCTTCTCGCCTTGCTTGGGGTGAAACGCTTAAAAAAAATATATCATTCTGGCTTTCAATACAGATCACGTGAAGAGAACTGGTGAGGTGCTCAGATACATTGGGATCATGTGATCACACCCGGTCACGTGACTGGTGATGCTGATGATGATGATGTTGATGTTGATGTGTCGAGGATGATAACGATAATAATGGCAGAAAATATTTACCAATGTGAAGCTCGGCTGTGTCAAGATAAAAAAGTTAGTTCCAATCGTTATTATATAGAAAGTACTCATGCAGAAAAACTGAGTTTCAGTCGACGAGATATGGCGTTTATTGAAAATAAGATATTTTCAATTTCTGTATTTAAAGGTAAAATATACTATAATACAAAAACAAGATAGAAATAAAAGTAAAAATCTCCATGCGTTACTTTATTACTACAAACTCTTCCTTTTATTCCAATAACATGTATTTGTGTTCTTATCAAATAAGTAGGATAAAGAGTTATCACCAATATTTGCATCATTTACAGGTGGACTATTGTACTCATCTTTTTCTGTTGTTGTCATCATAACGCATCGGCCGTTGTGTGTATAGATCTGGATAAACTCGAGAGAAATTGCAAGTGAACACTTTATTTAATCTTCGATGGTAGATTGTTCTCGATTGAACTCGCAATTATAAGATCGACAAATTTTCGAACCAACGGATTAATCCACTATAATTTTGTTCTCTGCCACTGTGAGTTCAGTCCCTCGGACAGGCAGTGTAGATGAACTCTGAAAACGACCATGACAAAATAAGAACAAGACGAGATATCGCTTGACATGGGTAGGAGATCGAGTACAATCTACACATGCAGATTAAATAAAGAGGTATTTCAATATGTCCCATATTTTACAAGCATTGCCATACACCTGATGAAGTATAGAGAGCAAAACAGCAGAAAGGTTTTGATAACAAGAAAAATGAGGACAGTAATCCGGATGTAAACAATTTGGGACCGTATTGTCTTGCTAAAACAAGGCGCAATATAATAACATACGACCCTATATATAATGATATGATTTACGTTCAACAATTGCTTGCTTCCTGCGTAAATAAATACTGGCATTTAAACTTGGTTAACAGTAGCGTATGTTTATTCTCCTTCTATATGCCATCCCTTTTCAGAACGTTAGTTATAATAGCTCTCCACAATTTCCTGGGTTTTTTTTTTTAGAAAAGCTTGTCTTTTTTACCTCTTCTAAATGCCGTTCTGCCATGCATGTACACAAACCCGTTGCTAATATTTGCGCTACTTTTCTCAGTCAAACTTGCATTCACTATGTTCTGAGTGTCAGATTTTCCAAGCCCTCTATCCTCACTATGTGCCTGATAAATATCAACTCTCTCTTTTCTTTCCCATTTCCCTAATAATTCACCATTGCTTATATTTTCAGTCTATGATATTCTAAATATCTTTCTATAGAATCACATATCTGTTGCCTCAGGTTTTTGCATCCGTGAGGAGGTTGCCGACCTCTCACTGCTATATAGGTGAACTGATATCACATAATAGGTCAGTAAAATTTTCTTTGTTTCAAACCAAAATTTTCCTGTTTCATAATGCTTTGCTTGGCTAGTGGAAAGCACTTTTCTTTTCCACAATACGCCTTTGGATATTGGTGTTGAATTCTCCGCCTTCTGTTTAAACACTTCACACATATTTAATTTGTTGTGCTTGGTTGATTTCCGTGTCTCCAATTTTTAATTTTAATGTCGGTTTGTTGTTTTCGCTTAATGTAGTAAGATAGGTAGTTTAAGATACGAAAATTCATCAGGCTATCAGAATCCAGCCAGAAATTCTTACCAATAATTCAACAGGTAATGTTACCTGTTCCATCTGTCAATGTATCTCTCAAGATTTAAAAAAAAGGCCTGTGTCAATGATTCATTGTATCCGTGGTAACAGTTTTCTTACTAGTCATAAAATATATCAGATATCAGTTAAAAGATTCCATAACAAGTAAATTACCATGATATATATATATATATATATATATATATATATAAACTTAGTCCACCATGATACAATCCTAGTAACGATGGATGTTTCGTCCCTTTACACGAACATTCCACATGTTGAAGGAGTATCAGCTTGCTATGAGTTCCTTAGTAACAAAAAATTACCTAACTACCAAATTACAGATATATGCCAATTAATAAATTTCATCTTAACACATAATAATTTTAAATTCAACAGCAAACACTATTTACAGATTCGTGGCACAGCAATGGGCACAAAAATGGCAGCTAGTTTTGCTAATATCTTTATGCACATTCTAGAAAAGAAGATACTAGACAATTCAGAATATAAACCATCACATTACTTTATATATATTGATGACATTTTCTTACTATGGACTCATGGATCAGAAAAATTAAAAACCTTTTTCACTTTCTGCAACAATTTCCACGATACAATTAAATTTACCATGGAGCACTCATACACATCCATCCCTTTCTTTGATGTTATGATAAAATTAAACAAACATACACTTTCTACCAGTCTATACCACAAACCCACAAACCAACAGAAATTCCTGTACTTTAACAGCTGTCATCCCTTTAAATTAAAAAAAATCTATTGTATACAGCTCATTTCTAAGAATCAAACGCATATGCTCTGACCATTTAGATTTTCTATACAACATTAATAACTTAACAAAACAATTCCTAAAATGCAAATACCCAATAAAAATAATAAAAGAAACACTAAATAAAACTATCCTGATAAATCGTAACACACTTCTCACATACAAGAAAAATAAAATCAACAATCGGATTCCCATGGTTTTTAACCACAATCAATATTCCCACACACTTATTCACAATTTAAAAAACGATTACAAGAACCTCCAATTAGACAACAAGATCAAAGACATTTTCGATAAACCACCCATAAATGCAAAAAAAAACAATCACCTAACCTATCAGCTATCCTCACCTCTACCAAATATTTAAACAATAGAAACCAATCAGGAAATTAAGAATGTAACAAACCTTGTTGCTTAGTTTTCAATCATTTAATAATAGCTAATATATTTTCTGTACCCAACACCAATATCAGGATACAGCCACCTAAACTCACCTGCGATAGCCATAACGTAATCTATTATTTATTCTGCAACTTATGTCCTAATAGTGGATATATTGGTGAGTCTGGAAATAATTTTAGATTTCGTTTCAATAACCATAGACAAACAATACGTCAAAACAACCCTTATTCCCCCATAGCTAAACACTACAATCAATCAGGACACACATTAGAAAACTGCAAATGTTTATTGATAGATTCCGATTTTACTTCCACATTCACACACGGAAGAAAAAGAGACATATTGGATTTTAAAATTAAATACACATAAACTGGGGTTGAATAGGGACTTAGGTGTTTTAAATCTTTATAAATATTTCAATATTTAAGCAATTTTTTTTTAGATATAGTAAAAAAATTTTTTAAACAACATTTAAGATATTTATGACAGTTAGATTTAAGTTCGGAATATCCGAACAGTGACGTTCCATATCACGTGACGTCCGCGTCTCGCGAAGGACGCTACTTGCTAACAAACAGTATTTTTAATTTATTTGTAACAAACAGTTATTTCTGATGAAAAATTGAGGACAATTTGAAATATGAAATATATATATAAATAAATAAATACTTTCATAAAATAAAACATTATTATTTTTTTAATTTGAAACTTTTTCTATATATACATATTAAGAAAGTATACGTGGCTTCTCATTATGCTATATATATATATATATATATATATATATATATATATATATATATATATATGTAGTGTGTGCGTGTGCGCGCACACTTTTAAACCTGAAGATAGTCATTATCTTATGAATTATGTCTCAACTACAAAGAAAAAAGAAAAATCCGTTGGTCTGTTCAGAATGTATGCAGCAATTTTGAATAGTTAGGGGACTGGTTGCACTTCCTTCATTTAACTTGGCAATCAATTAAATGGGACTTCACTTCATTTACAGGACCATATATTCACCCTTAGGGTTACTCAGTCAGCAGTAAAACACCATTATTTGAGCTTGCTTATTGTGTGACGTGCGTTCACAATAAGGTCTTGTCGAGGGTTCTTATGGCACTCCTCACATCACCCATGTTTGTTTTCCTCTCATTCCCGTAGAGGTCAGATTTAGTTTCCTTTTCTTGAAGCTAAAATTTCCATTGGAATTCTGTAAACATGCTTAAGGAGAACATGACAAAGTTGGTAAACCCCAAAGAAGACATTTAGTCCATTCTTTTCGATTTCTTTCAATGCTTTCTGTCCTAGATCTTGGAAATTGCATTCCTGTTAAGTTACTGGCTTCCAACGGTGAATCCTTATAGGACGTCTACTTCTATCGGAATCCCTTTAATGTAAAAGCTAAATAAGTCTGGTGAGATAACACATCCTTGCCTTACACACCTGTCTATCTTATATATATTTATTAAATTCATTTTCCCTATGCAGGCGCTTTGTTCCCAGTCTTGGTTCTGGATTATTTAAATATCCTTCCAAAATTGTGGAAAGTCTCCTTTTTCTCTGTGTTTATTAACAATTGTTACTCTCAATTTCTAACTACAGTGCACATGCCATTTAAATTTCGCTTGAAGATGGAACGGAGCCCATTATACTTTCAACTCAATTTAATTTAAAGGATTATATTGAAGTTTTCGGCTCTTGTTTTGAAACATGAGACCTCTTATGTAGCGATTTGGAATCATATTTTTAAATAAATAATTATATATATATATATATATATATATATATATATATATATATATATATATGTGTGTGTGTGTGTGTGTGTGTGTGTATTTTTATATATAACCGAAATAAAGCATAAATGTTAGACAGAAACCTTTCTTGAATCAGTCGATACCATTTTTAGGTCTCTTTAACCATATCACTACATCCAATTGCAATGTGATTAATAGTCCCGTTTTATTTCTGTACGATGACTGCATTTTCCGTTCTTCTATCCTTGCGTAACTATCATATAGTATAAACCTTAATCCATGAAGTATTAAATCTACCCATATTTACGAAAGAGTAAACTTTCTGAATAGGGCGAGAAAACGAATTATGTAAGTACAAAAATAAAACTGTGCAAGAGTCAAGGTTTCATCTTGTCGCCGGATTTATTCTCCCTATACATCGATTTGAGTATCACAGAACCAGAAGTCACACCAAGATCCATTATTGGGGTCCATATTCTTAACATCATCACATACGCATATGACACAGTGTTTAGGGCAGACGTAGAAATAAAACTGTAGTAACATATATAAAAGTAATTAAAACAGGAAGAAAAAACGAAAGTTTAAGTGAAAGAAAACTGAATACACGGTTGTAAGCTAGTTAAACAGCTCATAATGTGAATTATAAAATGTAGATATCCCAAATATGCAAGTACAGAAATCGAAAAAAATCTGGAAATTGTTTCATATGACATGACGGAAAACGTGATGTTGAAATCTGAAGTTGAATGCAAAAATGTTTTCTGGAAAATAGAAGCAGGAAAAACTGCTGAACTTTTATTTAACATGAATTCTCTTATATTCCAATGAATACTGTATAATTTCATAACATATTAAGAATAAACTTGACACATTAAGATGTGGTTCTACAGAAGGATATGGGAAAAAAAAACTATGGATTAATCATGTGTGCAAATAGAAAGGTTTAAGCTAAAATGTAAGAAGCAACTTATATTTAGAATCGGAGAAAGTCGAAATTTTGGGGACACCTATTAAGAAAAGAAAACACGGAGAATTAAACATTCAGAAGACATACTGAATACTAATAAGGTATTAGTAATCTGTTAGTTACCTACCTAAAAACATGTGTAAATGGAGTAATATTGGTCAAGCAAAGTCAAGCATTACTAACCGCTACGGAGAATAATAAGTTAAGCAAAGACATAATCGTCCACGTCCTGAAAATACACGGCGTATAGAAGAAGAGTTAAAAGCAATCGGTTGAAGATAGATTATATATTTTCAAAGTATAGTTTTGACACATTGGCACATGTATTGAACATATTGTCTCCATCTTAGTATCTAGGCAGTAGCAATATGTAATAAGCAATTTGCAAATAGGTATAATTTTGGATATAATTATAACTTAGTTTTCAGAAAAATTCTCCAGAGGTTTACGGATGTGACCGCATCATTACCATGGATTCTTCAGACGTTATTTAGAGATTAGACATTTTAAATTTCCCCGGTTTTCTTGCGAGATGATCATTATTTCCTTTTCTTCATGAAATGATCTCTTTTCCCATAAAGATTCACAGGTAGAAAATGAGAAATAGCACCTCGCTAAATTGAATTTTGAGCCAAAAAAATAAAGGTAAGAAAGAAAACAGAAGATTTTGGATAAGTCCAAAAGTGAAACAATTTGGATAGAAATAGGGGAGATAACTCTTGGTGACTTTAAAATGATTACTTTCATGAAAGTAGGAAGAAGAAAAAATATTAGAGTAAATAAAAATAGGAAAAAAGTTGTTTTTTTTTTTTTTCAAAATTTCTTCGCGTTTCTTCCAAAACTTCACTTTGCCTTTGGAGAAATATATCTCTATGTGCTTTTTTGTTATTATTTTCCCCTTCTTTTTTCCTCGTTTAACAAAGGAATGTCTGAGATTCTAAAATCCATTCACAAATCTAGGGTTTCGTTCAAAGATATGCACAGTTGAATGAAAGTAGTGCGCATGCGGATTTATTTTTTATTTGGCAATTTACTTCTACCTTGAAGTTAAATTTATTTATTTTTGCTTGATACAAGATTTTTGTTGGCTTCAAATTTTAAAAGCGAATACAGTCTAACCAGAAAGAGAACTTTTTTTTTCTCCCTAGACTTCGCTTTTTCAATTGTCACTCAGTTATTTGATATTCCCTGACACAACCTTACTCACAGCTTTTAACTTTCTCTCTGAATGCTTTTGTCATTACACGCACTTTATTCACTGGGCTTCCCCAGTACCAAATTGTCACAAATAAACGTTTAAAAAGCCAACCAAGTTGAAAAATAGTATAAAAAATTTCCGTTTAGTAATTTATAACACTTTAAACAAATTAAACTTGTTTGCATGAATTGATTTTTTTTTAATGTTCACCAAATATAAAGCTCAAGAGTCACTCAAGCAAGAAGATTACTGTCTGCGGTGAGCATCAGGAATTTAGAAGGAAGTAAAGAATGAAGGCTATCGAGGACAGGAATCAAGTAACACTTGACTTATAAATTTAACGTTTGGTAAACCGACCACAGGAGAGACGGTTTCACAAAATCGCGTTTCTAGAGAACAAAGCTTTCTGAGAGGAACTTATTCCTTAAAAATAATATATGGAGGGAATGAGAATGGCTTGACTCCATGGAAGCAACATGGTGTGTCTTAGCTAAAAATGAATGAAATGGTAGAAATAAAGAATGGCGCTCGTTTGAACACTATCTATCTATCTGTCTATCTATCTATCTATCTATCTATCTATCTATATATATATATATATATATATATAATTTTACATGCGCATTAATTACAGGAAAGCTCAATATCAGTGATAGATCTGACATAGTTGTATGGATACGTGTTTTTGACCCAGGTATTCACGGTTTTGCGATCATCGGAACAAACTCATATGTGTGTATAGTGTATATATATATATATATATATATATATATATATATATATATATATATATATATATATATATACCCTTATGCAGTTTCCTTTCTTTCAGCATACGGTCAGTTTTTTTAGACCGACTGGAATGTCAGGGTGTAATCGATTTCTATGTTTTACTCAGGTTAAGTCATTCCCATTGGTGTGAAGTTATATGAATCTGTTTCGGGGTGTATGATGAAATTTGTTTGGCCTTGAAAACTATAGTGTCATCCGTAATTTCATCAGGTTTTCTTCACACCCAGATACTATTGTCTCAACTTTCGTTTACTTGTCCTACGGCCTTTGTCAGCGATGGACATTACTTTAAGTAATCGTATGAATCTTTATAACGCTGCACGACACTCTGGCAAGCCTTACCAATGAGCAAATCCAAGTACTAAACTGACCCGGAAACTCTCCTGATTTAAATCCAGTCGAGAATCTGTGGCCAATCTGCAAGGAATAACTTTGTGGAATGGACATGCAGACATTATTTACAATATTCGGACTGTTGTCCTCATCTTTGTCGCCATATTTATCACAACGTTTCGGCCGTTGTACGCTACGGCCTTCTTCAGGTGGTTGGAATGTCGAACTGAACCCTTTATTTCGCTCACTGGGGTAGATTGTTCTATTTATACGTGCCATGTCACTGGATATAACGCCTTTATCCACCGTGTCCTCAAGGACACATGGCACTGACCCAAAAAGTGTGAGTTCAATACCCGGTTAAGGCAATGGAGAACTTTCAGAGGGAAAATCAACAGGAGATAACTGATAACTGACATCCATTAGACATGGCACGTGAAACTAGAACAGTCTACCCCAGTGAGCGAAATACTGTGTTCAGTTCGACATTCCAACTACCTGAAGAAGGCTGGAGCGTACAACGGCCGAAACGTTGTGATAAATATGGCGACAAAGATGAGGACAACAGTCCGAATAATGTAAATACCTCATCTCAGAAATATAGACAGAATCTGGACATATAGAGTACTAACATATGCACTGGGTTATGTTTCATTGGAAAAATACGAAAAAAGTAAACAATAACGGAATTATTGCTTTTGTTTCAAATAATTTGCACAAAAATGTATCTAATAATCTTAATGTAAACTGACACAAGGTGACATTTGAGAAAGATAGAATTTAGATATAACTCGCCAAAGTTACTATTGCATTTAATGATTATGTTTTAAGAAACAACTCAAAACGGCAACAATATATTCGGAGACGAGATTACGAAGCACTAGACTAGAGTAGTATTTCTTTTTTTAAAACTCCACGTCCGTTCAGAACGTAGGCGGACATTTTTCTTCAAAGATTTTTTTTTTGTCTGTGACTTACCAGTACTTCTTAGGTAAATCGGTGCAACGTTTTCTTACAGTCTTTACGTTTTAAATTCAGAAATTTCCATCTCGTAGATTACCTACTCTTTAATGCTGCAGATTTTGTTTAGCCAGCTATTTAAATCATAGCCTGAGAGAAAATATATATTCTTTCTATTCTGAATTTCTGCGATGAAGAGCTATCGTTATTTGCGCTATTCGGACTACTATTCTTGTCTTTGTTGTTTTTGTCACAACGTTTCGGTTGATGTACCCTAAGGTGTATATTTGATCTGAGTAAGCTACAGGAAATTCAGGCCTGAACATAGACTGATTTTCTTCCACTGCTTGCATCTTGGGTTATCTCATCTAGTTCTTATTTTTAGTACTGCTCACTTAAGGCGCCACTGAGGTCCAAGAAAACACTGCCGCGCCGAAGGATTGAGCTGAAAATCATGATGTCGCCAAATACAGTAAACGCTTCCACTATGACAATTTTCTCTGGACTTTTAGGCCTTAAATCTAATTCATCCGCTGCCTAGTGCTGTCGTCTTCTGATGCTTGGCTGAAATCATATTATTCCTCTCTCTTTTTGTTATACACTTGATGCTTCTGTCGAAGACATTATGTCGTTTTGATTTCTTTCTTTAGCGGTTTCGTTCTTTTTAGCGTCTACCATATTGTATTTATTTCTATAAAGATCCATCCATACGAATGTAAATGCAACAGAATAACACTGAACTCCACTCGTTTATTCCATTTTCTACAATGATAACCATTTCGGCAAGACGTACAAGGCATATAATCCTATAAATTGTACACAGGCAGAAATGGCTTTATTTATTACAACAATAATCAATGAGATTATGTTACTAGACATTGCTAAGCCAATTTATTTCTACATCTCTATAAATTAGTCAATACTAATATGATTGGTACACGACTATAATGATTTATCTTATTCCACTATAGTAATACGTGACGATATCTATTGGCTACCTGATTACTCTCCTCTATTTCTGCTTATCATTAATGTTTCTGTCCCTAATTCTTTCACACACAGTAACCCCTTCTATTTTAGCGGCATTCCTACCTTGCTTGGGTTTATTCTGATTTACAAAAATAATAAAATAAAAATATATCTACAATTTTATCAGAATTGTACACACCTTTCATCGTCATCGTTCTTCTTTCATTGATGGTTTATCAATTGTTTTACACGGATTACATGTTACACTGTTTAACCGTCTTTGCTTCTTTCTTTCTTCTCTATCATCAACATTTTTTTTCTTTTCACAAATTAACTTTCTTTCTTTCTTTCTTTCTTTCTTTCTTTCTTTCTTTGCTTCACCAATTGGATCCCAACGCTCTTATGCTAATCAATTCTTCAAGAGCAACACTTGGGCGATCATGTCTCTTTCGATTCTTTGACTGAGGAGGGAGATGATTTTCCTGCATGAGATTTCCGTTTTTTTTTTGTTTTGTTTTTTTTTTCTGCGGTAGAGGGGTTACCGTCCATACCTCTAGGACCCAGTCTGTCATGCTATTCAACCCATAGATAGGGGATAACAACAACATTAATCTTTATTTATTTATTTCCAACATCAGTCTTTTTCTTTCTCTCCAACGTCAGTCTTTCTTCCTTTCTTTCTCTCCAACATTAATCTTTCTTTCTTTCTTTCCTTTCAACATCAATCTTCGTTTCTTTCTTTCTTTCTTTCGTTTAAACATCAATCTTTCTTTCGTTTTCTCTATCATTAAAGTTTCTTCATTCCATTTTTCTCTACGACAGGCGTGGACAACCTTTACCAAACAGTGGACCGCATGAGATATGGTTTATCATATGGTGAATGTTACATTCAAGGAATCTTTAAAAATCTAAGAAACAGCTTACTTAATCAGTGCAATGTATGCGATTTAGTAGAACTATACCCACAATGCAACAGACATTAATAATTAAAGGGGTTACTCAAGCATTTAATAGTTCTTTCCCCTTTGTCAACAGCTTCTCTCAACAATTTTTCCTAAGAAAGAATGTGAATTAACAATTGAGATTGAAACAAAAGTCAACATTCTAATAAACGTTAATTTCCTCATTAAATTAGCGGTGCCATTCAGAAGGTCAAACGGGCCGCAGTTTGCCCATGGCTGCTCTACAGCATCAGACTTTCTTTTTTCTCCCCAACAGCAATCTTTCTTTCTTTTCTTAGCTTACCTTTTTCTTTCTTTCTTTCTTTCTTTCTTTCTTTCTTTCTTTCTTTCACAACCTCTTACTTTTTTCCCATTTTATCAAATACATTTTCTATAGGACATTACATCATTTTGCAGCGTTTGCTTCTACCATTTTCTGTATGTATTCTTCGGCTTATTGCATTTCCCAGAATTTCGACTCCCATTTAAATTCTGACGCTATTATAGTGCCTATTCTCTAAGATGGAAATTACTTGTCTCTATTCCTATTTAAAACCTTATCATTTCATTTTTCTCACTTTTTCCTTGTTTGCTGTTCATCGTGGAAGAGGTTTTTTTTCCCTCGTCTTCTACATACATTAATCAGGTATTCGAGTTTTGGTCACAGTGACTGCTGGGAACATATCTCGTTTTCTTTTCCTGTAGATAATTTTGTTTCAATTACTTTCGTCCATTTTTATTTAACGTCGGATTTTGAATTTGTTTCAATCAGGAAAAAGGTTGCTAAATTGTTTGCACCTCTACATAAATTCGTTTTACATTTATTTTATTTTTCTTTCTACTTGATTCATTTCTTTTCATTTTATTTTTTCTTTTCTTTCATTTCTTAGTTAACATTTAATTCAACGAAAACTTTTATTCAATTTATTTTGTTCTAAAAATATCTTACTAAAATTATTTTATTAATAACTGTATAAACCTTTTTTCTTTTATATTCGTAAATTTTGATGACGTTTTCTTCCTTCATTTCTTTTATTATTTTGTTTATTTCTTTCTATATTCTTTTATTCATTTATTGACGACATACATTGAACAGTTATTCATGTTTTGAATCTCCGATGCCTCTGTTTTTTTTCCCTGCATTAGAACGCTAGCCTTTTTCCGGGATTCGTGCATCTTTCCCTAATGTCGTTTCGAAAATATTCTGTGGTCCTAGCGATCATGAGACTAAAGACTAATAGTGGAGTTAAACATTGAGAATCAGGATATTTTATCTTAGGAATTGTCAAGTATCGAAAAGCAAAATTTAGCAAATCGGTTTCAAATTTGAATTATGCAAGAAAGCTTTAACATCTACTGTCGTCTAGATAGAGATTTATGTATTTCAGAATTTAGATGAAGATATTTATGTCAATTCACATAGTAGATGGATTAAACAGAGAAGCATTTAACAAATTGGCAATAACATAAAACCGGTTATGATATATTTTTCTAGAAAACTCTAGTGAATCCATTAAAGCTTTTCTGGGACATCATCGATTTTCAAAATATCAGAGAGTAAACATTAGCTGTTGTAAGAGAATCTGAAAAGTAGAAATGTTTGTAATTGCATATTTAAAATGAAAATTAGCCTAAAATATTGGTAAGAAAAACTGTTAGTCATATAATATTAGATATGGCTTTCTCTCTCATATATATATATATATATATATATATATATAAAAATAAATATAAATATAAATATAAATATAAATATAAACAAAAACAAAAACAAAAACCCACTGTTAATAATCAACTAGTTTGCAGTCTGGTGAGTTAGGATTCCAAGTGTAAGGGATAATGTTGTCACAAAAAATTACTCTGTTTTTCTGCTTGTGTGTAATGTAGTGTCCTGTTGCCAGACATTGGTACTTCCAGCAGCCACACTCTTGACTCAGGAGAGTACTCCCCCCCAGGCACTCGATGTAAGCCTACCTGTTAAATTTCCCACATATATATATATTAAAACATTTTTATGTTTATATATTCTCTTTCATAGATACAAATATTTAACTAAATGCACTGTTTATAATAAACGGTATTAATAACATTTACCGGCCTGAATGTCGAGAAATTTTCATAGAAAATATTCTTTCGACAGAAATCGAACCTGTATCCTATACGGTACCGTCATATAGCCTGACGTGCCTTAACCGATCGAGCCACGGAAGATCGTTCGATTGGCAAGGTCGATTTTACTGATTTTAAACTGCAATCTTCCATGAATCTCTCATGTACATACATATCTGCTATAGCATATCGAAATGTAAACAAATGACGTCACGGAGAGGATGAATATATTCTATGAAAATTTCTCGGACATTCAGGCCGCTAAATGTTATTACTACTGTTTATTATAAAACAGAACATTTCCTTAAATATTTTATCTATAAAATGAATGTATAACCATAAAAATATAATTGTCGGATTTTGTCTATTTCATAATGTGTGACGTCATTTGTTTACATTTGGCTACACTTTGAGCAGATATGAATGTACGTGAGAGATTCATAGAAGATTGCAATAAAAAGAATTGATAAACATAAAAATGACTTAAAATACTTGTCGGACTTTGTCCAATTCATAATATATAAATATATATTAAAAAACAAAACTATTTAGAAAGTTGCTAAAGAGTGATGTAAAGTGCTTGGTAACAGGGACATTGTGGAATATTTTTCTAATTCCTTTACTCCCACCTAACAGATAAACGTAAGAACGCTAGAAAAATTGAATAAAAATTAATTAAATTATCCTTGTCTGCCATATTCAACTAAAAATGTTGAAAACGGACGTTTTTGCACAATTATACATTAACATATGATATGTGCGTGCTGTGTGTTTTAGATATTTAAAAGAGTAATAATTGGTAGGAATGAGAATGTATGCGTGCGCAGGCTCTTTCACAGAACGTCTACTACGGAACAGACTCTAGAGATGCCTCTGTCGATTAGAATCTTAATCACTAACAAGTCAGCCAGTTTCAACAACATCATTCACTAACGCACTACATTTGTTACTGTTGGGCCGTGCATAGTGTTAACAACTATAAAAAAAGAAATAAAATATTTCAGAATCAGCAACAACATAAAATGGTTTGAAGAATATCAAAAAACGCACTTTATAAAATCAATCGGTTAAAAGCCTGTCTGGCAAACACGTTACCGTTGTTACGCAAGTATCAAAAAGCGGAATTATAACATTAACCAAAGACATTCATTTTCACGTCTGATATTTAGTGATGGATGTAGAATTACATTAACAATCGAAATTGTCAAGGAAGAGAAGTTTCAAGAAAACAGGTGGAGTTATACTTAATTAGTTTTATCGGCAGTATTATTATTGGCCCTTACAAAATTGATATTGTGAGAAGATAAATGCAGAAAATTATTCCTAAGTCTTGACCAAGACATTTTAGTGTGGTATAGGTCATAAAGATAATATTTCAACTTAAGAGAATATTATTGAAACATATGCTTTCACATCTCGTAAATCTTTCCATTTCTCGCCTTGTTTGCAAAGAAATCAAGTTTATGGAATGTCATCCAAACATTACAGATATGAAAACGAATACAAATTTGTGGTCCCTCCATAAATTATTACTAAACAGGAATGAGAAACATTATACAAGCAAGGAATTCTGATAAAGTTCAGAACATTTTGCAATTAATGCTAAAAATGAGTCAGCGTTCATAAAGCATTGTTTGAAAGAATTATGAGGTTGCTTAATGCCAAGGAACTCGCTGACTGGAATTTCGAACCGAACCTTTTATTTTGTCCATCAGGGCAGATTGTTCTTGTTCCACGTGCTATGGCTCTTCCAGATGTTTCAATAATTTTCCTTTAAATCAGCACTCCATTTTTTGGTTTACCACTGGTGTGGCCTGGCATTGACCGCACAACTCTTTGGCTCTAGTCAAAGGATCTAATCTACGCCTTTATCTACCATCTTAAATTCCTCATGACATATATACTGGGGCAAATAAGCATCATTCTTTTTGTATTACATTGATAGGAATTCAGTTCCACATGGTCATGTTCTTTCCAAGAACACTGACTTTGTGGAACAGACAGCCAAGAGGATAATTCACAATTTTACAAGCCTCACCATTATCTTTCCTACATAGTCTCATGACCTTCAGTTCTTACCCCCTTTTACACATTACACTCATACAACTCATTCCGTAGCCAACTACTTTGAATGTGTCTTAACCCTTTTATTAATAAAAGAAAAATAGCTATATGTGTAAAATATTACCAGCATTGTTTTTTGATTAACACATAGAATACAGGGTATGGAATCTGAACTTACTCTTAAGCGACACCAATTTAACAAAAATACGTACGTATTGGGTTTCAATTAATTTTAATCCTACCCAGTGTTAAAAAAAAATCTCTATAAGAATTATGCGACTTCTGTCTATCGGTCCTTCCGTCACATCCTCTAAAATAGCGATACAATCACACACCCATAAAATATAGTGAAACCAGATTTGGGGTGGAAATTCAAACAGGGAACTTGGTACAAAGGACTGTAGGTTTTACTGGGGTGCGTAGCTTAGTACGATAAATTTTCATTAATTGTTTTGGAAATATTAAATGTTTGTTAATTTTTTTTTTTTTGAACTAAACGTAGAGTTTGTAAATCTCGACGGGAAATTTTAGCGACAACTTCCACACTAGTAAATCCTATTATGATTTCAAAACGCGTAGTAAAATATATTGCCGATAATAAGAATAGACAAGTTTTTACTTTCTTATCTTTTATTTTTATACTAAATCAAAACTTTACCATTAAGTTAAAAATCAATAGCAAACAGCAGATACATAATTACCTGTCCATTCTTAAAATCATAGACACGAATCCCACATAATATTAGTTTAATTTTATATATCTAAAGACTTTCAGATTCTATATATTAAGTCTTTTTTTTTCAGGTTCGCATAAGGCTGTGTATTTAATATTTCCTGGTCTTAATAAGAGTGGATCTCATAAGTTTTTGACGATATGATTGGCTGGAGGTTACAACTCTTTATGTAGATGGTTTCAGGTTGGAAGTCGTTTGGTTGCTGCATCCCAACTGATTGCAAGGAACTGGAATACTTTGGTATAGTTTAAGGAAATAGTAGCATACTATAGAAGTTCTTGCAATAATATTTTGCACATGGATAGGTATCCTTGCATGCACCTCCAGTGGACAACCGTGAGGCCACATTATGGCGTAGTGTTCGCCACCTTCCGGCAGACATGTATCCCGTTAAAAGATCAACAGGAAGTTTTATTCTTGCCTTTTTCAAACTTAAAAGTTCGTCATCTGGCTATAACAGTTAATAAAACGAAAACTAGATCACTTTGCAAAAATAATAGTAATAAGCCGATAATTTATCTTTCCTCGACTTTCATGGTATTCGTATCAATTTCTACAGTGTCGAATCGTTTCTCTTTGAATGTTATCCTGAAATCCTAATAACTAACAGAGAAGCCTCAATCTCTAAAAGTGAATACACTGTTCCTGACTACCATCGTCTTTTCCAAAGAATTCTAGAGTTCACAGATATGACCTTGGTTTAAATGTTGGCAAACATATCATCGTGGTTAAGGAATTGTTCTTTGCGCCCCCAAATTGTCTTTATATGCGTTTGAGACTTTCACTCTTAATCTCGTTTATTTACCTATTCTTTCTTTATCGTTTCCATTCTGAGGATTGTTTCTTGTTAGATAAAATACCTATCAGTATAGATATACCCTTCTTTCTAGACTAAAATGTGTTTACTGACTAAAATGCTCTTTTTTCAAGTGGATTAATTCCTTTATGACCACTGATCGCGCCGGCGTCTAGATTTTGAATTTCTTAATTGCTCAATCTCCCTTACAAATGGTAGATTCCCCTGTTAGTTTCTCCGATAATTCTAGGCACAAACTTCTCCCCTCCCCCGATTTGCTCCATAACCCATCTACAAACTCTTGAAGTGCTTTGTAAATCCGTCCTCTGGTCATATGATAGTGCATGTAAAGATTCCTTTCCACTCGTCTATTAGGCAAGAATCCCCTATTAATAAGATATATACAGGGTATTGCAGCAAAATCCGACACTTGACAAAAAGAAAACAAAATAGGCAATAAAAGAGTTGTATTTGCAGATAGCCAACAGCATATTAAGCAACAGTTAGTTGTGCATTCTATATTACTTTTTGATGTAATCGGCGCTGGCGGCGACAACCATCTCAAGGCGAGCGCAAAAAGAGTCATACACTTTGGCGACCATGTCTTTGTGCATAGCTGCGAATGTCTTCACGATGGCAGCCATCAGAATGTCGACCGTTTTGTGGGCGTGCTTGTTAGTCGTGGCCTAGATCACGCCTCAGAAGAAATAGTCAAGGGGTTTGCAGCCAGGTGAGGAGGGCGGCCACAAGTCCAGCGACCAGTGGAGAGGAACATTGTTGAGTAGCCACGCCTGGGTCGTCTTGGCCTTGTGTGCAGGAGCGGAGTCCTGCTGGGATACATGGGAGCATCTGGAGGCGATGTTGTCCATCCAGTGCATAAACACGCTCCTCGGCACCTTCTTGTAGATCTCAGCAGTGACTCTCAGGCCCTTTCGAAAGAAGAACGGAGGCATGACGTCCCCCTCGCTGCACACAAGGTTAAGACGAGCTAGGCGTGGCTACTCAACAATGTTCCTCACCACTGGTCGCCGGATCTCTGTCCGCCCTTCTCACCTGACTGCATTACCACGTTCTATTTTAGAATGAAAGCATTTTTTGTCGTGGTCACCAGTTTAGTAATTAACAACTTCAATAATTAATTTTTTTAGGTTTCTAACAAAAAAAAAAAAAAATTAGTATATAAAATAATGGTTCTGAAGAAGAGTACACGCAAAAATAACAGACGAAATGAATTTGCGATACAAGGTAACATTTATTAAGATAAAGTTAAGAAAAGGAAATTTTAAAACAAGAGTTTCTTTTTTAGAAGTATAAAACTGTTGGTGCATTTAGTGAGAAGCTTTTTCAGCCCATGTAGCTTCAGTGTGGAAAGTTCATGTCACTAGTTCGAAAGAAGAAAACCTGGAAGAGAGTTACTTTATGATTCACATGTTTTTCTATTCGAGAGCTGCTCGCTATACAATTTTTATTTAGGACATGCTACTGTTATTATGCTTAAAGTCACTACACCTATGCGTACCTATAAATTATATTCTAATATTTTACTTCTGCTTTCTGGTTACTGTCCCTCCGAAAAACTAGCAGTCACATGAATCGTCATCTCTTCCTCAATACTATTTTTTTATTATCCTTTTTGTTGCCTGATGGTTTTTACATTTACTTTCATTCTCAGTAACCATTTGTGATTTACTGGTATTATATATATTAGCGATACCACTAAAATGGTGTCAGTCACTGGTTGCCTGAAAAAAGTGCATTTAAGGCAAGCAAAATTTGGACTAAATGGCTCGATATCAGTGATAGAACATTAATACGATTAATGTAACTATAAAATGTATCAACTCAAATCTACACCTCTAAGCCTGGGTTTCGTAGTTGAAACTTTTCTGTTAGGTCTATTCTTCAGAAGATATCGCCAATTGCTGTACAAGTAATCCTACACACGCACACACACACGCACACACACACACACACACACACACATATATATATATATATATATATTCGCTTGAAAACGAAACAGTACTAATGCTTTTAATTTAATATAATTGGGTAATTTGAAGTTTTTTTAATGTTTTTGAAACAGGGTAATTCGTGTGTAGCGATGAAACCATATATTTAAATCAGTTAATTTATAATATTTATTCTCTGAAAAATTACATTGAGCACTGTTTTTAAAAATAAAAATATCAATGAGAACACTGGATCACATATCTTTCTGTTCCACCATTTTTTTATAAAAGCTGTCTGCGTGCAATCTGTGGAGTTAAGCTTCAAGATAGGACATCTAACGTAGACCTGTTTAACAGGTGTAATATTGGAGCAATCGAGACTTTTATCATACAGTCTCAGTTACGGTGGATTGGTCATGTCTTGAGAATATCTGATGACAGGATACCAAGCATCGCAATGTACAGCGAATTAGATCAGGACTACAGGAATGTAAGACACAAAGACAAGCTGAAAAGCAACTTGTCGGCAGTCAATATACCACATAACACCCTTGAGCGCTCAGCCTTGGAGCGGGTAGAATGGAGATCAATGTGTTTTAGTGGACTCAGCAATTTTCAATCTGCTTGTCTGAATCTTCTTCAAGAAGAGAGTGCACGATCTAAAAGGTCAACCAATCTAAATGTGATCTCATCTCACAATCCTCACACCTACTCCATACGTGGCCTTCTTTGTAAATCACTAGCGTGTCTTAAATTCCACTTAAGATTAACGCCCAAACGTCCATAAATGAATCAATAAGCTGTCAGATCCCCATACGTCGAAACCGACGGGAGAGTCCATTATATATATATATATATATATATATAGATATATATATATATATATATATATATTGTGGCGTAATATTATACACCTCTAATGTTATTCCTCATATCACCATCGTCTGAATTAATAACCTTTCTTAAAGCGACATGAAAGCACCCCTTTATCTTTAAAAAAAAAATCATGAATATTCCAGGTTGATAGAGAATGGGAAACAATGGTAAGGGATGAAATACGAATTTAAAACAAAATAGCATATTTGAAGACGAGAATCGTAAGTTCATACGATTATGTCTGACTTCATTATCTGGGTTGCATGTTTATTAAAACATCCTCATATTAAACACTGCTCGTTCAATATATATATTTGGCAAATTATGCCAGATGCAATATTATCTATTGTAAAAGAATACGGGGCAATGTCGGGTGTTTCCATGGAAAATGGAAGAGATGCATTGAGTGTAAAGAATATGATACCTATTCTACGTGCCTTTTGTGTGATTGCCAAATAAACCTGCACGAGTAATTCGCCATTGATATCTCACATTAGTTGTTCTTCGATATGAGTGTTGAAAAGGAACATTGTGAGAATCATTCCCCCGTAATTATTAAACATATCCAAAGGGAACGGCAGATATTTTCTATATCTTCGATATATACATTGAGAGAAGCCTATTTAAATATATATTTGTAGATGAAACGCAGGCACACAGCTGCACTCGTGAATGGCTCTATGATTGGGCACATACAAACACACACTCACGACTCAAAGATTGTATTTCGACACAAGACACTCGAGCAGGAAGATAAATTTTCATGCAAGCAGGTTTTGCAATTATAGCGATAGATATAAAACGGTACAATATAAGTAAGAAATAATGGAAAGTTATTCTTATTAATATTTCTGGTTTCACTTCGGTGGAATTACATCCAAGTTTCTGCAGATTTGACGGGGAATAGGGAATTAATTCCGCGAAACTCACTATAAGATTAGTTAAATGATAGCTACACGAATTTCTCTCTCTCTCTCTCTCTCTCTCTCTCTCTATATATATATATATATATATATATATATATATATATATATATATATATATATATATAGATAGATAGATAGATAGAGAGAGATATAGATATAGATATATGACGAAAAAAACAGTAAGATATATAATCCGGTGTTCTTATTGATATTTTTTTTTTATTTTTACAAAATAGTATTCAATGTAAATTTCCAGAGCATAAATATTATAAATCAACTGATTTAAAATTTGTTTAGGCTACACGGTAATAATCATGTTTCGAAAACTAAAGATAAAACTTCAAATTTAATTTTATAATTAAATTAAAAACCTTAGTTCCGTTTCTTCTTCACGCTTGAACATGAAACGGAACTAATGCCTTTAATTTAATTATATGATTAAATTTGAAAGTTTTAGCTCGTTTCTTGAAACATGGTTATTACTGTGTATCGAAAAAACATTTTAAATCAGTTAATTTATAATATATATATATATATATATATATATATATATATATATATATAAAAAAAAAAAACAACTTGACACCTCTCTCGGCCACCCCTTTTATAGTGATTCCGGAGTGACGATTAAAAACAATTAGATATTAAACGATTCACTGATTAAAATCAGTGATAAACAGTTTGAAAAGTGTTTAAAAGGAAAAAAAATGTCACCCATGACCGTCCAAAGAAACATAGCGAGCGAATTAAATGTTCTTTCTGTTTCCACGGATCCGGGCAATGTACCTTAATAAGAACTACGTCAAGAACATGCAAGAGTTGATTAAAACCGGCCTCTGTGTAGTTGGAAGGAGTAGTCGATGGTTGGAGGCCCATATGTGTCAGCATTCTCTGGCAAATATAAAATTAGGCAATCTTTATCATTCTTCTACGTCGACTCAATCTACACATGATTCAGCATTAGTCCAACATCTACTTGATAATGCCGACTGTGCCACCAAATATATATATAGTTGTTTCACTGTTGTTTTTTTCACACACACACAGATGCACAAAGACATATATTCATATATATATATATATATATATATATATATATATATATATATATATATATATAGAGAGAGAGAGAGAGAGATGAAAACTAGATAGATATCGACACAGACATACACACACACACACATATATATATATATATATATATATATATAGAGAGAGAGAGAGAGAGAGATAGAGAGAGAAAGAGTGTGAGAGAGAGGAAACATAGATACAGACACAGATATTCACACATACGTATATAGAAAAGAGCAAGAGACAGAGTGAGAGAGATCTATAGAAATTGATATATAGATATATAAACACGGACCTCTCATATATATATATATATATATATATATATATATAGATAGATAGATAGATAGATAAAGAGAGAGATTTTGTGTTAGAGAGAGGTGAACAATAGATACATAGGCACATGCACATATACACACACACACACACACAAACAAACGCATATATATATATATATATATATATATATATATATATATATATATATATATATATATATATATATATAATTAATTGCAAAGCAACATTATCACTATCCTCTCAAGCTGGTTAAATATCTTATGAAAACCTTTTGTATCTAAGAAATTATTTCTAGTAATATTTTCAGATTTTATTTGATACGTCGACTTTACGATTTTAAACGCGGTCATTGTTTGGTAAATAGGTCTCCTTATTTTACTTTTGAAATTGCTAGATGTAACTGCAATTTCTACACTAATAGTTTTCTTTTCCCGCACTTTTCGCTTGTGTTTATTGTTTTCCGGCTTCGTACGAAATGTACGAAGCCGGAAAAGCCGGAAAAGTCGACATTAATCTCAAAAAATGTCTATATAAATCAATCTTTATTTTCTATCCTTTTCTTTCTTTTTGATTGTCTTCTCTCACAAATAAAGTGTTATCCAATTCTTTCATTACCACTCACCCTTTAACTCTTCTGATTTAATCATCTTTATGGGTTTCAAATGATTAAAACACAAAATTTCAGAAAGAAAAAATAAACTGATAATTAATAAATGCTGAAAACCTGTTCCTCACCAAATACATATATAAGATAAATTTGCCATGTCGTTATTGCCAAAATGAACACTTAGTATGTGCGTACGTATGGATGTTAATATCCAATTTCATGCCTTCTGTTTTGTCTCCTCTTCGTGATCAGTACCTTCTGGAAGAAAATTGCAGCGTAGACAATGGAATATATATATTGATAACTACTTCCTTCTATGCCTAGCCAAGCGCAAATTTCATCGTGAATGGTTGAAATTAGAACGCATCTATATTTACTCCTGATCACTCTCGTCATTTCCGCCATGTTTGACGTGCCATACTTAGATCTTCTGATTCGCCTGTCGTGAATGGCGGCAAAGGTGTATTTGCCTTCATCTGCCTTGTTCCAAATTGATTTAATGTCCCAACACCTAACTGCCCCCTCCCAGTCTCAAACGTTTTACTGGACTGATAACATTACCACGACTAACGCCTTGCTTCTTGCGGTGAGTGAAAAGAAGGAAATAGCAACTAAGAATGAGACTTATTCATGGTTCGATTGAGTTTATATTTAAATTCTTGTGGATAATGCTCGATATGCCTGCACGTCGAAGTGGTTACCAACATTTAAAGATGAACTTGCGGATAT
Source organism: Acanthosepion pharaonis (assembly GCA_903632075.3). NCBI lineage: Eukaryota > Metazoa > Mollusca > Cephalopoda > Sepiida > Sepiidae > Acanthosepion > Acanthosepion pharaonis. The sequence goes on along the minus strand of CAHIKZ030000355.1, from coordinate 3,103,828 downwards.
TAGTAATTTAGTTGGTTGTTTTTTTTTATGTAGATGATTGTTGAGATGCCATGTTATGCTACTTCATGGTATTTCTAAATCACGGCCTTAGAGTGCAGTGTTTATATCTTCCATTTAACACGCGACATATATTACTTTTCTTCGGCATGTACTTTTTCCCATAGTATCTCAAATCCAATAGATGTAATTTCACGTTATATCGAACTCCTCTGCAAATAACATCAAACAGGTTGCTAAATTACATAAATTTTACTTATTTTCGCTGTACCCCATGCAGGAAGTTCTCCCTCAGCAGAGTATTAGATTAAGAAAATCGTCAGTTAGCAATACTAGATTTCTTTGCTATTGAATCGAAAATAAATATCGGAATTGTTTTTTCTGATTGTACAAATTATAGAACTTTTTCTTTCATTGCATACCTAACTGAAAAGTTTTCCTCAACAGATTTTATGATTTAGGAGATTATCAGTATGCAATATAGGATTTCTTTCTCATAGTATCTCAAGTGCAAGAGAAGTTGTTTTTTACCTTGCACTGTCTTGTGCCCTAACCGTATCTTTAATGATGACAAATCTCTGGCATCCAGGTAAATTATCCCAGGTTTCCGAAGGCTAATATAGTAGACAGGCTGACTCTCACTTTTGAAAGTTAGGTGTAACTTGATACTTTTCCTTAAACTACTTTTGTCTAGACTAAAATTAATAAATGTAAATACTTGATCTGAAATGATTACCGGCGGTAACATAAAAGAATATATAACCTAAGTGCACTTCTCTCTTTGAAAAATCTAGGTGAGAAATAACATGATATATCAAATTTATTTTAAAAAAGACAACGGCAAACTGTGCAAACTGTGAGCTTACAGTGAGACTCAGGTTTTCCTATAAAAAACAGTAAATGTTTCAATCCTGTCGAATCTTGGCTACGAATCCTGATTCAAAAACGATAGCCATCTTCGAACACATGAATAATTACACTTTGCCTAAAGAGATTATGCAGGTAACATTGATGGGATATGGTTCACGATGCCGAAATTCGAAAGCATTCACAGCTACTGACCATCGAGACCATAGTTTTCGATTAACAGTTATGTTGGGTTGGGCATATCATCCGCATATATTAGAATGGGCTCCCTTGTCGCACATTCCTCGCTGATTTGGTTAATCAGCTGTCGGTACAAGCGATGCAAGGAACACATCAGGGACATCCTGAAGATTTGTAATCAGTTTCTCAGCTAATGAGAAATTGTTTTTGGTGATTGGGCTGTTACAGGCGTTGTTGCACCGATGCTGTTCAAACCACAGAAAAAGCAGAGGAACGTCGTGGAAGAGGTCACACGCAGAAACCTTCCACAGGTAAACGAGAACCCAACCACCAGAGAAGAAACCCGGAGGAAACCAATATACTTTTATGAGAATATGAAATCCAAGAAAACTCTTTGCACCAACCAGAAAAATACAGAAGAAATTTCGAGATGCATGAAGAGCAAAGATTCAAAAAATCATAAGAATTAGTGAAAATATTCAAATTGATGGAGGGAATATATACTTAAAAAAGAAGGCGTTATAAAGGAGTAAATATGTATTGAACATTCATATTTACTCCTTTATGACGCCTCCTGTAGAAGCTTGAGGGTCACTCGAGGAATATTTATTAGAGATTAAGTGGGAGAGCTTAAGGGGATATGTGCGGATGATAAATGTTAACCTTAGACTTGAATAGACTAAGATTTAATCAGGGGAAGCATCTTCATGGGAGCCGGTTCAACAAGGTTCCTAGAAAGAAGCTGCTCGTGTGGAAGATACATATCAGCAACGAAATACGAACGGGGATAAAGGGTGATTCGTTACAATGTGCGTGGCATCGCAAGTCTAACCCGTGGTATTAAGAGCTGGTGGAACGAATGGTTGTAGTTCATCTGTACACTCTACCGGCATAAGGAGGCTGTGGAGAACGATAACCGCTCCAGAATTGAAGGTAAGGAACACTAAGCGGTAGAAATAAAGAAACTGGGGAATACTGAATCGTTATCTTCTATCATATGTCTTTTTTTATTTTTTTTTGGCTTTTTCCTAACTTCCCAAATACGTCTCTATTATTTTATAAATTATCCAGTTAAAAACTAAGTTTGCTGCACCATAAGCCCTTACAAAGTAAACAAATTTCAGTATAATTAAACCCTGTTAATTATTAACGAGGTGTACCTTAGCTGTATCAGAAGCAAGCGGGTAAGGGCAACCCTCTACAATTGGAACTAACATACCCAATGAAGATTAATCTACCAATACATAACGGTTGCTAAGCGTAGATTAGATATGGTACAAGTTCGATATTATGACTTACCACGCTTTGGATTGAACTGACTTCTTCATCTTTGTCCTCCCGGGATGTACGCAATTATGGCTATCCACAATTTCCTGTCTTTTGTAGCTCTTAATAAATTTTATCTTGTTATATTTCCTAAACCCTTTACTGCTACACATTTGCTTAAGCACATGAATTAAGCTATGATTAACAGATTTTACAAGATTTCCTTTCTCATTATGGGTCCCATAAATTAAAAAATTGTTCTAGGGAGACAAGCTTGCTAAGCCTGACAGCACGTCGAAGTAATCTAGTCTATGTATTCAGATATATTCAGAGAGAGATATGTGAGCCATTAATGTCTTTGTCATCAGTTGTTGTTTAGTAAGGAATGTAAGGAAGTCTTTCGGCATGGATTTGAGAAAAGATTTCCCCCACCCCGGAAGATAGGCATAACAATTCACTATTATCTTATATTTACATTAAAGTTAATTTCCGTTTAGGAACGTTTCGTTCACAATGATTTTAACTCGATAACACGTATCGGACTCTTCATAAATACTGCTTATTTATTTACTCTTTCTTTCAGCAAAAAACAAACTCCAAATGATCTCTCTATCTCTCTCCGTATATATATATATATATATATATATATATATATATATATATATATATATATATATATATATATATATATATATATCTTGTGAGTGTGTGTTCCAAGAGGATATAGATCTAGCTCAATACAAGAAATACAGCTAGAATTATTATAATAAAAAAACACTGGAAATCGTTTTTTTTTCAACTCTCATTGACTCCCCAATACATCGCTTCACACTTTTCTTTCCATACTTTTATGTAACAACTTAATCCACAATCCATGTGTTAAATTAGGTCACCAGGGATTCTAATGTCAATTAATACAACTAAAACGAACTCTCTTTTTGTCTCGCGGTCAATTCAATTATTTTATCTTTCACTCCTCTCTCTCTTTCTCTTTCTCTCTCTGTATACACACCATCTCGTTTCTCCCTCCTCTTAAGTGATCATAAATTTTCATCTTTCTTTCTCCCACTCTCTCAAAATGAGATCAGTACATTTGACGTAAATTCATTCTTAATTTTTAAACCTGTAGTTAGTTATTCATTTATATTTGTATTAAATGGTCTGAAGAGTTGAGGCCATTTTATCGAACTCAACGAAATAAATAGCGCCTCATGTTGTTTTAAGCCATTTTTTTTCATTATATACATACTGCCTGATGAAACCCTTCTGGAAGAAATTGTGGTAGTATAAAATTTAATTTTCTAATATTTTGTACCTTAAATTGTCCTACATTTTCCTTTTTGAAAATTGTTGTATTGAGCACTCTCTGTCTTTAACCGTTCCTTTTATCAAATATCACTTTTGTCATGAATTGAATTTATTTGTATATATATATATATATATATATATATATATATATATATAAATAAAAACCTTAAACAATAATATTCCATGGTCATAATTTATTCTATTGGAATCGTAAATACGTTCCTATTCATCAGACCTACAAATTCAAAAAGAATTTGTAGGTCTGATGAATTCGATCGTATTTACGATTCCAATGGAATAAATTATGACCATGGAATATTAGTGTTTAAGCCTTTTTATTATATCCTTACTCTGTCCTGGACATTGAGTTCTACCTGGATTCTATCCTCTTTGATTTATTTTTTATACAAATGTATACGTATGTATATATATGTATGTATATATATTTATGTATTTTTTAGATATATGATTGCATATGTATGTGTATATTTACCACTAATATTATCTATCTATCTATCTATCTATCTATCTATCTATCTCTCTCTCTCTCTCTCTATATATATATATATATATATATATATATATATATATGCATAAGTGAGCAATGAGATCAAAACAGAGCAGCAACAGTTTGTTTCAAGTTTGAACGCAAAATTTAGGCATGAATATTCTGTTCAAGAACGAATGTCACCGCTCTGTGTTACATACATGTCTGTGCGTGTGTGTTTGTATGTGTGTGAATGTTTGTGTGTCTTCATTTCATCGATCTAGATTTATCTGAAAGCTTGTCAGAATGACCATATAGATACAGTTCTACACAGAAATCAAATTACATGTGTTCATATTTTCTCCGTGAGCTGTAAATATATCATGTATCTCCAGGTAGAAAAATAACAGATACATTGTCTTAGTTTTAGTTATGTATGAATCCGCTTACAATAAATTATGTTTCAAAGCCGTCACCCATTTAAGGGATGTTCTAATTTGACATTTCTCAAACTTTTCTTTAAATATTCGACACTCATTCTCTCTCTTCAAATTATGGTTGTACCTGACTCTTACTCTTGTGCTCTTCGTTTCCAAGAGTCAGATCAGTCGGAAAATAGAGTTCCGCCATATACGGACAGAATTTGACCAATATTTACTTTCCAGGAACGATAGATTTCGAAACCGTCAACGCTACCATGAGAGATAATTTATTTTCCACGTTTACATCGACATTCCCACAGGCGAAAAGTTGTATGACGCTCGCCGCCCTTTCGTTATTCCCATGTTAAGCGTACTACATTAGTTCCATTAGATCTAACCTCCACAACTAAGAGCCGCCATGCCGCCCACATTGTAGAGAGCCACCCTAATTCGCTTTGTATAATTTTGATATGATGTAAGTTCTATTCGAACAGCTTCGTCCCATGAACCGCTAAATTGTGGAATGGACTTCTTAGATGATTCTTCCTCAATCACTACAATATTAACCTTTTTGAGTCTAGTTATCTTCCTCAAAGATTCTCATAACCTTTACCCCTTATTCTGTAAGCCTCTACCTCGAATGGATCTTGGGACTTATACAGGCTATTATTTAAAAAAAAAAAGATATAAAAACTGTTCGTTCTTTCGATGTAAGATAATATATCTACTTTTCTACCTTCGATTCCCATAATTCCAATTTTTGTATTCTGTATCTTTTCCGATTTCATTGGCAAATCAATAAGTGTTCATATCGGACAGCTATTCCATCACCGATTTCATGGCGCTTCGCTTTCCTCATATAACTTTCTCATGGCCAGTTTGCCTGTCTCTGTGTTTAGAGAGGAGAAGAAATTGCCTTAGCCCGAGGTGAGCCAGATCTAAAATGCTTACCGATCTAGCGGGCAGCGATTCAGATAAAACAATTTCAGCTCATGTCCCGGGGTTCGATAATCCAGTTAGAAAAGAAGGGAATTGCCCCAAAATTGTTGGGAAGAAACCAACGTTTTACGCGACTTTCGGAAATAATATACAAATATAGCTCTTTTATGTGTTATGATTGAATAGTGAGTTCGATCCTCACTAAGTGTTCTATACTTTCGGCCTTTTGCCACATATAAGCTACGCTTTTGCACTTTTTATATATATAAACTGTTCCCATATATTACAGTCATCATGACAGTTTTCATATTGATATTAATGCAGTTTATTTAGTTTCAGTAAAATTCCAAAAAGTAAATGGTAAGGATACGAAGATTGTGATGCGCTAATTTTACAAGTTGTAAGGGATGTCACGCTTTACAAAACAACAATCGATTATGTGTATCTTTTTTTTATTTCCAGGCTGCATAGCCTAACACTTCATCATTTATGTATTTTTTTTTTTTTTACAAATTCTCATATTTTTATATCATAAGTCAGAAAATAAATGTATGGAGATTGTGCTGTGTAAATCCTTCTTGGAAGGAAAAATTAAACTTTCAAAATAGAATCTAGAATCCAGAATCCTGTATATTGCATTATCTAGGCTTTGTGGATATGTGGATAACGAAGGCGTTATCGACGTTAAAATTAAAATGCCGAAATTTCAAAATATTCTTTTGCGTTGACTTTCAAACTGTCATGAGATATGATCGGTTCACATGTTCTCTCCCAGCTATGAGATAAAAAGCACAATATACAGGGCGTAGATCGAAACCTTTCTAGAATGACTGTTCTGGATTTGAAAAAGAACACTTCAGAACACATTCCACTATCTTTCCAGAAAACTATGGCAATTTATAGATAATAATAAGATAATATTTGATAATTATGATCATCCCCACGAAGAAGGGTATATAAAAGAAAGAAAGAATCTTTTTTTCAAAAGTGCTTCGATTATTCCCACAGAAACCAAACTTTCCTTAGAAAAAATGTCTGCAGCTTTAATAAAAAAATAAAGCTTTAGTAAGTGCAGTCAAACGTGAAAAGCAGCAGCAAATCAAATTCAAGACTCCGAGATTTTCACTCAGAAATTTCCCACGAGATAATAGCTTAATGGATGAAATCAGGTCAATTAACATATAAATTTATATATTCCGTCTTGACCGTAGATGTATGGCAAGATAGTACTGGCATGTTGGGCAAATATTTGCCAACGGAAGATGCACTTTTATGAATATGGTATTACATTCATACGTCAGTTTTTTCATTTCAATTTCAATTCAAGATCAATCTCGTTTTCTTTTAGTCTTTTATCATTTAAACCTAGACAAGGAGATAAAACCACTAAGACGCAAGCTGTCATTGCGAGCGAAATAAAATGAGAAGAGGTTTAGAAGATAGATGACAGCAAAAGAACAGAATTCAAAGAGACAGAAAATGAAGACGTCGGATTCTTTCTTTTCTTTTTATGTGACATGTCCTTTCAGGACGTAGGCGATCATGGCTTTCAGCCTCCCTCTATTTTTTGCAGCTCTCAACAAGTTCCTCCCTTTGCTTCCTTTCCCAGATCACGTTCTGTCATCCATTTATTCGTGGGGTATGTCCCGAGTTGATTTCCCTTGTCTCTCTTTCCCACTATTCGACCTGTGAGTATCAAATTCTCCAAGAACTCCTTCCTCATTATGTGACAGAAGGTTCATCTGCCTCTTCATGATGTTAAATATAAGCCTTCTCTTTGTTTGCATCGTTCCGAAGACCTCATCGTTGCCCACACGCTCGATACATGATATCCTTAGTATCTTTTTGTAGAACCACATCTCCGTCGCCTCGAGTCTCTTTTTCATCTTTGAGGAAATCGTCAAACATTTGCTGTCGTAAAGAAGGACACATGTCACCTAAGAGCTCAGTATTCTTTTCTTTGTTACCTCAGAAATCCTCCTGCCTCGCAATATTCTGGCCAGCTATTGGAATGTGTCCTTAACCATCGCAATACCTCTACGGATCTCAGTTTTGTACTTACCGTTTAAAAATTTATATCATTGTTGACATGAAATCCACAAGGCGAAATACAGTTCTATATCGAGAAGTGTGAGAAAAGAACTTATTAGCATAGAACTTACGGTTACATCAAGCTATTCCAACAACAGTAAAAAATATAAGGTTTACCAACGAAAATAGCATTGCGCTTGAATTCATAATAATTGAGGTAAGATATACGACAATTCATTATAACAATTACCATAAAAGTATATATAGAAAAGGTACAGAGAATCAAAGTTGCGACGGTGAAAAGCATCTGAAGCCGAGATGTCCATATTGATGAAATTGCAAATTCTTTCTTCGAATTTTTATCAGGATTAAGTACATAGGATACGCACCAGGCTAGATGTGATAGGAAGAATATTGATAGAAATCGAAGAAAATTCTCCGATATTTCGCCAAGAAAATAGTAGCAGCTCACATCAGACTGTTATCTTTCTATGAAACAAAATATTTCGCCATTTTAATATATTCAAGTATTTAACTCGGAAGAACAGTTCGTCAGATATTGAACTTATACCATTTCCCTTAAATACTGCATGGCGTTAACATAATTTTATTGCTTAGTGTCATGTGTCTTTAACCACACCTTAGGAAATCATTGTATTTGTGGAGCAATTCACTGGCGCGCACACACACACGCATATATATATATATATATATATATATATATATATATATATATATATATATATATATATATACGTTAGCATCAATGTGTATAGACATATATGCATATTATTCTGGGAATTTAGATAATAAGGACGATGATAACAATGGCGCGTAATTATCTGAATGATTCCTTAATTTGAAAAGTCTTTAGGGATCTTTAACAATTCGCATAAGAATCTCCTTATCTGCAGTCTTCCAGATTACGTATCTAGCACATTCAACTGGCATTAAATCATCCTTGAATCAAAATGAAAATACAGTACTGTGTAAAAATTAGATGTGCCAAAGGACTTTTTTCAGAGAATTGCTTTCTCTTGTTTCCAATTATTTTCTCAGTATATCTTTTACACCATACACCCTTCAACACTTACACTCACACACACACACACACACACACACACACACACACACACACACACACACACACACACACACACAAACGCCCTCCACACATATATATGTATATGTGTGTGTATTGGGTTTTCTTCTAAAATCTACTTCAATCCTATACTTATAATGTCTCTGCTTAAACACTGTTGTAAAATAGAAAAGTTTACCGAATGAAAAATAACCAAAGCGCAGGTTGCAAATGAAATGGTAATCTTTATAGCATCGACAAAATAAAATACTCGCCAGCGGCGGGAAGTAGGTAAACCACTGCTAGTGGTGAACTACTTAGACAGCATATTACCCATAATTGCAATAGTATCCAACCTGTTTATGAGGATTAAAATATACCTATTAGTGTTCATAGATAATGTATATAACAGATAGATAGATAGATAGATAGATAGATAGATAGATAGATAGATAGATAATAAAAAGGGATTCATAGATAGTGTTTAACCTAGAAAGGGTTACTGAATGGGGAATATCCAAAACGGAGGCTGGAAATGAAATGGTAATCTTTATAACATCCACAAAATACAATACTCGCCAGCGGCCTGAAGTAGGCAAACCACTGATAGTGGCGAATTACTTAGCATATTAACCACAATTACAATAATGTCCATAGTATTTATGAGGATTGGGATATAATCATTAATATTCATATGTGATGTATATAGCAATGAAATTTTATTGACTATTTATTTATCTATCGGTTTATATTTTATCCCAAATATGAGTAGATATATTCGTCTATATCCGGTTCACAATCCTCTTCGACCTTTTAAACTGAAGTGATTTTTGTACGCTGATGATTTGTTTTTCAGGTTCTTTACATTCTTTTCAATCTTTTTTACTCCGTATACAGACATTAAATTTTGCTCTTCCATGTCGTTTGTAAATTCTTCAGTGAGTGGAAAATATAGTATCTCCATTTCCCTCATTTTAAATACTTTTTCATTACTTTTCACCGCCTCATACTCCGGAGAATATTTCATAGAACTTATTAATTTTTCTGCAGTGTTCCTTGACTTTATCTTCAGTAACTTTATGTACATGAACATTGATGAAATAATAATAATAGGTAGCCCTCAGTGATGTCCATTGCAGACAATGATCGTAGGACAAATAATCGACAGTTGAGACAATAGTGTCTGGGCGTGATAAAAATCTGATGCTATCACGGATGAATATTTTTCAAGACCAATAAATTCCATCATACACCCAGGAAATAAATCATATTACTGCACACCATTGCAAATGACCCAATCTGAGGGAAAAATAGGTTTACACCTTGTCACTCTATTAGGTCTCAAACTGACTCTATGATGAAAGAAAGGAAATTAAAGTGTTTGTTTCAGTTAATTTGCAAAAGTGTGTAAGAGAGTGATACTAACCTCCCGCATATTGACTCGTTGCACCCTCTCGGGCTAACGATCTCTGTTGGCAGGAAGTGGAAATCCTATATTCAAACTATTGTCAGATTAGCTTCTAAGAATATGCGTGCACATTGATCAAATCATAATACTTACTCCTCTAGGTTTGCCATGGTGTTTGTTACGTGGGAGGGTACTATGGTTCTACCAGACGAATCAACAATTATATTCGTTATGTTAATTAAATGTCATTTTTGAAAAGGGTAATGGTATGAATTACTCAACAACATGTTTTTTTTTAACATTACAAGTGAACATCTATTTAGTAACTAAAGAAAACCGCTCTGCTAATACATAGTTTTTACTTTTGATATCAAATTTCGTAGGATATATTTCGATCTTAATAATTTCGAAAGCATAATTATTGCTTACATGCCACAATAATTTCACTCGACAGGTAAATATTCTTGATTAGTAATGCAAAATAAATAGTCAGTGCAATTACAAAGTTACATCACAGTTTTCTAAGAACATTTCACTTATAATGATATGCAGCAGAATATCTCCATCCATATGAAAATAAAGTAACATATCTTAATAATGTAGTAATCCGGTCAGACGAAACTATATTTTTATTCGTGTTGCCATTTGCTCCGGTTGGATTTGTTTTTCACATTTATAGTTTTCTAATGTTTATTTATTTTCATGTGACTTGTTTTGTTTTGTAGCAATGGCTATTTTCTTTTTGGCTACTATGCATACGGTGGAATGATTGTCGAAACACTACATTTAATCTTATTTTCTAAGCTAAAATTTATATATGACAAAAATAATATTTTATTGAGCAATATCAACACGATTACTACATATAAATATAATTAAATATGCATGTAGATATTCATTGATAGATTGAAAGGACAGACTGAAATAGTATTGTGAGACCGGAAACTACCTACACAATAGACTCTTCCAGGCCTATATTAAGTAGGCGACATAGCACTCTAGAGAGTGACAGAGACTGAGACACAGAGAGAGACAGTGAGAGTCGCGTACGACTACCTGTATTGGACACTAACATATAGTAAGCTCCGCTTATACTATCTCTATAACCCGTCGTTAATATATCTTTCTTAAATCTAATTCGTATTCCGTGTTTTACTTCTGTGGTCCCAACTTTGGCCCCACATCAAATAGATAGATGTATAGATAGATACACATCGATAGATATATAGATAGATAATGAATAGACTGAATATATATATATATATATATATGTGTGTGTGTGTGTGTGTGTGTGTGTGTGTGTGTGTGTGTGTGTGTGTATTAGGATATTAATCCAAAAACATGTAAAAATCGCTATACAAATGCAATCGCTTTTCAATGCATATCCATGCCTTTCATGAGGGGAATTTATATTACTGGCGACTAAAAGATTTATTTAAATTTAAAATCAAAATACAACCTCTTTTTTTCGAAAGAAGTTGTTATAACGATTTAGGTTTTTACTTTGATCAGCTAATCTAATATGGCCTATGTTAAATTTAAATTAAACGAAGGAGCAAAAATTAAAAATCATTTTTTTTATAAATTTATCATAACCCATACATTGGGAGGTAGCAACAGCCAGATATAAACTTAAAATGGATATATATGGTTATAAATACAAACCAGACAATGCAGTTTCCTAAGAGATAAAAAGGCGTAGAGAAGTAATTTAACAAAGCACTAAACAAGTTATATTTGTAGTTGATAAATTAATCGCATTTTAAGAAACTAGTAAATAATTTAAACATATAGAATTTTTAGGTAGATTAATATGAAATTGTTGAATAAAGATACTTCATATAAGAACACTAAACAATCAATGTCAAAAATAGCAAACAAATTACCAATAGATCTATACAAGATGTTAGTAATACTACCAGGAAACTAATAAAAAATTATATTAAATCCAGATGAATCATACAAACAGATATAGATATAGATTACCCAAATATAGTTCAACGTAGTACAACTAAAATATAAGAAAAAAACATTTCAAGTTCCAAAGTTTAACTAAATTGGAAGGTAAAAGATAAAATATGCTTACAATTTACTGATAATTCACTTCTTTGATTTAAAAATGAGTTTTTGTCAAAAAATATGGTAATTTCGAGTTTTTCACTTAAACACAAAAAAACGGGGTTCATATAAAGATCTATATTTTCTTAGCACTATAAACGTAAAATATATGAAGAATAAAGTATAATATTTATTTAAAAAATACACCTGATAACCAAAAATGTTTGCGGCTTTCATTTTTTTGTATATATATATATATGTAAAATGAAGAGAGAAGCCACAAACATATATATATATATATATATATATATATATATATATATATATATATATATATATTTCAGTGTGTGTGTGTGTGTGTGTGTGTGTGTGAGCGCCTATACTACTCGTTACATTGTTAGCACTCCGACCATGAGGCCGATGTACGAAACTCATTCCGGTCGAATTTTAAAGTAGTATATTTCGTAATAATATCGCCCTGGTGAAATAGTTGAACACTCCTTTTTTTACGAACGCCTTGTCAAGGGAATTGGACATACAAAAATGTTCGAAACTTTTCGATGGTTGTGAAAATAACAATATCATCCTGACCGATTGTATGAGCCTTTATTGTTGTTCAAACTTTAGATAACACAATATTATAAGTTCTCTCATAATAGCTATAACTGTGTTTCATAAAGCATAGTTGCATTATAAACATATATTTTACTCTTTTTGTGTTGAACAAAAATAAATGTTCCTCAGCAGATGTATATAACAAGGACAAGCTACTCAACCAAAAAGATGAATATGTAAGCAGGCTTGCATATATAGTCAGTATTTACTTATGTATGTACGTATGCATAACGACAGATTACGTCTCTCTCTTCTGATTATCTTTTAATTAAATCCGTACATCTTTATGGAATTGATTCAATTAATATAGATCTACTGTCGTATCTTGCTCTGTATAAGTCAAATGATCTACTGAAATCGGTTCATCGTAAAATTTATTTGCTTCTAAATATATCCCGATAAATTTACATATCTCGTTTCATATTTATTCACATTGATATCTATCTATCTATCTATCTATATATTCAGCAGGAATTCTCTCAAGTATATTTTGTTAAAAAATATTTAGATGAAGTCTCGCTATCAATTATTTAAAATAATCTTTAAAATTTCATATTATTTTTTTTATATAATCTTAAAAGCCGCACTCCATATGATAAGATATAAGCAGATAGATAAATAAATAGTCAATAAAATGTCATTGTTATATACCACACCTATGTATATTAATGAGTATGTCCCAATCCTCATAAATACGTTGGACACTATTGTAATTGTCGGTAATATGTTAAGTATTCCACAACTAGCAGTGGTTTACCTACTTCACGCCGCTGACGAGTATTGTATTTTGTGGATGTTATAAAGATTACCATTTCATTTCCAACCTCCGTATTTGTTATTCCTCATTCAGTAAACTTTTCTAGATTAAAACACTATGTATGAATCCCTTTTCATTTTCTATCTATCTATCTATCTATCTATTTATCTGTCTACATATGCAGTAGAAATTCTCTCAAATATATTTTGTTAAATAATATAGGCAAAATCTCTGTATCAGTTTTTAAGAATAATCTTTAAAATTACATATTAATTTTTATTTTATACTAGCTTAAAAGTGCGCTCCATATGAACCTTATGGTTGTTTATCTAAATAAATAAACTAAATAATAAGAAATATTTAGATCTAAAAGTTAACACATGTACAGTATTTAGTTGCAAAAAGTGTCATACTCATCATCTGGCATGTTTGAAAGACAGAATCAGTCGAAATGTAATGGATAGCTTCATCTCTACTGAACTGCCAAATCCAGGGGAAGTTCGTGTTCTGTTTTAAATTGTTATGAAAAACATGATTCATGGTCCCTGTGTATAACTCAATCCAAACTCTACCTGAATATATTGAAACAATGCAATAAGTATGATGTCTATAAATTTTACAGAAGAAGTCCCGAAGATGGAGGATTTTCATTGAAGCCAACGTAAGGAAGTCAGAAACTTATTGTTCACAATAGGTGGGCGGTTGCATATTGTCCTTTGCTGTGGAAAGCTTTCATTGCACACATCAATGTGGAATTCTGTAAAGGTTGCTTGCGAAAACATCTGCGGATAGTAAAGAGTATCATTCGATTCGTAAATCTCTGCAAGCTTTTCAAGTTTTACATGTTTTTGAAGAAGTATATCCGTTGTTTGTCAAAGTCTAGTCCAAAAATGAGAACCAAAATTTCCCGGTAGTCTCCAATGAAATAGATTTGGAGTCACTGTTTGGGCTCATTTGGGAGCGGCGGAAGGGACCCAATCTTGTGATAAACCTGATCGTGAATTCTGCAAGTTGTTTCTCTATCCGCTGAAGGTAGTATCTTTCGCTCAAAGTGAGGTCATAGGACAACGGTTATTGTATTCTATGTGCTGGATGAAGTGTTTTGATTCAACTAAGTTCTCATCCATAAGTGGTAGCAATGGCTATGGAGTTCTTTCAGCAGTACATATTTTTTGTTACAGCCCATCTGGTTCATTCTTGAATCTGAGAGCGTTACAATACTTTCACTGAATGACCATTGAGCCAATACATATATTGAATTGATTTGAATAATCACTGTCATAGTTGTATTGAAAAGCTAGCTAGGATAAGCTCAAAAAGCAGCAGCACATCATTTAACAGGATTGTGATTAGCATTAACTTCTCTGGAACGTCTTTCATCGGGTGTTTCCAAAGATCTGCTTCTTCTATGTAATTCAGTATCTGTTTTTTCTCCTGACTGTCATTGTCTCCAGCTTTTGATATTCTCTTCATTTCAGTATTTGCTTCTCTCCTTGATAAGGTTTCACTGTTATCTGTATCTCTTGTCCTTCTATTCCTGGCAGAATCTATGTCTCACCTTGTCTGCATTTCCTCAGGTATTTGAGATGCTCTTGATCTTATCTGTCGTGAAGCATTTGTTTTTCCCCTGGCTTGTACCTCCTCCGATAATTCAGATGCTCTTGATCTTTTTTTGCTTTGCAGCATCTGCTTATCTCCTAGATCCTGTCTCTTTTAATGTTTCTTCTACTCTCCCCTCAATTTGCCTTAGAGCTCTGGTTTGGGGAATTTTCCACGTCAATTAGAAGAAATAACTTTAGATTCCTCAATTCACTCCAAGGAACTTCAAGATGTGTCATTAATTCTGATTGGGACTATAAGTTCCATTCTTCCCAAGAGAGCAATGGGGCCGAAACTGCGACTAAGCTGAATTTCCAGTTGAGACCGAAAATTGAGTTCTTCAAATAACAAATTCCGTGGAACTTAAACTGAGTTGAGTTCTTAAAATGACAAACTCTTTGGAACTTCAAAACCTTAGGTCACGAAAGCTCGGATTTCTGCATTTCGAAGAAAGAAAAATGATTTCCTCGATCCACAATGTCTTGGTGATATTTTAAACTGAATTTAAACATTTTTTTAAAAATCCATAACTTGTTGTATATCTTTAAATTCATAATAAATTTAAAACTTGAAAATTCCCTATTGTTTTCATTTATTTTAAAATTTGAATTCTTAACTGTTCCCTTCTCATCAGGACACATATTTCAATACTAGATGTTCAAGAATCTGTTGAAGGGCAGATTCTCCCACCCCAGGATCATTATGATTCCAAAAATGTAATATAATGCACATAATTAACCGTTTATTAGTTTCGGATATTATTTTTTTATAAATACTTTCGAAGGTTAATACATACATTTCAAAGAATGTTTCTGTTACGCAAATGGTTTTAATTCCAGCTTTCTCACTTTTGCTGAAACCATAATCATGTCGCTTAAGATGATATAAAACGGTCAAAATGAAAATGGGCGTATGTATGAATGTCTGATTATATTAAAGGCACTTATATATACGTTTCCCTATTCCATACAAGACAGTGCAAAAAAAAAAGTTTACATTCTCGAGCATCGTGTGATAAAACAGAAGCAGAGGGCAGTATATTGATGCGTAATATAAATGAAACACACTCACACAAACACGAATATATATGTTATTAATTAAAGAATATCAAACACTTACAAATTATACATACATACATATATATATATATATATATATATATATATATATATATGTGTGTGTGTGTGTGTGTGTGTGTGTGTGTGTGTGTGTGTGTGTGTGTTTGATATTCTTTAGTTAATAAAAATAATCTTCCTCGGTCTTTTGACATAGACCTCTCTCTGAAATTCCATACAGTTACTATATATATATAT
>CAHIKZ030000355.1:3065000-3082500 GCA_903632075.3 Acanthosepion pharaonis | reverse complement strand
TTAATGTAAATAATAATAATAATGGCACATGACCAAACAAGCAAAGTCAGGAGCCGCGGTCAGTATTTAATTCTGAGGAAATCTTTACTCTAGCAACTTTTTTTTATATCGTGCCGCAAACAATATTCAGATAAACTATATATACATGATTAATCTTAAATGTTTCGAATGGTTCCACGTATACTCCCTTGCGCAAAGTAATTGAAACAAATCGAATAATTCCGTTATTATTTACTTTTTCGTAATTTTCAATGAGATATGACGCAGTGCACATGTTAATAATTCATATGTCCATTCCACGAAGGCGATCCTTGCAGATTGATTACAGTCTATAGTACTTTGATTTATTCACTGATAACGCTTGCCAGTGTGTTCGTGCAGTATTACTATTTTCTTATGCTGACTTGGAGTAACGTCCATCACAGACAATGGTCATAGGACAACTAATCAAAAGTCGAGACAATAGTGACTGGGCGTGAAGAAATCTGATTGCTGAGGCAATATTTTTCAAGGCCAAACAAATTTCATCATACAGCCCCCAAAAGGATTCTTATTACTGTACAACACTGCAAATGAACTAATCTGAAGGCAAAGTAAACGTTGATCACACCATACCACTCCAGTGGGTCCAAAACTGACTGGATTTTGAAAGAAAGGAAATTAAAGCAGTTGTTTCAGTTAATTTGCGAAAGGGCGTATAATAGTATTAGACGTTAAACTTGAAGTAGTTTACATGTGGCCGATTTCTGATGCGATTTAACGAATAATATGATGAAAACGACGCACCTTCTAAGAAGAAATGAAATGGAAATTGTAATATAAAATGCCTACATTGTATTATGCCAGTGTGGTATAATGTTCCCAAAGATACTAGCTTTCAAAAGAGCAGTCCTTTCTCTTGGAAACTCTCCTGATTTAAATCCATTATTATTCCCACTAAGAGATCAGGTATTTTCAATGTAAAACTTGATTTTTATGATTGGGTTATGATTTTTCTGATGCACCTGAAGTATACATGTCTTTACTTAGCACTAGAAATCACTGACTGCAACGTCTAAGAAGAAATACACTAAAAAGTAACCTACTTCTAAATACAGGCTTATATACACAAATAGATGTAGCTATCCCAGAAACTTGTAAATTCATAAAGCATAAAATAGTGTAGACAGTTTTCTTGTATTTTTACACATCTCCCGAATTTCTCTCTCTCTCTCTCTCTCTCTCTCTCTCTCTCTCTCTCTCTCTATCTATCTATCTATCTATCTATCTATTGTTCTTTCTTTATTCTTGATGTGGGGTCAAAGTTTGGACCACAGAAGGAAAACACGGAACACGGATTAGATGTAACAAATATATATTAACAACAGGTTATAAAGATAGTGTAAGCGGAGCTTACTATAAGTTAGTGTCCAACACTGGTAGTCTTACTAGACACTCTCTGTCACTCTCTAGAGTGCTATATCGCCTAATTAATATAGGCCTGGAAGAGTCTATTGTGTAGGTAGTTTCCGGTCTCACAATAGCCCCCTACCAAAGAGTTTTCTTTTTGAAAAGGAGAGCAAAAATAAAACTTAATACATTTTCCTCTTGGGATTTATTGTTTCTCAGCTGGAAGTAGAGATCTTGATGCGTGAGCCACAGCTTTTCGCGAACTATATGGCAGTTTATGCAAAATGCAAGTACCTATGCCGTACGAGCTTGCATCACTAGTGACTATGATGTCGAGACTAGGGTCGTAATGGGTGAGGGAGAGGTCTGAAGTAAGAGTTTTCTTGATCTTCTCGAATGCGTCTTGGCATTCCGGGGTCCATGACCATGGTTTGTCCTTTTTTAAAAGTTGGTTGAGAAGCCCTCTCAAATTTTGCATGTTCTTAATGAACCCTTGGTAAAAGTTAGCTAGGCCGAGGAAGCTTTGTAACGCTTGAACGTTATCTGGGGCCGGCATGTTTCTGATCGCGTTGGCTCTTTCTGGATCCGGCCGACGACCATCTGTATTTATAATGTGACCTAAGTATTTAATCTCTGGTAAGAAAAAGTCACACATTTCCTCCTTAACCTTAAATCCGTATTCTTGCATCTTTTCGAATACGTTTATTATATGGTTCCGGCGCTCTGCCATAGTTTTACTAGTAACCAGTATATCATCCAAATAGGCTGTTGCGTAGTCAAGATTGCCCAGCATGGCGTCCATGACCTGCTGGAAAATTGCAGGTTCAACCATTACTCCAAAAGCCAGCCTGTTGTATTTGTACAACCCTCTATGGGTGTTTATGCAGAGCAATTTGGATCTTTCTTCTTCCACCTCTATCTGAAGGTATGCATCCGAGAGGTCAATTTTAGAAAAAAAATTCCACCATTGAGTTTACTGAAAATTTCTTCAGGGCTTGGGAGAGGATAGTGGTGACCTTGCAAGGCATCGTTTAACCCTGTGGAAAAATCTGCGCATACTCGTATTTGATTGGACTTCTTTATTACGTAGACCGTAGGTGCACCCCACTAGCTGAAATATGTTTTTGACAGAATACCAGCTTGTTCGAGTCTATCTAACTCTTTGTTAATTTGCTCTAGAGCAGCGAAAGGGACATTCCGTTTCTTTTTGAATACCGGTTGTGCACCGTCCTTCACCTTGAACTTAGCTTTCATTTTAGTACATTTCCCAAGGCCGCCAGAAAAAAACTGGGGAAATTGTTGTTTGAGTTCCTTTTTAAGATTTACCAAATCGGACGTTTTACTTTGTATCTTGCGACAAAATTAACTCATTGGGCAATCCCAAAGATTGAATTTTTCTATCCAATTTGTTCCAAATAAGTTAACTGAAGTTTTCAATACGTAGGCTTTGAGCTTTTTGGTAACACCATTTAGTGTTACTGTAAGTATTACCTCGCTTAAAATGTTAATCTTTTCGCCAGTTACGGATTTTGCTGTTTTATCCGTTTTTAATAAGGTCGGCTTGTTTAATTTTCGCTAAGTACGCCAATTAATGGTTAAAAGATCGGAACCCGAGTCAAGCTGGAATTCAATGGACTTATTGAAAATATCCACAGTTACATATTTTCTTAAATTCCTATCGACAATATTGTCAGATTGAGCTTGCCTAATTTTATTTTGGGGTTTTCTCGTTCTGTTGGCGTACCAGAACGAAGTTAACGTATGTCCACTTTTATTGCAATTTTTGCAATATTTTTTGTTCTTAACTGGACAGAATTTCATCCAATGCCATTTACCACAATTGTAACATGGTCCGGGCGGTTTCTTTAACCTATTTGGGTTTTGGTTACTGCTTAATTCAGGACATGAGATTTGCCTTTTGTCTTTTTGAGGAGGTAGATTACGTCTGATTTTATTAATCTGAGACATACCTGATTCTTCGATAGTGTTTGAGTCACGCTTTACAGATATTTGTCTTTGACAGTCCTCTGCCAGCTTATGGAGAGTCAATCTTTGTTCGTTCTCAAGCTTGGTCAGTACCCGTCGTCTGCTGATAATAGACCTTGTGCGAAAATCAAGCACTTGAAATCGTCGGCAGTCAGTTCGGCTAGTTTAAAATCATTACATAGCTTGTTTACCGATGCTGCAAACGTTAGAAAATCATGCTGGTTGTTTTTGACTGTGTTCAGGCATTTCCAATGTTTGTGGAACAAGGTTGTGTTAGGCCCGAGTAGTTCCGATAGGAGCTTAATAGTCTCTGAAAAATCTAAGTCAGTCGTTTTCTTGGGTAGTATGAAGTCTACGAACCTACTATGTTCTGTGGTTCCCAGTTTTCTCAATAGTAGACGTACCTTTTTTTTTACTGGATCATTGTTCACAGTCTACGTTGAAAATATCTTCGTAGCGCCTGTAAAAAGCCTGGAACGTTTTGTCTTCCTCTGGTACGTATTCAAATGTTTCCATTGAATTGTATATTATACTCTGGGAGAATATTGTATCTTTTTCAGTGTTTGAGCCTTTTTATGCAATTACGAGTAATTCGTTAAGTTGTTTCTGTTGTAGTTCAGCATTTTGAAGCGTAATTTTTTGGAATTCCCTTTGTTGTTTATGTAATTCCAAAAATAGATGTTGTTGTCTTTCTTCTGATTTTTGATGCTGATCCTAATTTAGTTTTAACATTTGGTCAACTGCTTTTTGAAAATCTTCCATATTTAAACAGACAAAAATGACAGTGATTTTTTTGTTGCTTTGAAACACGTGTACTAAGAGGAGGTACACAAAAAAAAAATCTTGATAGATTTTTGTTCTTTTTTTTTACAAAAAAAAAATGGAGAGACAATTAGTTAAACTAAACTAATTATATGTTTAGCTTTTTTTCCCCGTGGTTCCGTTAATTTTGACGTAATTGAATAATTTTTCACCACACTTATGTATTTTTTTTAGAAAGGTACAAAAAGAGAAAACTCCCCTCAGTGAATTTGAGGCGAGAATAATTTCATGCACGAGTTCAACTCAGTTACATAAAAAATTTGATAGTTTTTTTCCGAAAACTTGAGTACAATGGTAGTAATCGCTCTTGTATTGTCATTTTGTTTTACGAAGAACTGTTTTTTTTCCTGTGTGTGTGGGTGTGTAGAAATCGTTCTTGTATTTTGGACAGACTTTAATATTCCGTAGATGTCGAATCGCTAGTTCGTCAATGGTGTTTGGTATTGGAATATAGACGCTGGGTGTTTAGCTTTTAAACCGCTAATGTATTAATACCAGCTTATTTTCACGTTCAACACTGCTGTGGGAACGCGTGGAGTTTGTGTATTTTTCGAGTACTGTCGCTATTGATATGGTGAGAACGAAATTCTCGAATCTTTTCTGTCGCCACTGTTGTGGGACTGGCAAGGTATTGCGGTTTTTCCGACGTGAATGCGTTTCTAGAATTCTTCGTCGACCCAGATGTGGGATTGGTAAGGTATTTAAGTTTCGCCGTGAGTGCGTTTCTCGAATCCTCGTCGCCACTGATGTTGGGCCAGAGTTGGGACCACAGAAGTAAAACACGGAACACGGATTAGATGTAAGAAAGAGATATTAACAACAGGTTACAGAGATAGTGTGAGCGGAGCTTACTATAAGTTAGTGTCCAACACTGGTAGTCGTACTAGACTCTCTCTGTCACTCTCCAGAGTGCTATATCGCCTACTTAATATAGACCTGGAAGAGTCTATTGTGTAGGTAGTTTCCGGTCTCACAATAATTCTATTAAGCTATCACAGTCTGTCTCTCTCTCTAATTAATTTATCTTCCTATCAGAGGAGACAATAAAGAAAACGAGACAATCCGACTGAAGTTAAGGGCTGATATTGAATTTAAAATGTTGAAAATCAAAGTTGTGTTTCACAAGCCAGAAGTTCTAAAGAAAAAAAAACCCGTTAGCATAGAACATATTGTTATACCAAGCAAATGTAAGGAATTCGAGGAAATTGGGCTTGGAAAATGTGATACTCAAAGAATAGCTTGAAGGCAAGCGTGAAAAAAAGCATAAACTTCCTAGGAAGTTTAAATTGATGGACTGAGGAAACAAGTTTTAAGAGAGATAACAAACTGAAAATTTACAATTTACAACGAAATTGTTATAGAGAGACATGATCGCCAACAACTTTAAGGGACAAGGTACAAACTAGAAGGATGATGTTGGCGCTGGAAATTAATAAATCTATTAGGAAAGAGGATATTTGAAAACTTTATTTATATTTTAAGTAAGACTCAATATTCGTATTCTCAACCATTTTCCGTCTCAGAAAGTTACTTTCTCTTCATAAGTATAGCATTCTTCAGATCGAAGATGTTGTTGAACTTAAGAGTAGGTAAGATTAGCGCATTTAATAAATTGTTAACTATAAGATACTTTTTTGCTTTCAAATCTTTAAAATTTCAGATTCAGATTTAAAATTGTGACAGATTATTATATATATATATATATATATATATATATATATATATATATATATATATATAATGAACCCCTAGATAAATTTTTTTAAAAATGTTTCTTTTTTCCAATGATCACAAATGTTGAAAATCAAAGTTGTGTATCACAAGCCAGAAGCATTTTCAACATATATATATATATATATATATATATATATATACCTACTTCATATATAAGTATTATTGTTATGGTTTTTCGGGTTGTTTTGGATAGTAGATGTTAAAGTGTCTATATGTATTACTATATATCTACATTATATATATATATATATATATATATATATATATATATATATATATATATATATATATATATATATATATATATATATATATATATATATTTCATTTTCTTTTGTCTCTTTTTCTTTTATTCGTTTTCCTTGTGTCGGGATAAGTTTAATTCCATTTGTTAATGAAAAACTGCTCTGAAGTGACGGAGATGAAGTCCATTTAAGAATGTGTGTGTGTTTTTTTTTCTCTGTATTTGATAAATAATCACCAACTAATTATATATATGCAAAATATAATGAGTAAATGTAAGGTTGCTCTAACTTCTGCACATTTTCATTTTTAATTAATATTTTTATTTCAAGTTGAAAAGAAATTGGAAGTGATTATACTTAACTTAATATTTTTCTTCATGAAGATTGACTTTAAGATTTGTTGATCATTTAGAAAAAAAGAAACATTTTTTTTTTTAATTTATCTTAGGGGTTCATTTACTTTTGCACATCACTTTATATGTGAATATATGTATGTACATACAAAAAATTCACACACACTTGCACATACACAAACACACACACACACACATATATATATATATATATATATATATATATATATATATATATATATATATATATATATCTTGTAGGCATGTCTTATTGAATCAATTACAGATATTATGTGTGCAAATTTTAACAAAATTTGTTTATACCCACAAATAAACTTCCGTGTATTGATGTAAAGAATGAAAGAAATTGATGTTAAAGGATTAAAGAAATGTGCTCTGGCTTTTTAAATTTCATTTATTTTCAATCCACATAGTACTTTCGATCTTCTCCCAGAAACCATCTTCAATGTTGCAAATAGTACAAAACTATATGTTGTTCATTAGTACAAGTATTTATACAAACTTCTCAATTGTTGTCAGTTACCGTAATTTTTTCATTATGCTTGTAAATGCAAAACGGTTCAAAATGTGTTTTGCAGATATGTAGAAAAATAGGAAAGAACATGTTAGGTAAATAATCTGGAGTTCGTTAGTATTTTTGTTTTTATTTTTAAAAAACAGTGCTCCATACAGAAGTAAAGCTTAAATTATAGTTCATATAATTATAATTATTGTTTTAAAAAATATGATTACTTCGCTATGAGTGTTTCAATTATATATATATATATATATATATATATATATATATATATATATATATATATATATATATATGGAGTACTGTTGCCATATAAGGTCTGGTACCCCACTGTTCGCCTGAAGGTCCTCGACAATATCCAGAGACGGGTATGCAATGCGATTGGTCCTGATCTGGTATCTCGTCGTCAGTCGCACTGTCACAGATCTAACGTTGCCTTCCTCTGTGTTTGCTGCAAATACTTTCACGGTAACAGCTCCGACGAGATACTTTCGCTGGTTCCCAGACTGTATGAATTTAAGCGTGCTACTAGGCTGGT
Source organism: Acanthosepion pharaonis (assembly GCA_903632075.3). Lineage (NCBI taxonomy): Eukaryota > Metazoa > Mollusca > Cephalopoda > Sepiida > Sepiidae > Acanthosepion > Acanthosepion pharaonis. Next base: position 3,074,895 of record CAHIKZ030000355.1, on the reverse strand, counting down.
ATCATGGTCCCACACTTCCACTGTCGAAACGCTTGAATGTAGCCGCCTCTTCTACTCTAATAGCTTCATGTCTACCACCTTCCCTTCTATTACTTGTTTCTCTAAAAGCTATAACCTATAAGTATTCAAAGAGAGAGAGAAATAGTTTTATCTACTGGTTCACTACTATGAAATCTTTATCTCTATTATCGTCCCTCTCTTTCTATCATACGTCTCATGAATGCAAAGAATTACCTAAATGTTTTCGGATCACCAAGCATAGGTAGCTAAAAAAATAAATCTCTGTGTTGACAACAACGGACATTTCTGGCGTTACAACTCAGATCAGAGTTCGTTGTCAGGGTTACGCTTCTTCCAGTCAAATGCTTGTGGCTCAAATATATCATAACCTACAAAATGAAAACCGTGAGACGATGTAGTTGTCGAAAAATTGAGGAAGACCTCTATGCTGAATAGGCTACGGTCTTCCTTTCCCGTGGCAGTGAGCAGTCTTCTATTCATCTCTGTGTCTTTTTTCTGTGTCGTTCCTCTAGGTACTACTGTCTTATAGAGAACACTATTTGTTGTCTTGTCACCTTAACTAAAAAGGTAATTAATTAAAAACTCTATCTTCCTTCACTCGGTATCTTGCTTTGATGGGATTGTTACGACTTGGTTATTGAGAGACTCACTCCACTAAGCTAACCTACTTTGTCAAGAGAGATAACTGTAAAAATGATTTCTGTGACGATTTCCCGCTGGGTCTTTAAAAGATATAAGATGGCAGCTGATACCGTTACACATTTTTTTGGAAGGTATTCAAGTCGGTTAAAACAGAAAATTGAACCATGAAGGCTTTGCATTCAGGTACAAATTAGGCTGCTATTTAACTGCCTGGAACACTATATTTATTTGCGCAGTATATTATAATAATCTAGACATTTTCTGGATGCAGAATTCTTTCCTATATATCAAAAATAAATTCGCTAAATACACAAATATACAAGAAAACCTAAGACGAAAATACGCTTTATAACTAAACTTATTCAATCTTACCAGCGACGTATTCTTCAGATAACTATAAGTCTTTCAGTATTCATTATCAGTGAGACCAGCAGGAAAAACGTTGGCGACACCTTTTTGATGGCGAACACAGAATGAAAACTGCCGGAATTCTTAATGCTTTAAAAAAAGCAGGTTTGTTTTTTTGCTTTGTTTTCTTTTACGACATATCAACCTCTATGGGTTATTGAATGGCGAAAAGATTTTTATTTCCGGTAATATTTTTTCTCAAAAGTATATTGCTGGTAATATTTGTTATCAAAAAAGTATTTCTGGTATGATCTATCTCTGACAATTTTTCCTGAAAAATTCATAATAATTAATAATAATTTTTACAAAAATATATTGCTGGTATTAAAACATATTTTTACATATTCACAGTTTTTTTAAGCGTTTCACCCCAAGCAAGGCGGGAAGCCACTAGCACGCCAGAGGTTACAGAGAGTTGTAGCAAGGGCAAATAGGAGTGAGAGGAAAGGACGAAGGAAAGGATAGGGGATAGATCAAGGCGTCTGGGTGTGTCGATTGACATTACATTTGAATAGTTGGAGATTATAGATATCAGGGAAACAAGAAAAGGGGTGGGGAGTTCCACAGGCAAGAAGTGCGAGATATGAAGCTATTGGAGTAGAAGAGACGGCTACATTTAACAGATTTGACCGTGAAAGGATGTGAGCGAGACGCCAGCCTAGTAGAACGCTTAAATTCATGAAGTCTGGCAACCAGCGAAATCAGCTCCTCTGAGCAGTTACCATGAAAGTATTTGTAAAAAAGACAGAGGGAGGCGACGGCACGTCTGTGAGACATCGACGGTAAACGATGTGCCAGATCAAGGCCAATACATTGCGTATCCGTCTCTGGATCTTATCAAGAAACTTGAGACAAACAGAAGGGGCACAGGAACAGATATGGCAGCAATACTTCATGCAAGGCCGAATGGTTGATACCGCAGATTTTGGGTTAACTATTTTCGCATAGCTGGGAATCTAACAAGTGCTACCACAGCGGATCAGAATGGACATGGGCACATCAGCAATTAAGAACTGGTTCCATGCTCCTCAAAACCTCCTGATCAGAGATCTTGCAGTTGGATGGAGTTCATAGTCTTACTCAGGACGCGGATGTAGGTTATCTTTATAGCCCGGGCGGAAAGAAAGCAGGTAAAATGATTAACCATCTGTGGTAAACAAACAAAATGAATCGAAGGGAACATCACGATATGTCAGCAACGTATTGGAAGTGTGAACATCAATCAAGTTCAGAAATTTAAATAATTGAGAAATGCTTTAAAAGATCATTGAAAATGTGACAGTAAAATCCGAAGGCAAATTGAAATTGCGAAAGATAAATATCAAAAGTATTAAGGAGAGGAACAGTTGGAGACACAGAAAAATGAGCTGAATTGTTAAGCAATAGTATTGTTTCTATATTGTTGTTAAATCATCGCAGATATGAAATAGACAAATGAGTGGCCAAAGGATAGGCTTCTGCAGTAGAATGATGAGAAAAATATCGATTGAGAGGGTGAAACGCAAGGACGTTTAAAGGAAATTGGAAAGGAAAAGGAGATTTTTACTTAGAACCAAATAGAGACAATTTAAATTTCAAAGATAAATAATGAAGAAAGAGGGCTTGGAGAATTTGATAGACGTAAGGCATATTGAAACAAGAGGCACAGAGGAAATTAGCCAGTAGCCTACCTAACGAGCTCATGTAAATGGATTTCAAAAGAGAGAACGGAAGGGACAATAAAATGATAAATATTTTTTTAGAATCTCCAACTATTCAAATGTAAAGTCAATCGATGTCTCTAGATGCCCTGATCTATCCCCTATCCTTCTCTTCATCCTTTCTTTTATCACTCTTTTTGCTCTAGCTCCAACTTTTGTAACCCCCCTGCGTGCTAGTGGCTTCCCGACTTGCTTGGGGTGAAACGCTTAAAAAAAATAAGAAGGATCAAAAACGTTCGATAACAATGATCTGGCATGTCATGAAAGGAAACTGTACATAGAAGAAGAAGAAGAAGAAGAAAAAGAAGAAGAAGAAGAAGAAGAAGGAATGCATTTTGTATGTTTTCACTTCGCACTCAAAGTCTTCGTAATTAAATGAACCACATCAATTTATATTTAAAATCTGCGCTGCAATATAAGATTATATCAGATTATGTTAAAAAATAAATTTAAATATTCCATTGAGATTAGGCTCGTAAACTTTAGAGGCGAATGTTCACTTCCCACTGAGCTTGTTCTGATTTTGGGTCTGTTATCATTCAGTCAGGTAATCTGGTTTTCTTTCGCACATAAATCTTCTATCAACGGCCAATTCCAACGTAAGCAAGCGGCGTTCAAGAAGATAAGCAGCTCCATGAAGAAAACATTCAGCTTCATCCAATTCATAAATTATCTCCCTTTATTATTTTGAGGTAACACTGAACAGACTCGATTGCATTTAATATCAGCAGCAGCAATATACAGAGGAAAAGAATAAACGTATAAGTTACTATATTTTACATGTCAATGTTCTTAGAAATTCATGAAATAAGAACAAGTGAGTAAAATCAATTTGAACATAAATCATGAAATAATTTGCATGTATTATTTTATACTAGTTTCCTTGTGTCAGCAAAATTGAGAGAATCCATGCATGCTTATTCGTATATATGATATTTTAAATACAGTTTTCTCAATTATTTTTTCATAGATCTTGCTCTTTACCGTAACTGATCTTCGAGCTGTCAGCAATTTCATAGCAATGAAGTCAGCAGGACAAGTGAGTTAAATCTTGCAGGACGAAAATACCTGACATAACATACAAACATATACAAATACATTCGTCGAGTTTTTTCTTTTCAGGTTTCAAGATAATTTGCAATTCATGTTGAAAAATATTTTGAGAAAGATATATATATATATATATATATATATATATATATATATCAAGAAAAAAAACATTAAACATTAATTTCGGCTATAATTTATATCGTGAAGCTTCATTAACTAAAAGATTTCAACCTGAAGAATTGCATATATAGGAATATACACGAAATATTTTATAACAGACAATAATCTAAGGTTTTCTTCTTGATCATTAGTATTATTGTGCCTTATAATTTCCATTGAACTCTAACTGGATTAATGTCTTTCTTGGAATTATCCCGACCAGTCGCAAATTGGTTATATATATATATATATATATATATATATATATATATATATATATATATATATATATATATATATATACTTTAATTCAATTTAATTCAAATAATTATATTGAAGATTTCGGCTCTTGTTTTGAAACATGAGAACTCTTATGTAGCGTTGGAATCATATTTTTTGAATAAATAATTATATTTAGGATCTACTTTTATATCGACCAATATTTTTTAAATTAATGAGAAAAATACTAAAGAACTTTGGATTATTTACCTAACGAGTTCTTTCCTATTTTCTATATATTTTTACACACACACACACACACACACACACACACACACACACACACACACACACACATATATATATATATATATATATATATATATATATATATGTATATAATTTGGTACTGAGGTCAGCGATATTCAGACCATGAAAGAGACTATCACCGACTATTCAAGTCTTAAGGAGACTATATCCGATATACGCTTGAAATTGACTAGAGAGTTTATATTTATATTTACATATTCTCTATCTCTGATATTGTCAAAATTTACGTAAAAATAACACATACATTAGAACTATATTTTTATCCTATAATAATATGTGGCATCTGTTGGTCTTGAGAGACAATGCAGCTGTTCTCAAAGGGTTACGCTTCAGCTTTTGATGCCAGGACAACACCTATTATGACTTTCAAGGCTCACACGAGACTGTTATTGTCAAAACAAATTAATATATTTGAAGGCGCCTTCCCCCGATGTCAACCTGTTATTTTATTTCCGTTGAGTACGCTTTCTCCCGGCGACATGCCACGATTTCTCTCTCTATCCATCGGCATGAGCGATAGTTGCTTACGTATTCACACCTCTCAATGTCCATCGATATCGTGTCCCGTTTGCTGACGACTTTGAAGTGAAGATGAGATTGAATTCGTGTCCTCTTCCCTATGGACAATTCCACATACATGCAGTCTACATGCCCAAACTAACGGAGGCGGCGCTGTTGGAGAAGGAGGTATAGGCTTGGTAATTGGCCAGGGGTAAGAACTACGGTGTTGCTGATGCGCCTCAGACAGCGAAGATAAAATGCGGCAGGACGTCGTTCATGGCTGGTGTATATGTTCCAAGTCACCCTGCCGTAGAGCAGCACGTTCATGATTGCCCAGGCAGCATATCTACCCGCTCCACGGTCGCATGTGTCTAAGGGAAAGTTAGAGGCTAATACAGCTCTGTTTGCCTTACTGTTTCCGGCTCTAGATTTGTCTTCAGGGTTTACTCCTGTATCTTTTCCCATCATTAGGTATGCTCGCAAGGCAGTGAAGGATTGAAACCAGACTTCTCTTAGATGGACTACTCTCACAGGCTGACGACTTCAATCTACATAAATTTAAACAGTTTTTTTCTTTCTTGATTTCTATTATTATCATTTAAAATATACATAATAATATTTTTTTTAAGCGATGCAATAGATGACGAACGTTTTTACTCCGTAATCCGGTCTATGTGTATATAATCAAAAACCAAAATGCTGTCAAGATGGGATTCCAATTTTGTAAAATACATCAACATTGCCATGTTTGGTACGCTGGAATTCGAATTAGGTGAAAGTGATTATATTCATTTTCCAAGCGTAGCTTAGATGTGGCACAAGGCCGACAGTATGAGGCACCCAGTGAAGATCGAACTCACTACTTAGTCGTAATTGTTCTAGCGAGACAAGCTTGCTAACCATTACACCGCCTTGGGGAGTCCAGGTGAAAGTGATTATTTGTTTAAAACGATTGAACGAAACTAGACTTCAATCTAAATACATGTATCAAATAATAATAATAATGATAAAGAGGAGAAGGCATGGCCCCTAAACGTGATGCCCCATAATGGTATGGATATTCTCTGGCGCCCGTGAACCAGCCTCAACGCAGGAACTAATACGAACTAACTATAATACTGACACAACGAAAAATATTTCTAAACCGCATCGATCGTCAATAAGTTCCACGGTCCCCAGTGAGGAACCAAACTGGGATTGAAATGTCTGAAACTGGAACAAACTTTACCCAATGAGAACTGGAGAAAAACCATACTGGACAGTCCCCAGAGAGGACCACTATATTCATTAGAAGAAAATCCCACATAAAGAACAATAAAAATGGTTTAGGGAAGAGCATATTACAGTAATGATAGCATTTTACACTGCTAAGGTAAATGCAACAACGACTAAAGTCGCCTATAATATTAGATGAGAAAAAAATCCCTCAAACAGATTAACATCTAGGACAACAAATTAGCTAATATAGAACGTGAAAGCATCCTAGAAAACATCAAAAATAGATTAAACGTTAATATCGAGAGTCTAAATGTCAAGATCAGGAGATACATGTAGAGGAACAAATAGAAACCAGTTGTAATAATTCCTCTGTGGTACACAAGCAGGAAGATAATGATGAATATGAGGGAGAAACAGAGATCACAAAGAGAACCGAAATAAATGGGAGAATATAAAGGAAATTAGTTTCGATGAATGGCCAACAATTCCAAATGTAAGAAAGATCCGTCAAGTGAAGGAAACCATAAATTTGGCTAAACAATCAATTGGAAAAATAAGGGACGAAATGGAAAAACCGATGAACCTGAGATAAATTAATCATCTTAAATACGGGACCTCGGCAAAGATCGCAGAAATAATAAGTAAAAAAGTGAAAAATCAAAGTAAACGAAAATGAAAAATGCCAGTCTGGAAAGAAAAAAAAACGAAACCGGACAAATGTCGCATGTAAGTGAAGTAGACAAGGAAAACAAAATGAAAGAAATAAAAGGGAGACAACTGAAACGAAGCCTTGACATATAAACTAAGACTGACGTAGCAAACGTTAAAGGTAAGATCAAACAACAAATTCAAGCGAAGGCAAAGGAAATCAGGCGTTAGGAAAAAAAAAACATTCTTCAGGCAAAACAAGATCTTCAAATTAGATGCTAAAAAACTATATCAATAATTTGGGAAAAATAAAATAGAGATAAACGGCCCACCTAATATCTAGAAATTCAAGGAGTTCTGGTGTAAGATTTGGAAAAACTGTAAAATGCACAATGAAACAGGTACATGGATTAAGTAACAGCAGGGACAACACACATATATAAAATGCCAAAAAATGGGTGTAAATCAATATTACCGAAAGAACCGCTGCTATCTGCAAAGCCAAGAATTCAATAGCATTAAGAAGAAACCGAATAGACCATCTTGGGATATAAATCCTAGCAAAACGGAAGACCGCGCACTGGCATAAAATAATATAAACCTAAACTAAGAAAAATTACACAAATATCTCACGTTGGTAGTAACGTACCTACACTTAAAAGAAGAGACGGAAAACCCTAAGTTTTTCAGGCCCATCACATGCCTACCAACAAAGTACAAAATATTCACTTCTATCATAACCAAGAAGCCATACAACATCCTTGAGATAAAAACGTTTTCTCCCAGCAAAACAGTAGGGATGTAAAAGAGGAATTTACGGGTGCAAGGACCAAATAATTATCAATGAAGCAATATTGTAACAGGAGGAAACAAGAAAAAGAAATTCATCGATAGCATTGATTGAATACAGAAAGGCGTTCGTTAGTGTATCACAGTCATGGATAGAGTAAATTCTAAAAATATACAGAATATGTCCCACTACGGTCAAATTCATAAAGGAGACTATGTAAAACTGGAAGACTACACTAAACCGAAATCATACAAACAGATCATCAACATGAAGACCAATTAACATTAAAAGCGAGATCTTCCAAGGAGATTTATTGTCACCACTACTCTTCTGTCTTGCATTTGCGCCACTCATCTGATAACTGAAAAGCAGTAGTTACGGATGTTAGTCACATAATAGCAAACTGAATCACCTATTCTATATTGATGATCTTAAAACGCATGCCATTTTTGACAAGGAGACGAAATGCCTACTCAGCATTGTCAAAACCATCAGCGAAGGCACTAGGATGGGATTCGAAATAAGAAATGTGCCAAAACCACCATGAAAACTGTAAACTAACGAAAATTACAGATTTAGACATTTATATATAAAACAAGATTAAGGAAATAGACCAAGATTGTACCTACAAATACTTTGCAATTAACGGAGGAGACGGAATACAACATTCAATTCTGAAGATAATATTCCGAAAAGAATATTATAGGAGAGTCCGTTTGATTCTTGAAAGCGAACTTAATGAGGCCAAGGAAATGAAGATTATCAATAAATTAACTCCCATCTTTAGTTACATACAGATTAAACATGTAAGTTTAAATGGAAGTTGAATGATATTAAAAGATTGGACGTCAAGAATATAAAATGGATTACCCAATGAGGATACATCACCCAGAATTAGATGTTGATAGGCTGTAAGTACGAAGGGCTTTAAAGGGGGGGTCTAATCCAACTTCAACTAAATCAAAAAACTGCAACAAACAGATTGGAAGCGTACCGCACAAGTAACAATAACTTTCTACTATAAATAGTAAAACGCCAAATCAACTCCACCTGCAGTCTTCAAGAAACAGCTTAACATACCTGAAATCCTACCAATAATAAACGAAGCGAATGTCATCTACGCCAAACGGATAAAACAGAAGGCAAAACAGCTTGGCCAAATGAAATTACAAAAAAATAAAAAATAAAATAAAATAAATTAAAAAGAAAAAAAATGGGAGGACAAGGCGTTGCATTGGAAATATCTAAAAAGAACGAAAGAGGCAGACGTGGAGAAGCAGAAAACTTATCGGTGACTGCGGAGCACCGGGTTAAAAGCTGAAACAGTATGTATAATTATTGCAGCTCAGCACCAAAGCCTTGGAAACAGATCCCATCACTACCACATACTCAAGAATGGAAGTGATCCGAAATACAGGATCTGCAGAAAACATAATGTAACTGTCGACCATATTATCTCAGGATGTCCGGAAATGAAACAAATGACTATACCACAGACAATATAGCGATATATGTGCACTGGAATATATGCAAGAAGCACAAAATCGAAACCACTGAGAGATGTTACGAGTACCAACCGGACACAGTTACCCAAAATAACGATGTAACTATCCTCTGGCACATGTAAATTCAAACTGACAGCGATATAAAAGCCAAAAAGCTGTTATTATCATAAAATATAATAGATTGAGGAAGTGTATGCTATGCTTATTGAAATAGAAGTACCATCTGAGATAAACATCGCTATGAAAATTATCGTGAAATTGTCGAGTTGCAAGAACCTGGAGATCAAGTATGTAAAACTGGAAGACTACACTAAACCTAAACCATAAAAACAGGTCATTAACATGATGACCAATCAATATTAAAAGCGAGATCTTTCAAGGAGAATTATTGCCACCATTACTGTTCTGTCTTGCATTAGCACCCCTCAGCTAGATTAAGATTAACAGGACATGGCTCTCCACACATTCCTTGATTCGTCGTCATATGGCACGACGTTTTTTACCTGTAAAGCTTCTTTACTAGTGGAAGTAAGGTATGTAGCACCACGGAATATATTCCCTGGAGATACTGATAAAATATGGCGAGATTTCTTCCATGGGGCAGGAGCTCTATGACTGAATATAATTCATCCCCCCTAAAGCCATGCTTTTGAACTCTGTTAACTTCTAAAAGAGAAGCCTAGACAGATTCAGTTGAGATACGA
>CAHIKZ030000355.1:3030000-3060000 GCA_903632075.3 Acanthosepion pharaonis | reverse complement strand
TCTGTGCGTTTAACCGAGTCAAAAGTTCAGGATTTAATGAGATGAAGTCGTTTAAGTCCGAAAGAAATATATTCTCAGTTTAATTAAACACGGAGAAAGTAATGATTAAGCGAATCAAATGTTTTAAAGTATTAATTTATTATTAACGAAATCGAATCAATAAATTTTGTGCTTCTGTTTCAATGATTGCTTGCTCTATTTTATGTGTCAGCTTTTTTTTTTTCCAAATACGACGAGAGAAGGGCAACAGGCCTGTGATAATCGATGTAAGAAACTTTAGGGTTTCTCATTTATTTCTTTATCGGTGCTTGTAAATAGATTATCTGACAGAGAAATTTCATTAAATACACATTTTAATGTAAAACACACGCGCATAGACACACACACACACACTATACATTCACATGCACACACACAAACATACAGAGACACAAATACATACACACACACTCACATATATATATATATATATATATATATATATATATATATATATATATATATATATACCGTCCTGGGTATGACGATAAACAACGTCTGCGTCCTGGGTAAGACGATAAATTACATCCTAAGTCAAGGCCTCTGATCAGCAGGTTTTGAGGAGTGTGGAGCACTTTTTAATGGCTGCTGTTCCCAGGTCCACCCACAGCCCGGGTGGTAGCACCTGTTAGCTATAGGAAAATAGTTAGCACCCACTACAAACTTGTGTGGAAATAATATGAAAATGTAAAAATAATTAAGAAAAAGAAACATTCAGATGGAGAACAGCAGTGACTGAGAAACACCGGGCTGAAATCTAGGACAGAATGCCTAATTATTATCAACTCAGGAACGAAGCCTCGCTACAACATCCTATCAGTGTCACTTAATGAAGCATGGAACTAAACACAAATGCAGAATCTGAGAAAAAAATATGATGAATCTCTCGACCATATTATCTCAGGATGTCTGGAACTATCAAAAAATGAATATGCCCAAATATATTATAAGGTACCGACATATATGCACTGGAAGATATGCAGAAAACACAAATTCGAAACCGCAAGTAACGACAAAAAATCCTCTGGGTCATACCAATTCAAATTGACAGGGAGATAAAAGCCAACAGACCTGGTATTATCATAAATACTGAGACTACACGAATAGTAATCGGAGCTGTAAGCCTCGTGAGAAAAGGAATAGAATACTTTACTAACAGTGACCCAGGTAACATCAACATTTAAATTACTCGACTTTTCTAACATTTCATCGTTTCTCACATGAAAGCTACGGGATATTGGCAACACCATTCTATGGAACCGTATTTGTTTTGGTTCAAGCCTCTTTTTCATCTCCTAGGAGATCGTCTGTCATTCACTGCCATATAGCAGGACTTATATTAACTCGAAATATAAATCCCCACTTAAAGATTGAATTTTAGCATAATCCTTCTTCTTTTAAGAATTGAGTCACTTCAATAGATCGGTGGTCAGACATCTCCACAGTTTGCTTTCCTTTGTATCTCTATTCAAGGGTTTGTTTTGTCATTCATTTACACAACTCGGTAATGTTTTTATCTGACCTTCTTGCTTTCAGCATATACTGTTATTGTCCAAAATTGCACGTCCTTTATCTCATTATGTACCCCAGATGTTGCAACTGTATTTTTTTTTAATTCTAAGTGCTAATATCTTGTCTTCATTTTGCTTCATTTTTCCTCGTTGGTATCGGGTTCCGTCCATTCGTCTGTAGATGAATAAGTATGGCTGGCCACTCGTATTCGACTATACGCGTCTACTAGGGTGGCTAGACAATCCCTATTGCAGACGCTTGCTCAGGCGCATTTGCTTTTATTCAACACGCACAGATCCCACCTTTGGTTTATATTGAAACCCTATAGCTTCTGTGAAAGAGCGTATTATCTAGCGTGATCATCAATTTGACCAAGGTCAGCACGCTCAATCCCTCGGCCATGATGACTCATGACTTTGTGTTAGCACAGCTATCGACAGCTCCCAAAGGTTTCGTCTACCCAATTTCACACACAAAGTTAGGGTTATCCCATTGCATGGCTTTCAGGAACTTTCAAAATGTGCCGCACGCTGGGATCGATCCCCTATAATAAAATAAAATAAGGAAGTCTCCTACCTGATAAATCGACCTTGAGAAGATTCGAACCAAAACCACATAGTCAGAATGCAAGCGTTCTAAACAATCGGCCACATGCCCATGTTGCAGGTGAATATATCTCTATTACATACATACATACATGTATTAACCTTTCGAAAGGTGTTCAAATATCAAAAGAATTATCCTTGTTTAAGAAAATGTCTATCGCCAATTTTTTTTTTTGGCTTAAGAGCAGATTGAACATTCAAACGGCTCGCCACGCGTGATTAATCGAATCAGCTGTAGTTTGAAAATCCTTTTTTCAGCATAAGTTTTTAATTATGGCTACGAAATTTTCAGACTCTCTTTCTTACTAATGAGTCATATATATATATATATATATATATATATATATATATATATATATATATATATATATGTAGGGGGTAAGTATTGACATAATAGGAACGAAGTGTTAGCTTGATGATCCGAATTTCTTTAGTATTTTGTTTTATTTTTAACCATAATATATATATATATATATATATATATAATTATTTATTTAAAATATGATTCCAACACGCTACATAAGAGGTCTCATGTTTCAAAACAACAAGAGCCGAAAACTTCAATATAATTATTTGAATTAAATTGAATTAAAGTAAGCTCTGTTCCATCTTCAAGCGAAATTTTTTTTTGAATAACTTATTTCTGAAATTTACGTGTTTTAATAGCATATTCATCATTGAAATCAAAATTTCCATGGTAACAGCCAGAACGATTGTTTAAATAGGAAGGGGTGTAGGGTGTTAATAATTTGTATCAGTATAGAGTTACATTCATAAATGTCAAGTCAGTGTAATTTGGGGTGTCTAAATTTAAAACGGAAGATGCTTTCGCCTAGTCTGGTTTACGTGTCTATGTAGATTTTTTTTTTTTATTTCTTTCTGAAAGGGTTTTGTGTATATAAAAAAAAAATGCCGTAACATTTGTTTTTGATGACTTCATAAAGGGTTATCTTTTTTGTAGGGTATTTAAACTATTTGTTAGTGTTATGGATTATAAAAATTATTTTATTGTATGTTTGTTTTTATGCTAATTATTCAATGCGAAAATTTGATGATGTCGGCAAAAAAACGTTAACTCATGTCTATTGTTTAATAGATTTTTATTATGTAGAAACTTAATAATGTGCAGTTTCTCATGGAGGCACAAAGGGCATGGGTCATCCCAAGTTTTACAAGTTCTAGTCCAGTTTATAATTTTCCATTTTACTTTAGGTGTCCTTCAAATGCCAAAACTATTTAGATAGAGAAGTCTGATTTCTTTTATTTATATTGTTGAAAGAGCACTTATGCTGCCTCCATCTGACTTTAAATTCATTCTTCGTAGACCCAATGTATATCATATTAGTATTAGGACTCTAAATGGATGAGATAGTACATTGGTATACCACAGATTTAACGCAGCATTTATTTTCCAATGGGCAGTCTTCTGGGTTTCTACAATCGCACAATTTTGCACTGTTATTGTCAAATTTAAGTGTAGGGTTTTTATTAATACTATTCAGGCATGGGGGTTTGTTCAGGATTTTATTATATTTTCCTATTTTCTATATATTTTCACACACACACACATATATATATATATACATATATATATATATGTGTGTGTTAATATGTCGAATGATAATGATACATGCATATATATATATATATATATATATATATATATATATATATATATATATATATATATATATATATATATATATATATGTGTGTGTGTGTGTGTGTGTGTGCGTGTGTTAATGTGTCAAATGATAATAAACAGCCATTTTCTTATATAGCCGCGTCAAATCAAGGCTTTCAAATGGATCCCAAGTTCAAAACACGTTCAGAAATGTCTAAATTAGCAACTATGTACAGTCGATATCTCAGCTCACTGTTTCAAATACCTTCGAGCGAATTCAATGTGTAGTGCATAACGATAGCCACACTTCTCCGAACATTGTGAACAGGGGCTACAGTATCCCAAACAAAGAATAGTACCAAATAACAGAAACCACGTCACCTGAGGACATTCAAATGCAGCAACAACTAAAACGGATAGTATATATAACGCAAAGAAAAAATAATGACATAATTAAGATAGATGACATTCCGCACCATTTTTCCTCACCACTTTTCAAGTAGAAAAATTGATCGGGAAAGAAGTCCCCATCATCACTGGAAAGAGCAATAACATTTACCGAACCTGAATAACCTATTTTCGTGAAATATTGTATTAAGAAACACTTAAAGCGGCATTTGAATATGAATGACTTATATTTCCATTACCATTACCGCGTTGCGTCACTGATCTTAGGCATATAAATTTATTTTAATACAGGATGTCTCGAAAAAATTGACATAATTTCGCAGGCCAAAAATTTTGGCAATTTTTGTTGAAATAACCTCAGATTTCCACAAAATGTATAGAAACAGATCAAGATTGCATATTTAATGAAACAGGACAGTACCTGCTTTTATTTTTTTAAAATTAGAATCTGCCAGAAAGATAAATTTGCGTGGGGTTGATGAAGACATTTTTCTGATGAAATGACCACCGCGATCACCGACCTTTTGCCGTATGATTTCTTTATATAGGGATATGTGACGGGACTGGTCTATGTCCCCGCTCTCTCTGCTAGCATTAATGAACTCAAGCCGATAATCACTTCCGCACTAGATAATATTACCGGAGACATGCTTTACCGTATCTGACAAGAGCTTAACTACCGACAGACGTGTACCGTGTCACAGGCGGTGCACATACTGAACACTTATAAAATTGGTCACATAATAAACTTATGATGTTCAACACCTAAACTGTTCAATTTCCTTGAGCTAGACTTAGTACACTATTTACATTATTCGGACTATTGTCCTCATCTTTGTCGCCATATTTATCACAACGTTTCGGCCGTTTTACGCTCCGGCCTTCTTCAGATCGTTGGAGTGTCGAACTGAACCCTTTATTTCGTTCACTGGGGTAGACTGTTCTAGTTCCACGTGCCATGTCTGATGGATGTCAGTTATCAGTTAACTCCTGTTAATTCCCCTCTCCAAGTTTTCCATGGGTCCTGTCACTGGATCCAACTAACGCCTTCATCTACTGTGGCATGTGTCCTTGAAATAAAGGTTCAGTTCGACATTCCAACCACCTGAAGAAGGTTGGAGTGTACAACAGCCGAAACTTTGTAATAAATATGGCGACAAAGATGAGGATAATGTAAATAATGTACATAATACCTCATCTCAGAAATACAGACAGATACAAGACTTAGTAGTTTACAAGATAATTGCATTTAAAATGATTCTAAATTTTTTGGGACACACTTTCTTTACGTTGTTTCGTTCTGATTGTAAAATATCAATTTTTCTTGGAGTTTCCTTTAAATATCTATAAAAATCACTGCCATTGTGCGAACGTTTCCATCAGAGCAAATAGTTCAATATACATATCACATATAAAGCGTTCGGTAATATAAGCTTCCAGTTTTTCACGGCTATTAGTGTAATGTTAGTGACACTAGCCATGTGCTAATTTTGGCTTCATGTATCTAGCATTTCACCATTTTTATTGGCCCTTATCTGTCTAGAGCCTTTAACTTTTTCACGCAGATATTGCCCTCTTTACAAGTGAAGAAGCCCATTTTCATCTATCAAGCTGCAACAATCAGAATTTTCGCTACTGAATAGCAAACGATTCCAAACAGCATCATGAAAGACTTCCATGTTTGAATATCTTAACAGAAATTTGAAAAAGTTAGTCGAGTTTAATTTCTGAACTTGTTTAAATCCTCTCAAATGTCCATGTCAAAAGCATGAGCTCATAAACTCTCTTTCCATCAACTATGAATTAAAGATTACTGCGTTTTCTAAAATATGGTGGCTACCAGGTAAAGGGATATTTTAAATTTAAAAATTGAGAGATGTTAACGGAAAACCGTTCTGCTCTATTTCGTAACAAGACATGGTAATTATCAGATAATAAAGGAAATGCATCTATGGACCCCATGATCGCCAAAATCTTGGAGGAACATCAAAATATAATTTTCTTAGTTCTGTATTTGTATGTATTCCAATTAATTTTCTGCATAATGCATCTTATTTAATACAACATAGGTTTTGTCTTAACATAATCCGGCTTAGAAAATCTTATTTAGTTCTGGCCTACAAACATTCTCGATGTAGTGTAAAATAGCAATACGGAGAATATTATGTTAACATAAACCACTCTTTCCGAGATAGGAGTTTGGAGTTGTTTACTACCGCTTTGGTTTTAATTAAATATTTATCGATGGTAAAACATATTTCAGATAAAGCTTGTAAAATCCTAGGTACCTGGAAGAAAGTGTGTGGGTGATAGCCTCGATTGTATCCTATGAGTGAAAAAAGCGACGATGGTTTATTTAAAGATATGAAAATATCTCCAGCCCACAAATAATGAATTAATGAAGAGTGGAAATAAAAATGGCCGACATTTAAGGGGACGGATACGGAAAGAGACAGAAATGAACTTTGAATAAAAGAAAAGAGAAAGCGAATGGAATAACTGATCAGAAGAGAATGAGTTTAAGAAGAAAATCGAAAATAATGACTGCAGAATATAGGAAATGAAGTAATTAAGAATAACAGAGAGGGAGAGAGATATTTAAATAAAAAAAAAGTTTATGGTGGAAAGATTCAAATAAAGAATCCACGTGAAATGGGAGAAAAAGATAGGAAAAAAAATTTAATAAATAGTACAAAAAGAATGAGTAAATTAGAGAACGAGACAAAAAAAAGGAATCGGTCACCTCTTAAATTCCAAGTGTCATAAATCTTTTAGAAGACGCAGAACATTGTAGACCTTGTAATGATTATTTTACTTGGTCACTTCATAAAAGGCAAAAATTACGAGCAATGAACTCTGAAAGGTCGGCCATTTTGATGATAAGAATTTGATATTAATGTTATCCGTGCGTAAACTTTTCCCCCATAAAACACATAATTCGACACTCCGATATAAACATTTAAAATCGAATGCTAACAAAAAATATTGGAAGGAAAATAAACAAAATGTATTTATATTTGGGCGAAAAGAAATGATAAAAGTTTCTTTCAAATAGCGACTTTTTTATGTAGATTTAATGTCTAAACACGAAATTTGATTCTGGATTTTGATATTTCGTAATGCAAGAAATGTTATTGGAAAATATTTTTTTTTATAAATGATCCACTCCTACCTTTGAAATTTGAAAATGTTATGATCAGGTTTTTACAATTTTTATCGACTATCCTGAAGTGAAAATAGCAATAAATAAATAGAACGGAACATTTAATATTCGAAAATCATTAATAAATCATTTCACCAAAGCAGTTTATTTGTTAAAATATTTTTTTATTTTTCTTTACAGAGATAAAACCCGTCCTCAGGATCAGAGCACATTAAAAAAGAGATAATTTAAACTGACTTCTTAAAAAAGTATAAAGGATATGGCATTCATCGATTAATAACTTTCCAATCAATGTTTCGTTTATCAGAAACCATAAGGAGTAGCAAATATAATCGATTGTTGTTCGAAGTTATTATTGTTCACTCATAGAGTGTTCTAACCAGGAGAAAATGCTGGCAAATACTGGAGCGTAAGTGACAGCAAAATCATTATGCCTTATCATCTTGTCATCAGTTTTACTGCTAAATACTTGCAATTAGATTATAATTATAAACTGTAGTTGAGGAAGGATAAACGTTTCACAGAAATTTGTTGAAAATTTGCCCGGCATTCATCTGAAATCAACAAAATATTAATGTTATCGAAAATGCTAAATATACTTTTAAAATGGTGCCAGTTTAAACATTCTCTTTTAGGATATCGCTTGTTACTCTGTCTTTCTATTTATTATTCCAGTATTATTTAGCAGTATGATGGGATGGATAATTCGATAATGTCTTTTATTCTATCCTACCTACAGTACTATTAATAAACCTCACGGTGCTTTGTTGTTATTTCCATCGAATGTGTTCAGATAAAATTCACTCCTTAGGTCTGACAGAATTAATTTTCCCGGCTAAGACCCGCCATGACACACACATGACGCTTCCGTGACTGGCGGTCCCGTTTTCAATCATGAAAAATTCAGTGTCTGATGTGGTCGGATGTTAATTCTGAAAAGATGAAAATATATTTAACATTTACCAACTCTGATATTAGGAAATATGAGATTAAATTAAAATAAATGTTGAATGTAACTGTAATGATTACTTTATTATAAATACGAAAAAAAAATTTCCCAAAACTTATTTTCAAATAGGTGACAGTATTTATTCCCAGACTAATTGTAACTTTAATTTGAAGTATATATATATATATATATATATATATATATATATATATATATATATATATATATATATATAAATAAATATATATAAACGGAAAAGGCTTTAGTATTTCCAACGAGAGAAAAGTGTGTATATTAAAAAGAAGAGAGATACCGCAAACGCCTTTGGTTGCGACATGTATTTAAAAAAAAAATAATATTATGCTTCATTTTACATAATTTTACTAATGTGTTTCTGGTCTTGCGATTGTCACCAGGGAAAGAGTGGAGATTTCCAAATAATAAAAATAGTTTTTTTTCTCCTTGTTAAATGTACTCATATATGAGACATTCATTTTTGTATCAGTACTCCGAATCTCTTTCTTGAACTGGCAGTGAAGAGTTCTGCACGAATGGTCATAAAACAATAAAGATTGGTCCGATATAAATGATGCATTAGTTATCGGTATGTTATATTTTAACTAAATAGATTGAAGAACACACAGGGGTCATTAAAACATTAAAAGATAAGTAACCGATATCTAATTAATTGACTTCAATGTTCACTTTTATATTTATATTTACATACGCTCTATCTCTGATATTGATCACTTTATGTTATAAATGAAGCACACCTTTAAACTGTATTTATTCATATATATATATATATATATATATATATATATATATATATATATATATATGACGCTGGGAAACAGAAGGATAACAGAAAAAACAACTTTATTTCTAAAGCATAAATTCTTGCGAAGGTTTTTCCTGCGTTTGTGCCTTGAGGCTAGTCTTCGAAACAGCACTAGGCAGCCGTCTTATTTGGAGACACAATTATTTCTATCGCAACTCTATGTCTTGGTGGAATCTTTTCATATTCATTGTTTTTGGTAACAAAAGCTAGTTTTTGAGACTTCTTTTAATCTCATTCTTTGAGACACTTTTAGAAATTTGAAAATTTAATCAACATATTTTTCAAATGGATGAAATCCACAAAATCTTTAAAATTCACACGATTAATTTGTGTCGTCATCTCAAGTGGATAGTAATATAACACTACTCATTTTAAAAAATCTTTTCGCCGTATGGAAGGCAATAAAGCCACAAAACCCAAGGGTTTACCAAAAAATAAACCCGACAAAATATGGTTATCATGACATCACACTTAACCTGAATATTAATACATTTAAAACTTCCATAAGAAGACGAAACTCTTAATTATATTAACATTAACTCACCACACCTATAATATCTTGAAGCAGATACCAATTACCTTCTGTTCTAGAAGTAATAAACTGTCATCTAATAAGGATATATTTGATAAGAATAAGGAATTGTACGAAAATGCTCTTCACAAAAGTGGATTTGTTAATAAATTAACTGAAACACCATAAATAACCACAGTGAATTTAAGAGTAATAGTTTTCACAAAAATAGAAAAAAAGAATTAATACTGGACATATTTTCCCGAAACTTATAAACAAACATTTTCAGTATAACAACCTTTTAGGTAAGATCTTTAATAGAAAACTATTAAAATGTGTTATTCATGTACAAACATGTTTAATATAATTGAATCCCACAACAAATAAATCCTTAACAAATAAAATGGTGTCAGCAAGACTTCTAGTATAGACCCCTCTTGTAATTGTAGAAATAGCAATCTTTGCTCAGTCAAGGGAAATGTAGAGCATCTATTGTTATTTATCAAGCCACCATTTATCCAATAGATCAAACCACCCTGTTTATATTGGGATTTCTGCGGGGGAATGGAAGAAAAGACTTTATAATCACAGACTCACTTTTCCAATCCAAGACTGAAACACCAAACTGCTATCTTCCAAAAATTGTGAGAGTTGAGGGAGAAGAACCTGAGTCCTCAAATTGACTGAGAATTCATAGGTTTTGCTCAAACTCATTGGTTTTAATAGGTTTTCTATATCTCATACACTTTTTGTTATTTAAAATCTTTTGTAATTTTTGTTTTCTCTTCCGATGAAATTATTTGTTTATTTCAAAACCAATCCACAAAAGAGAGCCATGCGCCCAAAAGCTGGTTGACAGGGACTTAATTATTTTTTTAAAACTTTTAGGTATATCTAGCCGAATCCATTTATATTCATTTTCTTTTACTTTCCATCATCTTTGTTAGTAGGCAGGTCGCTTATTACCACGGTGTGGCATACCTACTACCAACTGAGATGTAAAGAAAAAGACTCTAAATGAATTCGGCTACATAAAAAAAAAAAAAACAATTCTAGAATCCCAAGCATCTCTCGTTCGTGTTCATGTGTAGTCACCCCAAGATAACAAATTTTGTACAATGAAATCCTAATGGACAAAACTTGTCACAAGTAAACTTTTTTCCACCATACATATATACAGGGTGCGATGGGTCACCTTGAGGCGGTGTAATGTTTAGCAAGGTTGTCTTGCTAGAACAATTACTACTTTCTGCCTTGTGCCACATCTATTCTACTCTTGGAAAGTCGCTAAATACAGGATGCGATGGGTAAATTGTCAGCATTTTCTATTTTTAATATCGCGTTTTCATATTGTTTTGATTTTGTAGCAGGTCAGTAGCTTCAGTTTGACAACGTCTGTGAGAAAAAGGAGCTACATGCCGCAATTCCGTGCGCCACAAATTTGGTAACGGCAATCTGTACTGCTTGGCATTCGCGCCGGAAGCTCTAAGACGAACATTTCAGAGAGGTTGTAAATTGTGGACAGTGCAGAGAATTCGGAAAGAGTTGGATGAGTCTAATGTTGATTACGAAGATGTTTAGAGTGATCACTAGTGAAGGCGGTTATACCTCCATTCGGCTTCCCAAAGAGCCTCAGACTCAAAAGCGAGGTCCACATCAACTACTTTACGGCGCCCATGCTACTCTGGGTCAAGGTTGCTACCAAAAGACCCTTTGTATATTAACATGACTCTGCATCGTGCCACACAAGCAGGAGAATCCATTTATGGCTATCAAACAAATTTGCAACGAATTGACACCTTTCATATGTCCATCTAAATCGCCAGTATGCAACCCCTTAATTACTATGCGTGGGTTACAACTGAGCGAGAGATCAACAAAACGCTTTTTAACAGAGAAGATAAACTAAATCAAGGATGAAGGCAGTATTCACCACCTTAATCAAAGAAACCGTGCAGAGGAGATGCAGATGATTCCGAGGCCGTCTGGAGGCGGTAGTTGAGGCTAATGGCGATTTTATTTAATAAAGTTACTCTTTAGAATTTCAAGATATTCAGTGTAATTTTGTTAAATAGAAATGTTTCATTTTTCTAGACGATAATATAATTCATTCATTGCAACACACACACAAAACACACACACACACACAGAGACACACACACAGAGACACACACACATACATACATATATATATATATATATATATATATATATATATATATATATATATATATATATATATATATATATATATATATATATCCTTGTTTACCCCAGCTAATACTCGTGGGGAGCGGGTAAGAGTAAAATGAAGACATGGCTCTGGGGCACTGTTCCAATGTTATCCGTTTACTTGGATGTGTGTCACTGCGGAACAGAGTGAGTAGCGGTGGTATATAGAGAGTAAATTATGTCTTCTTCGTCACTGAGGCCCTTGGTACCGTTGGTATGATGTTTACGGCGTATCGTAACGGTTTGGGCTGGATTCTACTTATGAGTCCCATAATAGTATGAAACGGCCGTCCAGTGCTTTCTGCATTCTGTTCAAGATTATTCTGGGTTCGGAGAAATCATATATATATATATATGTATATATATATATATATATATATATATATATATATATATATAATTATATTAAAATAATTATATCTGCTCTACTTTGTATTGAGCACTCTTTTTTTAAGAATAGTATTTGTTGGTTATTGGAATTCATTCCATATATACCAATCATATACTTGTATATATATATATATATATATATATATATATATATATATATATATATATACATATATATATATATATATATAATCGATAAATTCAGAGAGAGAAAAGTACGTTTTAATTTTGAGATGGGGAAAAAGTTAAAGAGAAAAGTTTTAATACAAGACAATAAAATATATTTAGATAGCAATACTGATTTGAACAGAAAACAAATCGGTTTATATATATATATAAATGGGTTTGCAATTAAATACCTTAATTCCATATGTATAATACGCATTCAACCATAATACGCGCAACAAAAATTGTAAGTATGGTAAAATGCTTCGAATCAAGCATAATACGCACCCCTTATTTGATAATCAAACGCTATAAATGGTACCTCTTCAATTCCATTACAGCCAGCATTATCTACTCTTATTTCAAAGTCATTTTAAACATAGAATTCTAATTTAGTTTTATGGTAATGTTAATTTAATTTTACGACATTTTTTTAAACATTTTTGTAGCTGTGCATACTACGCTCACAGATTTTTCTTATTATTTTTTTAGAAAAAATGCGTATTATACATGGAGAATTACGGTAAATGAAAACAAATGAATAGAAATACATGCTTGCCTATATAAAAAAAATGTTCAAATAACGAATGTATAGCTAGCTAGCTAGATGTAAATAGTATTTAACGGATAAATATGAACAGAAGGAAATAGTTGTAGAGAACATCGGACAGATCTGAAGATTATGAAGTTTTTCTAACCCTACGATCCTTTGTCATAAATCGATGAAGTGTAATGAAAAAGGCATTAATGTGTTTTATTTATTGAAAAAAGGTCACCCTCGAAAAGAAAATTCTGTTTTATATACGCACTAAGGTTAAAAAAAACATAAAATTTCTGAAATTCTATTTTTCGAATTTTCTTATGATGTAAATATTTATTATTACAAAATACAATAATTGCGGCACATGACAAAAAAGCGGGAAGCGGTCTGAGACTGGTCATCATTAACAAATTAGTTAATCCGACTCACGATCCATTCATTCAATACAAATAACACACATACCAAAAGAAGATATCCTTCACCTTTTACTTCTACATATACCAAAATACCACATACACAAAGAGAACCTACAAAATAAACCCCATGAATTAAAAATTTCTTATGTACAAATTTCCTATGTACAAATGTTTGTAAAATATAGAGAGAGACGGTCCTTTGCGACCTCTTTTACTAATTCAAGATACAAGATATTTTTTGGAACGAGAAAAAGCACTCAAGGTCGCTCAACACTTGTTGAGGAAAGTCGACAATTTCCCGGAACTGTGATGGCGCTTAGCCCAGTAAATGGGAGGAGTGATATTAACGCTAGTGAAGACATCCCTAACACTCCCCACCAAAATCGTATCCTCTGTCAAAACAAGGCTCCAACGCCAAAAGTAGAGTCGGAGTGACAGTGGGTAAACCTGGCCAAACGACAGTGACAGCACATTATCGTGCGACCGCTTTCCTTTCACCTGTAGGGGGAGAGATACTGGAGGTTTATCCACTTGCAGAAGTCGGGTTCGAATACAGCGGACAGGAGAACAGCAGGTAGATACCGATGCTCGACATTATCAAATCCCGCCTAGCCTCCGACCGTGAAAGACGGTCTTCACCCTTTTAGCCTTTCATCTATTCCATATAACCACCCCCACTATTTCTTGCAGCACTAGTCTAATTAGTTGTTGCTGGAAATCCGCCTGTCCAGTAAAGACAGATTGAACTTCCAGTGTCCAGCCATTCTAGGCCTAGCATCTAACACTATCCGTCACAGGCGAGTCTATGGTCTATATGAACGTGGGAAAATCTAGAAAATCTATATCGGCCGTTCTCACTAACTTTCTATCCAGGCTTGTTCGCCGTATTTTAGACTCACTTTGATCGTGCGGATAAGACGCTGGTTGCTCTGAAGTGTTCGGCCCTTTACAGCACAAGTTTGAGAACAGAATCTCGCCAACTAACTAAAAACGCTCCATCTACCTGGGTAGACGGCCACTTACGTGTCCCCGTCCACGTCTTCCGTCCAGGTTAGATATTTCCAAGAAATGCTTTCTGTTCAAAGTAATAGCGATTTCAAAATCACTTGTAGCTATTCCTACCTTACTTTCGTAGAGGCGACGTCCGAGGCTTTCCCATATTCGGAAAAGAAAAAGCCGAGCTGATCTTCATATATGAATAAGGGGACTCTATGTAAAGTCACTTCGCTTTTCTTGTTCCCATGTATTGGTTTGTAGCTTGACTGTTGTAGTAGTCAGAATACAGCCTACCAGAGATTTAGATCTATCTTCTGTAGGTAACAAAATGCCTCACTTTGACTTACACCCTCTTGCCAAAGTGTTTGCCGTTATTTGAAGGCTTTTCTGGGCTTCCTCCATCACGTCTTTATGCTGTAATTAATTCCCGAGTTTTGGGGTCCGTTGTTAATAGTGAAATTGTACGAGTGCTTACTGTATCCAACCGAGACGGCAACGGTAGCATTTCGTTTTCTTTAACAATGGTTCTAATTTGTTCTTGACTTTTTTTTTTATAATGGCCTGGCCCTTTTTATGCGGGCCCAATCCCTTGCCCATGCCGAAGGAGTCATTTGAGTAGGCAAGGCATTAAGACATTCAAGTTCTGCCATGATGTACACTCGTCGCCGCATAAATTTCAAAACAATGTAAACAAAAACACGGAATTAAGACGAAAAAGACGACAATAAAGATAACGATAGATACAAAAGACGGTGGCAAACAAAAATAATATTTACTTCACTGAATATCCAACGAAGCTTTCAACAAACTGTGAAAACATTCCAATTTTCTAATGATTTAATTTAATATCACATGTAATTTTAACGCACTCAACAGTTTATAGATATAGCATACCTGCAAACCTACAAATATACAAAGGTTCCTTAACGTCTCCAGGAAGTTCTAGAAGGTTTCAGAAAGTTCTAGAATGCTCCAGAAAATTATAGTACTACTATAATTATATACGATTTTCGAATTTTTGTGCTGTGGGTGAGTTTTAAAAACATAAAGTGAATTAAACCTTTCTTCATTACAGAATTCACCTATTTTATAAAAGGTGAGAAAATCATAACCCTAATGTATTAATATAGATTTTAACAAAATAACTAGATAGATAGATAGATAGATAGATAGATGGTCGAATGAAAAGTGACGAAGATAGGTTCACGGAAGGTGGCCAAATAATGTTTATTTTTCAACGTATGTCCCCTCACTGAGCACACATTTCTTCCATCGGTGTGTCAATGCTTGTACTCCATCCCCGAACAATGTTGTTCAAGAAGTCACGAACATAAGATCCTACTTCATCATCACTGCGATACGAGTTCCCAGCGTTTTTACAAATTGGAAAACAGATAATAGCAGATGGATCTATATCAGGAGAATAGAAAGCGTGATCAACCATTTCAAGGCCACAATCACATTTGCCTTCTTTGAAGGAGGTGAGGAGGGCTGTTACCACTGCATCGATTGTCTCCTTGTCTCTGGTTCAAGGTGATTGATGAAACACTCATCTTGAGTTAGCTGAATCTGACTCAAACGATGCCAGATTTTTCCGTGGTATAGTCAGCCTGGTGCACTTTTGATCAGGTGTTAGACGTGGCACCCACCAAGTAGAAACCTTTATCATACAAAGTTCATTGTACAGAATATTCTCAAATATCTCAGGAAACTATTGCGGGATAAATAGAAAGGAAGCTGAATGAAGTCGGCTGTAGGTAGAGACATATTGAGCTCTGATGATTGATTGATATTTTCTTTAGCTAAAGTGTTTTAAATGTTTTTGTCATGTTATTTAATTTATAGATAAAATGCTTTAAATTTTACATACACCAAAAACAAGCTCGTCCTGTTTCCAGCTTAAATGTGTATGGATTTATTATAATTGTGCTTGTTCGTACTTTTTATTTCATATAAAAATATAGTGCGAGTCTGAAGGGAAGCAATTTAAACTGAACTAGATAAATAGATAGATAGATAGACAGAAAGAAAAACAGAAAGACAAGGATAGATAGATAGAAACAGAGGTAGGTATTAACAGATAGATAGACAGATAGATAGATATGGACAGATTAACATAGATAGATAGATAGATAGATAGATAGATAGATAGATAGATAGATAGATAGATGAAATTCATTATAGTAAACCGGCTATGGAATCCTCCCAATTGCATCATATCGTAAAAACCAGTATGTATGTTATACACTGATTACTGCACAACAGATGTCTTTTCTGCTTAACAGAAAGCGATTTGTAGAATATAATCTTTGTAAAGACAAGTATCATAAATTCTTGCATTTCTACCTTCTGCGATACCCATTCTAAGGGCGTTTCGCCAAAATTTAACTGCAACACCCAATCACCACCCATACACCAGCCGTCTGTGCCAGCCAAGTACATTTTCCTACCAATAATGACCAGTTGTCAAGGTTAACAACTTGAGTGATGATCGCATCGACCACTAAGACTTATTCCATCTCCTACCGTGGTGAACATTTTGGCAGCAGTCAACCCAGTGTATACAAAATGGAATCCGTAGGCGAAATGTATAAGAGTCATATCATCCGTTTCTCTATCCCTTGACTTTAAAGCTGTAGATATTAAGTGGCGTGATGTTATTTGCTGGGACAATGCTTATCATCCTCATCATCATAATCGGAGACTTTTCAGTTTTAAGACACCATGAAAATCACTCTGCTTTCTCGTGTTCAGGAATTATATTAATAAATTTTATGCGTCTTCCTAAAAACCACATGTCCTTTGCTAAATCATGAATGTTCTACAGGTCTTCCAAGCTTTTCAATGATTTTTTTTGTTTGTGTTGGATTTTTTTAAGGGGAATTATCTAATATTATTGTTCGTTATTTTAATAGTTTATTCAATATATAAGAAGTCTGTTCAAACAGTATCGGGAATGGAACTATAAAAAGAAGACTACATCACATATCATTTCGGCATTTAATTTCCTTAGAAGTAGTTCCCATTTGAAACAATGCATTTTATACATTTGCAGACCATCACTGGAATAGAGTAACTATATGAGTGAA
Source organism: Acanthosepion pharaonis (assembly GCA_903632075.3). NCBI lineage: Eukaryota > Metazoa > Mollusca > Cephalopoda > Sepiida > Sepiidae > Acanthosepion > Acanthosepion pharaonis. Next base: position 3,042,519 of record CAHIKZ030000355.1, on the reverse strand, counting down.
AAGCAGTTCTTTTATTTTAAATATAAAAACAGTTTACTGCTTGTTAAATTTAAAAACAGTTTACTGCTAGAAATTGTTCTTCACTCGTGAGTGACCATCTGACCGAAGGGTAATTTTTAAGCCACAAATCGATACGGAAGATTTACTTTCGACCGTTTTCTATCAGTAATTGAAGTCAACTTCAAAGTACAAGAGAGAGAGAGAGATAGGTAGAGAGAGAGAGAAAGAGAGAGAGAAGGAGAAGCCCAGACTGAGAGACAATGACGGAAGGAAGATCAATTACTTTTTTAGTCGAAAATAATAAAACAAAGAAAAATTTTGTATATTAAATTGATCATCCCATACCGAGGAAAACAGATGGAATGGAGCGGACTTTGCAGAAAAACATAGAAGTTGGCCTCTGAACTTCACACCTCCGCCTCACTTACACCTCAAAACCGCCTTCTCTCGCTTCAAGCGGTATGTCACTACCTAAGAATAAAATCTAGTTTACTGGTAGAAATTGTTTTGTTCTTCACTCGTGGGTGACGATCTTGCCGAAGGTTAATTTTTAATCTACAAACGTTTGACTGAAAGAAACTGCACCGTTAACGTACCTGGTGTCTGCTCTGGACTGCAAAGCAAGAATACATAGATAGATAGATAGATAGATAGATAGATAGATAGATAGATAGATAGATAATTAAGTCAGTGCCATATATAGATATTAACAAACTGAGATAGATAGATAGATAGATAGATAGATAGATAGCAACAGACTAAGATAGATACCAACAGAATAAAATAGATAGATAGATAGATAGAGAGAGAGAGAGAGAGAGATTAGTTGAGGCAATTTATTTTTGAATAGTGAAGGTGGTACTAATCTAACACTAGTATCCACTAAATATATACTTTAAAGAAATAAAAAAATACTATTGGATTATGCATTAAAAAACAGATTTACTTAGAAATGGCACACGACATTGTAAGAAACTCGTCTACGGGCAACGTGATGGCTAAAAAGATAATGGAGTAGTTAATCATAAGCATATAGGTATTGGCTATGCTTATTCCCATCTATGCTGAGGGTCTGGGACCATAAAATAATACAGTTTCGAATACGGAATAGTCATTCTCAAAGTATGCCTGCCAATCAAGGAGAGAGAACCCGGTCTGTCTACCTGTTTAACCCATACCTGGAGGGAGAAGATATAGATTTATACCTTCCCAAGTTTATTTGCCCAAATATGAATATAACGAACTTCTCTTAAATTCGAACTGATTCAGGGAAGCTATCCATGAAACCGTCTGCATAGATAAACAGTTTCTGTTCTACAACAAAGTTGTTTAAAACAAAATCAAGTGAAGTGAAGCTTCAATCAAATGTTTAAACTCATTATGAGAGGAAAAGTTAAACGATCTTTACAGTAGACAGAATGAAGAGATATATTCAAATAAATTTACTCTCAATATGCATCATAGATTAGTGAATCTTCTGAGCTTTTAATCCATTAATCTCGCGGTATGCATAAAAATAACTTTAACCATCGTTTTGGCTTAAAGCTTTTGGCAACGACTCGTTCACAATAATAATTTTTCAATTGTCAGATATCCTCTATTACAAGAGTCTGATCAGTTCGAAAGTGGAGAACTGCTGCCATAAATGATCCGGGCATTATTATCCACTCTGGATACAGTTCAAAAGCGTCTCCTAGTCCTTGTGGATCACGAATTATTTCAAGCCTACAACTCCTTTCTGTCAGAGGAGACGTCACAAGCTCTCACTACTCTGTCGGCAATTCCATTGAAACAGTTCAGATGAGCTATACTTCTTAGTTCTTGTGTAAAGTTTTTGGCAACGACTCGTTCAAAATAACGAGTTTTCAATCGTTAGATATCCTATATTACAAGCGTCTGTTCAGTTCGAAAATGGAGAACTTCTGCCATATATAAGCAGGAGCTTCCCGATAATTGTTATCCACTCTGAATACAGTTCAAAAGCGTCTCCGAGTCCTTGTGGTTCACAAATTATTTTAAAGCCTACAACTCAGACCAGACATCGCAAGCTCTCGCTACTATATCGGTAATTCCATTTAAACTGTTCAGATACTATACTATTCTCTTTAATTCTCCCAGATCACGAGTTCAAAAGCGTTTCCGAGTCCTTGTGGGTTACAAATTATTTTAAAGCTTACAACTCCTTTCTGTCAGACGAGACTTCGCAAGCTCTCGCTACTCTATCTATAATTTCATTTAAACTGTTCGGATACTATACTCTTTAGTTCTCCCGGGTCACACATTTACTGCTAAGATCCGCCATGCTACACTAGTTGTAGGGAACAACAATCATATGTTTCTAAGAACAATAACAATTTTAACATTTTTCAAGTCTGGGATTAACCGTTATTTTGAACACATATCCCCAAAAAAGTCTTCTTACTTTGTAAACTTCTACGTTTTTTTTTAATTCTTTCTTTGTACAGGATGAAAATCATTGTAGAAATGGAGGTCTTATTGCACCAGTTTCTTTTCTCCTCAATTCTCGCTTGTGGTGATCTCTTCCGGCTTCTTGCTTTCTAGTCAACATTTAAATGCAACGTGGATCAGTAACTTCTATCTTCGTAATTTATGATCTTTTATTTTCCTCGCTCCTCAATAATATTTTATTTTCTCATATTCTTTCGGACTTACTGATCTCTTGCGTGTTAGTCTCTTTGTTGTCTTGCTTGGGGTGAAATGATTAAAAAGATATAATTCACTAAATAACAATGAGCAACTTGACGTTTTCTTTTTCTGAATCCTGACATGGTCTCCGTAATATTTTTTCATACTTTAGTTTTTCTTGGCATGACTTTTAATAAGTACGTATACTTTGTTTGTTTGTTTTTTTAACAAGTAGAATATCCAAAAAATGTCCGCACAGAAAATCATAGGCAATTCTCTGAACGTGTAGAAAATCCACAGGTGGGATGAGGAATTCAAAAAAACAATAGATATAGATAAGACCGTCTGGAAAGTTAAAAGATGTTAGATATGACAATGTCCAGCCTTTCCTTGCTATTGTTCCCTCCTGTGTCTGTCTTCTATATTCAATTTGTCTTTCGACTTCTGTAGCGAAGAAAATGGCGAATTACCTTGTCAAACCAAGAGACAACGTGTCGCGTGTATTGTACAATGGAAAATGTAGCGAAAAATAATTTTACTTACCAAGAAAAAGGCAACGTATTCTGTATGATATGCCAAAGATGGAATATCCAAAATAGTATATTTATTCTTTGTAAAATAATAAAAAATTGTGGCGCAAGTCCGAAAGGGGGAGGGAGGAAGACTGGTCCACTGGTCCTCAGTAACTATCCTAGTCCTATGTTATATTCAAAACCTATTCATCCAATACAATATAATATGCTCAATCATCACAAGAAATTGTCCAACACCTTTCATTCCTACATGTACCAAAATAACAAATGCTCAGAAGGGGCCTACAAAAAACACCCAATTATGTAAAAATGTGCGCAGTGCATCATAAAATATATAAAAATTTTCTTGATGCTGTAAATAATGGGTTAGGGACCCCAGAAAACGAAACTAAAATACAAAATATTCGAATTAAAAACATCCAGCCCCTTCTCCGGTTTAGATCGCCCAACACTCCTTTTAAACACTCCATTTTAAAAACTTTCTGTCTTTCTTTTTTTTCCGCTTCCTCCTCCCTGTCACTGGTCACACATTCATGGCTAAGATCCGCCATGCTGAACTAATTGTAGGAAACAACGATCATACTTTTTCTATTTCTTTTGGTAAGATGTCCCTTCCACATGAGCAGCTTCTTCCCACGAACAACTGCTTTGTGGAAACAACTCTGAAGATGGTGCTTCCAAGATCACTAAAATTTTAACCTTTTCAAGTCTGAGATTAACCATTATTTTGAACATATATCCAAATTAGCTGGTCTTTTTAGAGAGAATCATCGGGACGGAGGCATTGCTTCCACCGCCATTTGCAGGTCCAATCGTGGCAATATCACAGGCTCCGATGATTGTTTCTACTCCTCGAGCTGTGTCTGCTCAGTTTGATGTTGCATCTGTTGTTGGGGCTAATGATGCTGCCCGTTTTCTTTCACTTGATCTTTCCGCTGTTTCTGTTTCTTCATATTCGGCGACTGCTGCTGCTTCATCGTCATATTGACTAACCCGGAGAGACGACCACTTAAGAGTCCACATCCATATCCCCCCACCCCGAATGATCGACACGGTATCTATCAAACTCGCCGATCATATCAATGAGGCTACGATCCTCCGATTACCTCACGCTACTTCCCCGCCTCCTGTCTATCTTGGGATCCAGGATGGCTTTCCAGTCCCCTATTAACATTAAGCGCGACGAATCAACCAGGAACGGCACGAACTGACGGAAGCAGTCGACACGTTACTCTGGTCGTTGGGCAAATAAAACGCAATGACCCGAAACAAACCACTGGTCACTGCAATATCGGCCACGATCAACCAGTCTCCGGAGTCGACATGAACAGTATACACGCCGCACCCACAGAACGTTTAACTAACAAGGAAACATCTCTGGCCTGCTGAACCCGATATGCTGAATAGACAATAAAGTCGCTAGACAGCACACAAGTATCACCGTCGCAAACAAATTGTGTCTCCTGGATTGTAGCTATATCTACGCCGAAATACAAGCGATCACGGAAAAGACCGCCTTACCCCGATCTCCCCACCCCCACGCATTGAAGTTGGCTAGCTTGATAGCTATCATTCAAGCCTGAGTCCTTTAGACACAGATTGGAAGGAAATCTGCTGGAATCAAGACCCCGAAGGATTGTCCCAGACATCCGGTGTCTAAGTTGGGCGTAATTCATCCCTCTGAAACAATACCGCCGACGTCAGTCTGAAACGTTAGCTTAATTGGCGTATATAGAGAGGGTTGGTGAAGAACCAGGATCCTCCATCCATAATATTGCGACAGTTGTGATAGTTGGGTTGACTCAATTTTTGCCATTCTAAGCTTCAGGAACGCATCTATTATTCTACTAGTGGTCCCATACTTTTAGATTACCCCGGGGTTACTTATCAATGTAATCACCCCAGGGACATCTGGAAAGGATGTAAACGTAAAAAGAGTCCTCAAAAGATCCTTCCTCTGGAATGAAAGGTCTCTTTCCAGGGCCTGTTTGTACATCTGGTTTATCTTTCGTCCCCTCGGGAATAGTCTTTGTTCCTTTTCTCTTCGCCAGGAAAAGGTTTGGAGAGGGGGAAAAAAGATGGTGACCTAATAGGCGTCTTTTCTTGGGAAGTGTCCGTCGTAAAGAAGTTTGACCGGGGATTCACTGTATAAACGGCTTTGGAAAATCAAGAATTCTTTACCTTAGAATTCATTAACGGGCTCCTTTTCGTTGGCTTCGTAGCAGGCCATACAGACATAGGATAGGTGTCGATTCCGGCTGCTGTGGAGAAAGACTCCACCATTCTAAAGAGATTCCCTCACCAGTATGTAACACAAACGTTCATAAAGACAAAAGTATGAAATACAAATCGAAAGACTGTTACAACACTGTATAAATCAGTGGACGAAAGACAAAAGTGAACTTACTTTTAGTTTTTGTACAAATAAAAGCAAGTCTGAATAGTCAAAGCACGTTTGAATAGGAGTAATATCCAAAATAGAAACATGTCAGTCTCAAAGGTCGCCAAAAAACTCGGATATGCTAATATTGTGTCTCCTCTCCCAGCTGTCGACGAATGAAAAAAAATGTTCCGTCGATAAAAGCAGTTGGTGTTCTCGGATTGGAGAGAAAAAAAAATTGTTTATTTTGTTACCACGTTCGTCGGAGAATGTGTTTTTTTTTCCTGACTGTTTACGCGCAGTGGGATTTGTGACATAGGATTGCGAATCGAGATTTTGACACATCTTTCTGCCCCTGATATTCGAGTATGGACTTGCAACTTGTTTTTTTTTTTTTTTTTTGTGGAAGTAATCTATGACATCAAGATCTGAGCAGGAATTTTAGTTCAAGGACGACGAAATTAACTAAAAATACGTTATTTGAAACGCTAATAAAAATTGAGTTGGGTATTGAAATGTATATACTCCTCTAATACACTACACTACCTCGATTATTCTTAACAAAATAATATCAGAAAATATCGAAGACAAATTTTAAAAAAAGATAAAAACAATAATGAGTTAATATGAGTCTGTTTACTGCTATTTTTTATTTAACAATCCGAATATGAATAAAATCTCTTCTGAGTTGTTACGTAATATCACTCTTCCTATTGGGCAGTGTATACTGTACAATCTCATAGATGAAGAGAATACTTGACGCAAATGTAATGCGGATTTACAGAAGGATGCTGAGAATATCATGTACTGATCAGGTTAGCAACGATGAAGTTTTAGAGAACATGGAAACAAAAAGGACACAAAATTAACACCAGACAGTTGAAATTTATAAGGAACATAATAAGGAAAGCGGGCTTGGAAATTTTGATACTCACGGAACAGATTGAAGGCAAGGAGAACAGAGTAAAACAACGCATAGCCTACTTATTTCGATTGATTAAATCAATTGCGAAAGTGAGGTAACCAAAAGACTAAATTTATTAAGAACTACAAATGACAAGAAATTGTAGAGAGCCATGATTTCCAATGTCCTGAATAAACACGGCCTATAGATGAAGAAGATTTGAGAATATACACTGCAGAAAACAGATTTGAGTCGCTCTATATTTCTTTTCAAAAACACCTTTAAATGAGGTATTTTTATATTTGTTAAAGTAAATGGTAACATTAAAGTATCTAGTGTATTTGCTTTTAATTTGAAAGAAATAAGCACAGTCTTAAAAAGAATATAATAAAATAGCATCATATTTGACTTTCGTTAATAAAACCACCACTTGTCTTCATTAATCCTTTACAAATTCTTGGCATTCTTTCCAAGAGTTTTTGAATAAAATTAGATGGTAGACATTCCTATGTATTCCTCAACACGAAAAAAGGTCACAATCTCTCTTTGGGTATTCTCTTCGAACATTCATATCCAATTCATCCCATACTAATTCAGAAGTAGAGAAATCATGACATTGAGGCGCGTTGACATAATTTTCAAAATGCTGTTCCTTTCTTTTGAGCCGAAGTAATTTTGACATATTTTAGAAGTGTATTTTGGGTCGTTGTCTTGTTGAAAGATGAATCTTGTCTCCAATGATGCTTGAAACAGATAGTATTAGAGTTATTTGAAAAATCGGATGATCTTGTTCTTTTCTCATTATTCCCTTGACCTGAATCAAATATTCAGCCATTTTGGTAATCTCACAATGAATACTGCGTGGTTAATGGTGAAAACAATATATAACGTTTCTTAAAAATATTATTTATCATTTACAAAATGTATTATGGACAGACGAATCGAAATTTGCACTTCTTTGGTAGTAAACGTAATCTGAAGAATGACGGAAATATAAAAGCAAATGCATTGTATTTACTGAAATTTTATATTTTATTTTAACAAACACAAAATTATTTCAGATTTTTTTTTTACGAAATGCAGTGCCTCGAGTGTATGTGATTATGACTCTCGTTGTATTACTATCATTTGTTACTATGAATAGGTAATTCCCCTTTTCTGACACCGTTCTTTCTTTGTGGCCTATTTAGTGACATCTATTTACTCAGTATTCTCAACTTGCTGATGCACCCCTTTTCTCTGCCCTGCTTGCCATATGGGTTTTCAGCTACCCTGCCTTCTTTATGGGTTTTAACCTACCCTACCTGCTTTATGGGTTTGAAATAGGTTTATACCTTTGTCTTCATTTCAACTATACGATTCTGTTGTTAAGAATACTTTCCTTTTAGTTTTTATTCACTTTAAAACTTTCTACGTTTCTCACAGTCTATGACTATGAAATTCTTAGTAATAATCGGTAAACCAGCATATCGGTCGCTTCATCTGTACGGAAAATATCAATTACAGACCGACATAAAGTAGATTTGATAAGACATAACCGTTCAGCAATATCTCCTCCTTTTCTCTGCAGATTTCTCGATCTCCAAATATTTTGCTCAGATTCAGAAAGGCATCTTTCTCTATTGAAATCCGCCTGTCGACTGTTGTTACATATATCGTTCTGTTCTCGTGGCAATCGTAATGGTAATAGAAGTTGTTTCTTTAAAAGAAGAATGTTAAAAAATTTATGCCAACTAGATTAACACCAACAAGAGGATTTTTTGTTTGGCTGCTATTTTTGAAAATTATTTGAAATTATCGCAATTACATCGACTCAGTAACTAAACGTGTATTCTTATATATTTCGTCAAAATTGCGAATTTCTTTTACGTTTTGTTCATTCCTAATATGTGTTGTTTAATGACATTTATAGCCTCCAGTTTTAAATACTTTCATTCAGAAATATCGATATTGAATTCTAAGCAACTGCAGTGTTCATAACTAAATATATAAATAAAAAATAATTATGTTGTTACTGTGTCGTGTCCATAAAAAATAAAGAATAAATAAAAAACTAAATCTTAATGTTAAAACAAATTATAATAAAATAATTATAAGAATTATATTTATCATTAATTCACTCGTTCAAAACTATGAGTATCGAAACTAATTTTCGTCTCCACACACACAGGCACATAATATTCTCACTATCTGACAAGCAGTTAACACGGACAGGTCGTCAAATCGTGCGACAACGAAAATTTCCTCTCCTTTTCTTTTTCAGGCCATAATAGTAACATTTAACTTTTAGCACGCAATATAAATTAAGAAAAGAAAACCCCAGATACCTCTTGTATTATCAGAGCACTCGTTAATCACATCTATAAAAAGACATACGGGAAAGACTGTATTACACTTAGCTTATTCTTAATCTTATCATTCTGTCGCATTCCGATCAATATTTGATATACACTAGACCCCAAACTCACAATTGTATTTAGTATTACTGTCTAAAAGAGAAATACTGGTGATTAAGATGAAAACAAATGAGAATATACGTTCGAAAGAATGGAAACAATTGGGAAAGGAATGGGAAAATATGGGGTTCATAATTCGAAGAACAAAAATGGAATATGTCAATTCTGTGTATAAAAAAAAAATAAGTAACCAGAAAGAATGTGAAAGTAAATCTGATAAAAGCTATGATGGACATTTAACACATCTGAGAGAAGAAATCTCAATGTAAAATTGAATATTATATTTAAATCCAATCTATTCTAACCTATGACCAAATATGTATGGCGATTTTCTAAACGTAGCTTAGATGTGGCACACGGCCGAAAGTATGCGACTCCACTTAGAATCGAACTGACTACTTAGTAGTAACTATTTTAGTGAGACAAGATGGCTAACATCAAGATGCCATATCCAAAAATGGATGTTTTATCAGAAACATAATCGACTTTAAATACACACGAATTATTTACGAAAAAAAGAAGAACCTTAGATGACTACATTGGCACAGCCGCAACAAATATAGTTTTTTGAATGAGATTGTATGGACGTAATTGGAGGAAGTGGATGCGGAAGATATATAAGATAGAGATCGTTCGAGCTCAGTCATGAAGAGGTGAAAATTGAAGGATTCTGTAGGCAAGTCGGTTTCTAAATGCAAAGTTTTGAACTGGTGGAGCTAATCAATGTAGTCATCTGAACATTTGCCTTGAACATGGCGTATGAGTACCAATAAACATGGAATGTTTCTCTAGGTGAATGGGACACGAGGGTTAGGAAGAAAAATTCATCTCTTACAGGACTTTGCACTCTAACGTGATTATTGGGAGCCTTCAATTGAGATATGGTGACGATAGTCCGTTTGGTCTGTTCTGACTTTTGTAACCTTAGAAAACCGAAAGAAGATGTCGAGTATATTCTGGAACAGAAACGTGGACATTATCCGTTCGTCTTGAAAGGCGACTGGATGGAACATATACAAATCTACTTCGAAAAATTCAGAACATCATTTGGAGATCCTAGGAAACGCTTAACATAATTTGCTGAGAACTGATACCAATCTCTTAAGCCGAAACAAAAATGATTACTGTTTGACGGCCAACGGCACCGAGCGGACAAGGAAATCGTCTCATGCTCCTATGGAATTTCTCATGAAAATTGACTTTCCCAGATACCATAGCGCGAGAATCAGGGTTAGAAATTGGGGATCTGGTGACAGTAATACAGAACAGTGTACAAAGTGATTGTAAATTGAGTTCCGACCAAACTTAGATAGATCGAAAGTTGTTGATGATGGCATTCTGGGGCAGGAGAAGTAAGCAACTATTTTTACGGCAACTTTAGCAACGGGCTATTTTACCAGCTAGACTTAGAAAATAGAAACATTTTCCGTTATGATGATTATTTTTACATAAAAAAAATACTGATATACAAAATGTGTTACTTATATTCAGATATCGAAAGGCTTAGTTTAAAAGCGTTCAAATTTATCAATATTCTCAAACACTGAAAATTATTTACAATTGCTTAGCGAGATATTTTGATGGATAGCTTCTAGTCTGTCATGGTAAAAGACTATTTTGAATGAAGTGTGTCTGGAAAATATATTCGAATGAAAGAAAAATTCAGATGTTTTTTCTCAATGTCCTTTTAATGTTAAAAGTAATAAAATCCCACTTTACGTAAGAAATCACGCTTTCAAGCAGTGATCGTTCCCCCCCCCCCCCCACACACACCAAACCAATCCCCTCTGACTTGACAACAGCCAGGAACATTCCTGGAGATTAGCAGATTGAAATAACGCAACGCTACATAGATAAATAAGTTAATATATTGAAAGTTTCTGCTAAAGTCCAGTAGCCTCCACACTTTTTATTATTGTCTTTTTAGTTGCTTTTGTTTAACGCTGCCTGCTTGTCTCTCTCTCTTTCTCTCTCTTTCTCTCTCTCTCTCTCTCTCTCTCTCTCTCTCTCTCTCTTTGAAATATCGCCACACGCGCCAGCAGAGCTCCTGTTAGGAATTTGCTTCCATTTGTCATGGCTTTTTGCTCACCTTAAAATCCATATTTATTTGCGTCAAGTTCACAAATGCAAGCCGAGCGGGTGCCTTTTGGTCTTCTATCATACATCGCAAAGGTGTGTAATTTATGGAAACATTGGTAGGTTGAGGAGAATGGACAAGTTGTGAAAGCCTGAACTACACGTTTCTTTCATACATACCAACATTTTTCAGTTTTTCCTCTTCTTGTAATTTACTTATTCATGATTTAAGCGTGGTGTAGTGGTTAACGTAGCTCTAATATGGTTGATCATTGCAACCGACTATGGGTTTGATCCGGACATGGTGCAGCAAACGAGATCAGAAATCAAATAAACGAACATGGATTTACGATCACGCGTTGAAGAAATGAAACAAAGTTTAAAAGCTTTTATAATGACAACACATTTCGCTTCCGTTTGCTAGGCTCTTGTCTTCATGAAAGAATGAAAGACAAAACTCTATCTTTTTGTATTAAAACCATTAATTTCTGTTTTAGTTTGACGTCTTTCTGTCTTTTTTTTTACATCATTATTACTTGATGGGATTTTTATTAGAACACTTAATTTGTATGACACATTTTCGTAAAACAAATATAAAGAAATTTTAAAATTTAATATGCGTTTCGGTATATACACCCTTTGGCAAATTAATTGAAACAACCGCTTTAGTTTCCTTTCTTTCACCATACGCTTCAGCTTTAGACCCACTGGAATGACAGGGTGTAATCGATTTCTATTTTTCTTCAGATTAGGTCATTAGCAGTGGTTTACAGTAATATGAATCTATTTTTGGGGTGTATGATGAAATTTGTCCGTCCTTGAAAAATATTGTGTCATCTGTGATTGCATCAGATTTTTATTATGTTCACACACTATTGTCTCGACTGTCGATTCGTTGTCCTACGATGGACGTTACTCCAAGTAAGCCTGCGAAAATTGTAACGCTGCACGAATACAATGGCATGCCTTACCAGTGAGCAAATCAAAGTACCATGAACTGACCGGAAACTCTACCGATTAAAACCAATCGAGAATCTGTGGTCAATTTTCTTCGTGTAAAGGACATATAAAGTGTGATCATGTGTATTCGATCATGTTTCGTCAAAAATGTAAATAATAACAGAATTATTCGTTTTGTTTCAATTAATTTGCGCAAAGGTGTAGGCTAAGCAAATATATTTAGTTTATTTTTGTTTATGTTTTTAGAACTTTTGTTATTAAGTGCCCCACATTGAGATAATAGAAGATCTACCAAGAAATGTGAAATAATGTGTGAATACTAACCTGGATGTAAATTTACTGCAGATAATCTAGAGATTACATCATCTTTTATACACTTTCGTCTTTGTAAATTACTGTTGTTTTTTTTTTAAATAAAATACATTATTAGTCTTGTTTTGTAAATTATCCTCTTTCCGTTCGTATAATCCTTAATTTATATACATCGACGATTCTCTTATTTATTCCTTATGGTAAGTATTACAGGTGATAGAGTAGATTTCTATTTAGTCTTGAGTTTAATAC
>CAHIKZ030000355.1:3005000-3027500 GCA_903632075.3 Acanthosepion pharaonis | reverse complement strand
CAGGCAATTCCACTGACAAAACTATCGAATGTATTGGTGGAAGACTTTCAAATACATGGCATCAACATTATTTCAAATGTATATCAAATCTTTACTTCTTTAAGGTAGTTTCTTTTTAATTCTGCTCAAACAAAGTGTCAACGTGATTTCCTATTCTTTATGACCCTGGGCAATATTGGATCAACATCAATTACCTACATTATATTTTTTTTGCTTTGATTAGTGCAGTCGCGATTTTATTGGTCCTATTGTTTTTCACGAGTCGCCTCCCCAAGTCTTCGATCCACTTCATCGTTTTGCTAGCAGTTCCGTTAACGACCGTTGTCACAATCGTGTTATGCCCTTCTATTGTTTGGGCTCTGACCTCTCTAATCGGCATTGTACTTTTTCTGTCCTCCACCCCTGCCTCAACATCTTTTCAAATCGCTTTTCTTTTTATTTCATCAATCGTGACGCATTCCACAATAGAATACACTAATAACCTAGGGACGTTCTTCGTTGTAATGATTGCCTAGAAACGGAAAGTTATAGGTTAGTAAAAGAACAGAACAAGATAGAATCATTGTATGACTTTATTGCATTTAACGAATGTGCCTTGTAATTATCCTATCATTTTAATTACTGACATTGCCAGAATACATTAACATGACGTAAACTATGTGGAAATTGTTCAAACGTTTTCTACGCTTGAGCCTTTTCTGCTATACGTCTAACCATTATCAAGGATGAATATTATTTTTAATTTAAATTGAATGTACGGATTGTTTTATGTATGTATCCGGAGGTATATGAATGATTTATCTTCCAAATATGGTCAGGGCATTGTGGCTGTGTTATAGTTGATATTATTGAGAATTTATAATAATAATAATAATGATAATAAGAATAATTATTATTATTATTATTATTATTATTATTTTTATTACAATTACACGCCCATTATTATTATTATTATTATTATTATTATTATTATTATTATTATTATTACACGGCCTAACAGAGTTTGCGCATAGCTAACAAGATATTCATTAAGAATAGAAAATGTATCCGGTAAATATACAAAAATAGAACAGTATATAGTCAATGTTAGCGAGGAAAACAAATTTACAAGACAGAATGCATTATTCTTTGTAAAAAAAGAACATGCAAATTTCAAATAGGAAAGACCAAAATCAAACAATTACAACTATTTATTCATGTTGTGGGGTGGGGGAGAAGTGAATGAATTAATATATTTTCCATTGAATGTAATGGATTGGAATTTGAACTCGGCTCCCCGATTCCGAGCCGCTATCCACTACTCCACCGTGCCATATATATATATATATATATATATATATATATATATATATATATATATATATATATATATATATATATATATATATATATATATATATATATATATATAGAGAGAGAGAGAGAGAGAGAGAGAGATTAAAAACGTAATAAAGGAAAAGACAAAAATAGATATAATTAAAGAAATAAAATGGAAAAGATGATTTAAATTAATATATATATATATATATATATATATATATATATATATATATATATATATTTTTTACTTTAATTCATCTTTGTCTTTTCTTTACTACGTTTATATTTCCAACGTTTAAAACGTTTTTTTTTATTAATTTTCTCCATTCATTCATTATTTCTATCTTTCTATCTTCTTTCACATTTTCTTTTTTCCCTTTTTCTTTCACGTTTCTTCATTTATATCTTTCTCTTTCTTTCCTTATATCTTTCTTTCTTTTTCATTTTCATTCTTTTTTATCTTTCTTTCTCTCACACTTTGTACTCTTTCTTTATTTCTCGTTATCTCTTATTTCCTTTCTTTCTCTTTTTTATCATTATATGTCATTCTTTCTCACTTCCTTTCTCTCTTTCTTTTTTTCTTTCTTCTCCTTTAATCCTTCTCTTGCCTATTTCGTTTACTTTCCTCATTCCGCTCTATATACCTCAAGCAATCCTTTATCAGATTCACATAGATTTTCCATTCTTTCTTTCTTTCTTTCTTTCTTTCTTTCTTTCTTTCTTTCTTGTTTTCGTTATTTATTTCTTTTATAAGCTACATACTCCGAGTTTTCGAGTGGCCGTTCGATATTCTGTGGCCTCTATACATACCTGTAAATAAATGGAGCCAGGCGTTGGTTGTTCATACATCGCAGAGCACACTGCAATGGTTAACGGGAATCCTCTTTCTTAGAACGTGGCGAAATAGATTCACATTTACGGCAGGCAAAGAAGACAATCTCTTTTCTCAGATCTAAACATGTGCCTATCTCTATATTTGTTATCGTCTTATTTTCCTGAAAGACGAATCAACTAACAAAGCATTCCCACCTTCATTTGCTAATGCGTCAAATGCATGACATTCGCACTAACTATCCACAAAATACATATATTCTTCTTATTCCATCGCAAACCACTCGATAAACTATAGTTATTTCCATAGTAAATGTTCTGAGGAGCTGCATTCTTAGTTCCACCAATGCAGAAATTTACAGCTAAGACACGACATGACATGTACATATGTATCATTTGCAGTTCATTCTTATTTCACTGGTAAGAATAAGTCACATTCGGAAAAAAACCATTCCAAGAACAGCTTATGGATGGAACATATTTCTGATCGTTGTAATCTTATAATCTTCAAGTCTAGTGTCAGACGTTATTTTTCTTAGCATTCTTTATGATCTTAGCACTTCTTGTCTTTCTTAAATCTTCCTTCAATAACCCTCTACCATGAGAGGCTTTTGATTCTTGTATAGAGTGACCAATAATAGAACAATTACTTATTATGTTACAAAGGAAAATAAAAGGTCATGCACACATTCATATATATATATATATATATATATATATATATATAAACTACCCACAATGCACCATTGACCGTATATATAAACAGTCGTGAAAAATAACAGCACTCGTGGCATGAAACAGACTGTCGCCTCTAAGTGTTGATTTCTATGTTCACTTTTATATTTACACACGCTCTATCCCTGATACTGAGCACTTTATCCCATAAATATAGCACATCTTAAGATTATATTTGTTTATATATACATATATAGAAGTATTGAAGATTGTGTATTTGGGCAATAAACTCTACTTTATACAAGTTTCATTAGAAATGACTGAAACAGAATTAAGGTTATGTTTTCATTTTTTCATGTTTCTCATAATAGTTTAATAAAGTAACAATTTGATTAAAGTACAAAAAACAAGTGTACAATTTTGCACACTTTCTCTCTCTCTCTCTCTCTCTCTATATATATATATATATATATATATATATATATATATATATATATATATATATATATATATATATATATATATATATATATATGTATGTATGAATGTGTGTGATTGTGAAAAGATGAAATACAAAATATAAAGGAATTACATTATTTACATTAGTCGGACTATTGTCCTAATCTTTGTCCCCATATTTATCACAACGTTAATGTAAATAAGGTAAATACTACCTCATCTCAGAAATATAGACAGACTATATAGGAATTATATAATATATAAGCACATATCTATATCTTTAAAATTATCCAACAGTTGTTTGTTTAGTTCCAATTCTACTGAAAAAAAATTTTTACCGGATTAATAAGAATTAGCACTCTCCTTGATTTTTAGAGTGGAATTTTCTGCTTTTACCATTTTGCGTATATTAATTATGAGCGGATGGTTATTGAAGATAATGTCACAATGATAATCAATAAATATTCCCAGTACCTGATGAAGCTTTCTCTCACGGAATATAATGAGAGAAGGTGTAAGGTGCCGTGGATTCCTTATTCAAAATGATTCCAAAAGAATAAAATTCTAAAACACGATTCTATTCTAAAAATGAAATAGACGTTGATGAAAATTTAGATTGGGTTGCTAATAGATGCGTGGTTATCGTTTAACTTCCTCCAGCGTCCGGGCAACGATAAAGTCCTTTGGACAAAACATCGAAGCGGCAATGCTCTACCTTTCGCTGAAAATATGCATTTAAAGATTTTAAAATTTTACCAGCATTCCAATGACGACATTTGATTAAATATATCACGAAAAAGATTTGGACGAAAAGGTAATGATCTTCAGTGTCGTTCATTTGAGCAAGACGACGTACAGTTAATTTTTTTTTCTGGATATGGTTACTGGTCAATCTGAGGAACTCGTTTTGAAAGAGACTCTAAAACAATAATGGTAATTGTTATATAAGAATAAAGTGTCGCTTTAAAAACTGGAATTTGGACATGGATTGGCAAAGAGCAAACCCAGTTGAATTCATTTTGACTAAGCAGATCACGTGATAGTAAAATAAATGTACATATGGGAATAAGTGTGACGTCTAAACGATCACCATATCTATTCTATCCACTATTACTAGACGTTCACTTTTTTCTATTCTATCCCCTATTACTATTTATGAATAGCTATTCTCTATACTATTCACTATACCATTTCTCTATACTTATCACTATTCAGTGCTTACTTTTCGAGTGAGTATTATTGAGGAAGTACTATTTGTGCAAGTGTTATTCGAAGTCGTCTGACACCAGTATTTTTCAACGGCATTACTATAGTTGTATCTGCGATTACAACGTCGCTATTTCAACGAATATTACAAAAGTGGCAACGTATGTTCGTTGACATCACAAAAGTAATGATTATATTAGCCGTTTCCCTGCAAGTAAACATTGCTGTTTTCGGATAGAATTTATCAAAATTCATACCATAAAAATCTTTATGAAGAGAACAAGTTTCACATGTCCAGTAGCTGTTATCGCACTTTCCAGTATTTGTGGGGTTTTCCTTCCTAACCTTTTGTTTGAATTAATGTGGAATGTCACCATCTTTATTATGTCATTATTTTCTCTTCGAGTTATATGTGCTATCCATCTTAGATATAGATGTAATTTCTGTTATTTGCTACACTTCCTTGTTTGTGATTCTGTAGTACCAGCTCCCGATTTTCAAAGAAGGATGATCTTTGCCTAGACTCTCAGGATTTACTCGTTAAATGCCTTTTATCAACATTGAGCATATGAATCAGTTGTATAAATCTGATATTTCAGATATTTCCGAAATCGTTTCGCGTGTTATTAACTAAAGAAAGCCAGTACAGGAAAAGAGGAGAAACAGAGGGATCTAGGGTTAGACTCCTAACTTCGAGTTAACCTGTTAATTCCAGGTTTATTTTTTTACATATCATATCATTACGGGTTGTCTTCCTCATCCTTATCGTAGAATAAAAAAATAGCTATTTCTATGTGCATCACCTTTACTTGTCGGAGTAGATATAGAAAAACAGTTGCCGCTTTAAATATTCAGTGTGTAATTTTATTTGAGCAATTTCCCTCAGCTGTACTAGTAAGCTGAAAATTTCCACTTGAAGACAAGACATCGATCCTTCTAATATAATAACGTGTTAATACAAAATTATTTAAGTCAGCTATATTTGCCAAATTATCCTGCGGCGTTGTCAATGGAAGTGTCTTATTTTATTTTATATTTTATTCTGAATTCACACTGCTTTATCGAATGGCCTTACAACAGAACAACGTCTAGCTTTGAGATAAAAGACCTACAATGTCATGAAGATCGGCAAACTTCTTTATGTAAGTAAATATATTGAACGATCCCTTCTTTATACGACGGCCTGTCTGTATAAATAATGTTTAGCGTGACCCATATCCATCTAGAAGTTGGTGATTCTGTTGCGTATGCGAAAATACCGACTGTCTGCTTCAAATATGATTAATCCACGTTACTACATTGGCAGAAACAGAGACTAAATACATCCGTGGCAATATGCAGCGCTGGCTGTATGTGACAGTGACAATACTCAACGTTGGCAATATCCAACAATGGCAATATGCAACAGTGGAAAATTGCAACAATGGCACAATACAACGGTGGAAATACGTAACAGGAGCAATATACCACATATGCGAATGTGGCAATATTCAACGCTTTCAATAAGATTTATCACTTAAATGCTACGTAAAAATGAATCCGTATCCCTGTGCGTCTATTTTCTAAAAGCCATCAATATTAATTTAATATAATTAGTGTTTCATCCTCTTATTTATAAACCATTTCCTGTCTACATCACTTTGAAGTACAATGACATTATCTAACGATACTTAATGTAAAAATAATGGTTATATTAAAGTACATTTGCAATTACATTGGTTATAATTTTTCTTTTTTTAATTGTTCACCCCAAGCAACGCATTAAAGCCGCTGAAACACAAGGGGTTACTGGGTGTGGAAGAATTAGAAAACAGAAACATTACTAAGGAGAGAGAAAAAAAAGAAGAGTAATCAAGAAGACAAAAGAGGGCGATTGACATTGCATTTAAACTTTTGAATATTAAAGTTGGCTGGAGAGCATGGAACAGGAACGGATTTCCATAAGCGAGAAGTGCAAGAAAAGCAACAGCATAGAAATTACGGTTACATCTAGCCAAGTCAATTGTAAATGGTTGAGACCTCGTCACCAGTCTAGTATTGAGCTTTAATTAAAAAAATGGTTTACGTATATTAGGGAATAGCTCATCCGAACAATTACAATTCATCTATTTACAGAAAAGGAACGTGGGGGGTAATTTACGGCGGGTGGGGAAGATTACGGAAACCGAGACGATAGATCAGAACCAATAATACTGTTGATTTTCTTTCAATTTTATCAAGAGTACCACACTATAAACTATGATCAATTATATATATATATATATATATATATATATATATATATATATATATATATATATATTCGATGCGGTGAGAACGAAAGTAATATATAAATTCCAGCGTTCACAGCATTAATCCAAAAGAGGGCTCGGTACCGATAGTAGAGCGATAATTATTATTTATTATAATTTTATCATATAAACAAAACCATTTTACTCTTGCAACTTGGTTTCAGTGCATTTCAACTGCACTTCGACGGGTGAGAATCGAAAATGATTATGAACAATCTTGCTTGTAGGCAAGCTGTATATGAAACGTCACGTCCTTTTTCCATTTGTTTAAGAAAAATATACATCAAAATATATATATATATATTCAAATCAGGAGCCCGGAACCATATGTAGCAGCAATATTCTAAGAATGGACGAATAATATGCTTGTAAGATAGATTCTTTAGAGAAAAATTGTTTAATACGACACAGTGAACCAACTTTCATGGCGGCTGACCTAGCAATAGTCTTTCCACCAGGCGAAAATGCTAGCCGAGAATAAACAACGATGGATTATATTCTTATTATTGTTAATCTTACATTACATAGTGCATACTGAGTCCCAGTGGGTATATAATCCAGTAAACATGGCTTTTCTTTATTTTATTGATTCAACAATCATTGAATTTTGTCTTTGTACAAACAAATTCAAAAGGATTTCACAATCAATCTCCAAAACACGCAGAAACTGTACATGAGGAACACACTATAGCTAGCCATAGTTGGGGCCTTCGGCTTGTTTGGAAAATGTTTCGATTGATTCACTGAATGGATACCTGGTAGGCCTTACCTTAAAGAAATACAAAAAAAATATTGTACTCACAAGTACAGCCCCCGCAATACGAAAGGATTTATCGATATAAAATATGTGATCTTATGAGTTATTTTTTTTTCAAATATGATTAGTGAAAAATGTCATGAACCATTTCGGAAATCAAAGGAAATAATAATAATAATAATAATAATAATAATAATAATAATAATAATAATAATAATAATAGAATTTATCTGAAGGATTAGGCAGATATTAAGAAAGGATTGACACCAGAAAGAAGGCTGACATGAGAATTGCATAGACAGTTTCCATTTTAGTTTATTCAAGAAACTTCCTTTACCCAGACAAGGGAATAACAGAACAAATTAAAAGTAAGGGGACGTTCATGATTCGGCTTAAAACCAGAAACAGCAAAGATTTCATCAATAGTCCGCATGTCTTAAAAAGTAAGAAGTTAGAAAAACTACTCGTTAGCATAGATAATTTGTCGATTCTGCTACCGTACCGAGAGAATTGCGTACTAGACTATAATGAATAATAAAAATTGGTTGTGACAATGAAAATTACAGTTGATCTGGCAAAAGTACCGAGTAACAGAAAATAGCAAATAAAGAAGCCAAAAGGTAAGCGGAAAGATCAAAGCCAGAAAAAACAAGAAGCAAAAGTAATGTGGATGACTTGAAAATCATTACGAAGCAGACATCGGAAGAGAAGAAAGGGAAACCTTATTAATGGCCGACCATAACAATTCAATGAGAGAAAAAATATATCAAATCCAACTGATGCAAAAAGGAGGAAATAGTAAATTGTATATTCCACTAGAGCAAAGATGAAGATGATATATTCTGGCGAATAATAAACGAATGCAAAGCTCAGAATGAGTAAAATAATATAGATGAATGCGATAAAAAGTTAATCAACTGCCAGTTTTTTTCAAAAATATATATAACTTAATTTTAACAACTGCAAGTTTCGAGATGCACTCAACACAGTTAATATGGTAATCAGGTGTTGGTAACTTCCAACAAGAGTGCCACACGTGTATAACACGCGTGCCACACGTGTACAACACGCGTGCCATACCCACAGCACGGGCGCCTAACGCGAACACTCGTGCCACACGCACAACACGCGTGCCACACGCACAACACGTGTGTCACACGCACAACACGCGTGCCACACGCGGAACACCAAGCAATTTCCAATGACATGCAGCTGTAACTGACATCAGGAAGTCCGAAACAATACCTACTACAATGCAAAGAAGATATTTAGCTCTTTCGATGTTTATATATACTAAAGTATATATATATATATATATATATATATATATATAGTATAAATAAAAATGACAACAGGAAAACGAGAAATTGCTGACGCGTTTCGTCCAATGTGGACATTATCAAAGCAAAATAGGCAACACGTCAGCACTTACTAGTTTTCCTATTGTCATTTTTATTCATAAATATTGTCTTCTATACTGGTTAAATCGGAGAAATCTTCATCCTAAAGTATATATACTATGTATTACTATATAAAATATATTTTAGAATGGGGATATTGACCTTCACTTGTACAAAAATACATATGCTGTTGACACACTGAATGATCTTAAAACAATAAGTTGTCACATAGTCAGCAAAATGTTTGTCGATCGCCGTAGTAAATATTGAATGAAAAATGTGATATGACCGGAAGAGTTGGCGGTAAGTATTGAGCATTCTCAGTAATGATTGATTATTGACTTGAAGCCGTAAATATTAAATTGGTCAGAGAAGCAGCTAAACGGAGTGAAATGCTCTTGAGAAAATTGCTGTTTAATTGCAACGTCCATCTTATATTTACTACATTTAATAAATAAGGGTGATTTGACTACGTGGAAATAGCATGGAGTGTGCTAATAGTAAATGTAAAAGAGAAAGTGTGTAAAAAAAGAAATAAATAAATAAACACAGCCCTAGAATCTTAAATCATTTTATTATTGAGTATAAAAATAATCATTTTTTTCTTTCAAGTTGAAAGAAACAACTTACACTCTTCCTTTGAAACATCATTCAACATTTCTTTTTATAACACAAAAAATTAATAGCGTTAATATAGAATGAAATGATGTATGTGAATGCTTAATGGGAATATTTACTCATTTACATTGTTTTAGTATGTCTTTAATTTCAGTAATCGGCAGACTCAAAGCTACCAGATAACCTTATTTGTACTGTCGCTGTAATTCGTATTATTTATATCTCTAATTCATATATTTTTCGTATTGTCTGAAATACTTTAAAAGCGAGAAAATATTTGCAAGATTGGACTTAGAATTCAAATAATATGTTAGATTGAATATGCGAAAACTTATTTTGAGAATCGAGTATTATTAATATCGCCCGGTCAAAAAATATTGAAGACAATTTTAATAATTTACGTTCGACTATTGTAAGAAAAAATCGGAAAACAAGAATTTAAAGGTTAGATTTACTAAACTTGTTGTGCCCCCCAAGCAAACTGCTTAAATACGTTTACTGCGGATCGACTGTATGCATACATCCGCTTTAATCAAAACAACATTAAGAATTTATTTTGACCAATCAGAGCCACTCCAGATCTAAAACGAAGACCTTAAACGTATCCGACTAAAAACTGTATATACGCAAATTCAAACCCATTTTATTATGTCTGGGACACCGTTGAGTGAGACGAACAAAACTCTTTTTAACAGTAAAGAAAAAATGAAGGCAAGGATTATGGCTGCTTTCACCACTTAATCAAAGAGAACGTCAGAAGAGATGCAGGAGATTCCAAAGTCTTCTGCAGGCCGTGATTGAAGACAACGGCGATTTGCTTTTTACTCATTCAAGATATTTTTTGTAATGTTGGTAAATATATCTATTAAAGTGAGATGCCAGTGTTATTTTCATATTTGCGTAATTTACAAAACAATTCATCCATCGCAACGTGTATGTTTAGTTTTTCACTAAATTTCTTTAAGTAACTTTTCCAGGATTCCTTGTAGTTCTTCTTTTTTGTCGACTATCAATGTGACACTATGTGTGTATATCTAATGTTGTTAATATTGTGGCTACCAATAATAACATACTATCCATAAACCAACTGTAGATACTTCCTTCTGAATTGCAAGAATTAAACTAATTTTGCACATAAACGTTTACGTAGGACAGCAAAGACCGTTTGTCAGTGCAGACTGTAACATTCTTCCAAGATCTGTTAAAAGAAATACCCAAATGTTATAACAAAATGTTTAATAATAATTTGGAAGTCATATTTTTCAGAAAGCTAGTCATTTTACAACTGATTTAATTAGGACAGGCATCAGACTTCGTATTCCAAAAATATGCCATTCAAATCTAAACAACTGAACAATTTCGGTATAAAACAAGGAAGCCAATATCTATCCTCCTATGTTCTAAGCGATGCTAGGTAATTCCCAAACCGATTATAAAGAGATGCAGATCTAAAAAAAAAAAAAATGAGGCAAAAATAAGATAGACGAAATATTTTTT
The DNA here is from genome assembly GCA_903632075.3 of Acanthosepion pharaonis. NCBI lineage: Eukaryota > Metazoa > Mollusca > Cephalopoda > Sepiida > Sepiidae > Acanthosepion > Acanthosepion pharaonis. Next base: position 3,016,446 of record CAHIKZ030000355.1, on the reverse strand, counting down.
TCTACAGAATTGGAATGTGTCAATTGCAATTTATGTTATGGATAACGAGGAAAGAGTGCTTGGAGAATTAGACATAGAAAAGAGCGGAATGAATATTAGATGGATAGAGGAATAATCGAGAAACAAACATGTGGAGATCAAGTAAATGAATCGCAGTACAGAAACGAGAAGGAATAGTAAAGGACAAACTTCGCTCAGGCCGAAATATCATACAAAGTAAATGAAGAGGCATGATCACCTACTTCCTGAATAGACAATGAATAAAAAGAAAATGAATATTCAAGCTTAATAATAAAAGGTTAGTTTTGCAAACTATTATTATCATTTTTATTTTCTTTGATTTCTGGCGTTTACACATTTTTTCCGGGTCCCGCCCAGAGACCTAAGGTTAGAAATGGCGTCATGACACTTTCCACTGACAAAAAAAAAAAAAAAAAAAAAAAAGATTACATAGATAAAGCCCTTCGTAAGGTGTGGGCTGTACTTGTCAGAACAATTTTCTGTATCTCCTTGAGGCATGGACTTCCAGGAATCCCTTCATTTAGTCTACTGGAAACTTTTCCAACCAGTCCTAGGGCTCCAACTACAACAGGGATTGTTGATGTTCCCATATGCCACATTTTCGCGATTTCTATTTCAAGGTCCTTGTACTTTGACAACTTTTTGAATATCTTCAAAGATACATTGCAGTCGGCAGGGACTGCCATATCAATAAGGAGGCACCGTTTTTGTTTATGGTCTTTAATAACAATATCTGGGCGGTTGGCCTTGATTGTTCTGTCAGTGTGTATTGTGTAGTCCCATAGAATTGTAACAGGTCCTATCTCCGTAACCGTGTCTGGGTGGTGTTCATACCAGTTTCTTTCAGTTTTCTTCCCGTAGAAGTTGCAGATTTTCCAGTGCAGATATTGGCCCACTCTGTCATGTCGGTTTTTATATTCAGTGGGTGCCAACACCGTACAACCTGCTACAAGATGATCAATCGTTTCTGGATATTTATCACAGAATCTGCATTTTGGACTGACACAATATTTTAGTATATGTGCTTGATAATTCCTAGTTAGCAAGCATTGGTCCTGCGCAGCAAGGATAAAACCTTCAGTTTCCGCTTTCACGTAGCCACTGATGGGTACGGGTTTTGTCCACGTCAGCTTGTTTGGTACGGGCAGAGTATTGGCCATGAAGCGGTTTATCTTGCCATCGCTTCTGTAACTGGTCTGTTGCATTCGTCTTAGCTATCTTTTTTAGGTATTTTGCAGTTTCAGCCGGTGTATTGTGCTGTAGTTGCATCTCTACGCCCATTTGGAACTCCATTTTGAATTTGTTGGCTTCCTTCATTACGGAGTAGAGACGTTTACTACTTTCATGTTCCTTGACGCACACCATCATCCAGTCTTCTGTAGTTTCCAAAGCCAGTGAGTAGCTTTCTCGTTTTGGCATCCAGTCGCTTAATTTCAGCTATGGTCCAGTTAAGGACATTAAATCTGTATTGCACCACAGGGACAGCCAATGTGTTTATGGCTGATATCCTGTTTTTTGAGTTCAGCTCAGTATTTAGTACCAGACGTACACGCCTGTAGTATTCTTTTCTTATTTTTTCCTTCATTTGGGGGTGTTGTATGCCATCTCCTTCGCTAATTCCTAGGTACTTATAAGCTTCACCATGCTCCAGTTCCCTAATCTTTGTGACAAAATCTAAATCTATTAAGGGTGTTTCTGTAATTCTACCTTTCTTGAAAGTTACTTTTGCATTATTATTATTATTATTATTATTATTATTATTATTATTATTATTATTATTTCCTTCGATTTCTGGTGCATACTCATTTCTTTCCGTGTCTTAGCCGGAGACCTAAGGCCAGAAATGGCATCATGACATTTTCCAGTAAGCATTTTTGAGAAACAACAAAAAAAAAACTAAGATCACATATTTAACATAGTTGGAACTCATCTTAAGTTGTGGTCACAATTTGTGCGTAATATTCTCTTGTGTTTCTTTAAGACATGACCACCAGGTATTCCTTTACTATGTCTATATTCCAATCAATACGAGGGCTCCAACTACAACTGGATTGCTGATGTCCTGATGTGTCATATTTTTTAGATTTTCACTTCAAGATCCTCGCATTTTGATAGGTTTTAGAAATCTTCAAATATACATTACAATCTGGTAGGCCTACGGCTCCAACTACAACAGGGATTGTTGATGTTCCCATATGCCACATTTTCGAAATTTCTTTTTCAAGGTCCTTGTATTTTGATAGCTTTTTGAATATCTTCAAAGATACATTGTAGTCAGCAGGGACTGATTATTATTATTATTATTATTATTATTATTATTATTATTATTATTATTGTGACACTATTTAGGGTTGTGTGGGGAAAAAGAGGCGAGAATTAAATTAGGTGATAAGAAGCTATCACGAAAAGACACTGAGCGACGTTATTTTTTCTAACAAAAAAAGTGGTAAAGATTTTATTTTCATTAGCGAAGAAAATAAGATACCGGAATTAATTTGATTTATGACGACGCACCGAATAAAAGATAGCCGTCTACCCATGGCAATAATGAAAATTTCAGGTTGGTCAAGTGGCCTACAAGGCAGAATGCTAAGAGATAAAAATTAATTGGTTCGTGCTCTGACCGAGAAAAAAATATCCGCTGGCCCACCCGCAGAGTACAAGGAAGGAAAGATTAAACCTTTAACTATCTGCAGAAATATCATTAGAGAAGAGCACCTGTTTTGTGTCGGAGCTGTCCATGATAGAAAAATTATTTTATCGGAACGAATAATTGGCACCAGAGTGCAAAGTCGCCAGATCACCACCCACTTGATGCTGGCGAAAATCTCGATTGACGAACTCCAGGTGACGTTCGGTTAATATAACAGTCGTAAGGTTTTTTGGTCGGGAAGAAGAAAAGAAAGAAAGGGGGAACAAAAGGGAAGATAATTTATTTTTTTTCTTTTAGCGAGATTTTTAAACCGAGGCCAGTCTAGCCACACCCACGCTGCGGGGCGTCCGTTCGCTGAATGGTGGCGTGAGCGGTAGGCGAAAGTAATCATGTGAAGTAGGCGGGGAGGCCTGTTGACGCCTCTTAAAGGGATCGGTGTAAGATGCCACTGTGAGACAGAGGGGAAACCTGTTGACGCCTTTGAAGGGATTGGTATGAGATACCAATATGAGAAAGGAAGAATTTGGGAGGACGATTCCCTTAAACTAGAATTAAGGACAACAATGGAAATTAATAAATTTTCCTGACCGAAAACAAAGGAAATCATTGATGCGGATTTAGAATTATCAAGGAACCTCAAACCCCGACAGGCTCACCCCAGTTTTGGTCGGCGTCCATATAAGCAGAGTCGCAACGAGTAGAAGGTAGTTGAGTTAGTTGGGGTTAGAAAGACAGGCAAGAATTGAGCTGTGAGCTCTGAGACCCGCCTCGCAGGAACCTGACTGAAAGATCCACGCAATCACGTCCTCAGCTTCTAACCAACAACAATTTATTTTTGAAGAACGACTTAGACTCACACCATCAAAACAAGTTTTACGAATATCACCTGAAAATACACCAAAACCAGTTTCTTAAAAGAACAATTTAAGATGTTAAGACTCGGCTAACAAACACAAAGTGTCACTAATCCATATTAGCAGTTTGGGAGAAAGATGCTGTCCTGTATTCAGCAACCAGATATAAAATATTGTTATTCCTTTTTTAACACATTTGAACTTTTCGAGTTATTATTTATTTTCTTTTATATATACTTGTGTGGTATTGCTCTTGTTCGGACTCGACTTGCATTACGGCCCAGCGACTGATTGATTTCGTCTACCTAAGATCAAATCACAACGTGGGTAGGTTAGACTAGAAATCTTCGGTAACCAGACATTGGAGGCGAGCTGGGAACGACAAGGCTGATACCGAATCTAACCAGATTCCCATCCGAATCAGCAAAAGATTAGAACGTCACATTTGGTGCCGCGACCAATACCATGTCACATTGGTCGTCACGGGACAGGATAGGACGCCGACGGCACGGAGACAGACGGGGTGACGTCATATTATTATTATTATTTTCTTTGATTTCTGGCGTTTACACATTTCTTTCCGGGTCACGCCCAGGGACCTAAGGTTAGAAATGGCACCATGACACTTTCCACTGACAAAAAAATAAATATTACATAGATAAAGCCCTTCGCAAAGTGTGGGCTGTCAGAACAATTTTTTGTATCTTCTTGAGTCATGGATTTCCAGGAATCCCTTCAATTAGTCTACTGGAATCTTTTCCAACCAGTCCTTTTCCAACTACAACAGGGATTGTTGATGTTCCCATATGCCACATTTTCGAAATTTCTTTTTCAAGGTCCTTGTATTTTGATAGCTTTTTGAATATCTTCAAAGATACTTTGCAGTGTGCAGGAACTGCCATATCAAAAAGAAGGCACTGTTTTTGTTTGTGGTTATTATTATTATTATTATTATTATTATTTTTCCTTTGATTTCTGTTGTATACCTAATTCCTTCCTGATTGTAACCAGAAACCTAAGGTCAGAAATGGCTTCATGAGATTCTTCATTGATTATTATTATTATATATATATATATATATATATATATATATATATATATATATATAGACTTTTTTCATGGATAAATATCTTCGTAATGTATGAGCTGCACTTGTGGTCAAATTTTGTTTGTATTTCGGTAAGACGTGGGCTACCAGGAATCGCTTCAATGTATGTATTGGAATCTTTTCCAAAACTCCGAGGATCAAACTACAACTGGAATTATGGATGTCCTCATGTGCCACATTTTTTTGAGATTTTCTCTTCAAGATTATTGCATCTTGATAGTTGTTTTAAGATCTTCAAACATACATTTCAGTTGACAGGCACTGCCACGTCAATATGAAACAATATTAAGTTTCTTATACTCTTTGTTTTGACGATGAGCTTTGATTGCTGTATCGGTGTTTATTATAAAGGACCGCAAAACGCTTACATGCTTGATTTCTTTTAATTGTGTCTGCGTCGTATTCATCCTAGTTTCTCGCAGTATCCGTAAAAGAAAGATAACTACCAGAATAGATATTTGCCCACTCTGTCATATTATTATCATTATTGTTTTCATTCCCTTTCATTTCTGGTGTGTACACATTTCTTTCCGGGTCCCGCACATAGACCTAACGTTAGGAATGGCGTCATGGAACTTTCCACTGGCAAAAATAAATAGATAAATCACTATTATTATTATTATTATTATTATTAATAATAATAATAATAATAATAATAATAATAATGCCTTCTTATTGATATTGCAGTCCCTGCAGACTGCAATTTATCTTTGAGGATATTCAAAAAGCTGTCAAAATACAATGACCTTGAAATCTAAATCTCAAATATATGGCATATGGGAACATCGACAATCCCTGTTGTAGTTGGAGCCCTAGGATTTGTTGGAAAAGATTCCATTAGACATATTGAAGGGATTCCTGGAAGTCTATGCCTCAAAGAGATACAAAACATTTTCTCACAAGTGCAGCCCAAACTTTACGAAGGGCTTTTTCTATGTATTTATTTTATTTATTTTATTTTTTTTGCGGTGGAAAGTGTCATGATACCATTTCTAACCTTAGATCTCTGGGTGGTACCCAGAAAGAAATGTATAAACGCTAGAAATCTATGGAAATAATAATAATAATAATAATAATAATAATAATAATAATATAGAGACTAAAATTTACAGGGGTCAGATGAAAAGTTCATAAACTGACCAAGATGTAAATGTAAGTACACACTTTATTTTGTTTATTAATATACATAAAAGAGTAACATAATCCAACAGCGGGTTTATAACTTGGTCGGCCTATGCACTTTCCAGCCAAATCTCGTTTGAGGACTGTACTTACGTTCATTTTTCATTCAAATCTTTTCTAGTAAACAATTATTATTATATGCTTTCAGTCCTTACTTACGTCCTTCTCATTGATTATACTAAGGAAAAGTGACGACGAGTGTCATCAGCACAAGCAAAAGAAAATTAATATTATTTTCGTAGTCGCTTTTCGGCTGAATTCTGTCTTGACAGTCTTAGATTGTTTCAGGGTAAAACTTATTGTGCATGAACGCAAGCATAACTTATGATTAACCGATATTATATATTATCCTTTGTTTAGCATGGGGAACTGCGAAATAGAAATAAATCTTTCATTATAGTTTAATCCTTTAGGGCATTTTTCTATGACAAAATTACAGATTTTCGGAATATACGTTAAATCAGAAGCGTTGATAATGATCTTACAATAGTAATTGCTACAATTAGTAGCCTTTCCCTAAATCAACAACAATTTTCATGATTACTGTTATCTTCATGTTACTGCTTATAATAACCCTCATCACTGAGAACCAAATGATAATATGTCTTCTATACACCCACGCAACATATGTCTCATAACTCTTGCTAATTTCAGGAAAACCAATTTGAAATATTATTCTGAATACTTATCCTTTTATATAAGTATTTCTTTCACTGTACTATTTTAAATTTGTTTATTTCCAATACTCATGAAATTGCTGGCATTACCTTTATTTTCATATTTGCTATGTTGCTTAATCTGACAGGGTATTTATATATCTTATCTTTATCATGTATCGGGTGCATTATTTTGTGTTGTCTATAGTGTAGTTAGGGTTAATATCATAGGACAAATCATTAATAATTTATTTTAATTTGAGCACATTTTTGCTCGTATATTTTCTTTATCTGAAGAAAAGTTTGTTTTTGTTTTTTTTTTACATATGTTTATTTAAATTATTTGTTTCCATTCTGCTTTGCATCGAAGGATGCACCGCGGAGTAATAGATAGCGGCCTGGATTGGGAAAGCCGAGTTCAAATTTAAGTCAAATCATTTTCATTCACTTACTTGATGATACCTTTGGTATGAATTCTCTTATATTTCTATGTGTAAATAGCAGAGCAGATCGAGGTCTAAAGCCTTGAAGGGCAACTAGTCTACTGCAGAAATTAATGACAAATACGGCGAGAAAAAATCTGCCTCGTCAGTCATGATAGAATGATACATGATCGCATAACTGTCTGACTGACTTCGTATCCACAGCAAGTTCTCCAACACGTCATCAATTGATTTTCTATGAACATTTGATTCGTTTTTTTTTCTTACTGTAAGATCTCCTGGAATGATTTTCTTACAGGTGTGGAATAAGGCCGATAGTAGAGAGTATTTGTTGTGGAGTAGTTTTCACAGTGGAGTCTTGTATTTCAATAAGTCGTTCTAAATTAGGTTCGACGTACAAAACGCTAGGAACTTGAAATAAGAGTTAATGACGCAGAAAATCTAGTTGTGATGTTTGATACTCCAATGTCCGACATCGACTGACTCGCTTAACACCACTGAGCCCAACTGGCGACCGCTACTACTACTACTACTTATTATGTGAGGGAGAGTCTATTAATAATAAAATAGGTACGTCAGGTATAACAGTATTCTTAATTACGCCAAGGTTGGTAGCCATTACACCACGTCCAGATGCCCGAGATCGACTGGAATATGAGCGGAAATTATCTATGATTATGGTCCTATTCATTTCTAAGCATGAACTATTTTAATTTCAAAAGTATGGAGTTTTCTTATACTCTATGTCAGATTTTATTATGCAGGGACAAGAAATGACAATAATTAAAAAAATACTATTTTTTTTTAATATTAACCAAAACATGTTGATAAAAGTATAGTACTATATATACATTTGCTAACGGAATCAATGACAATTTATGAGCGTTATTTAATATAATTTATTTGAAATGAGTACAAGGATAATAAAGTAGTAACGATTCCTTGGAAAGCAAACGTAGGCGTTATGGGTAAATTTAAGAAGTGTATAATTTTTTTTTTTTTTAAATTTAAATTTTTAAATTATTCTGAGCAAAAGAAAATAAACATATGCCGGGAAGATATTTATCCAGTGAAAATTAATACAAGGAGAAAAGTAATAGGTGTAGGGAGCCTAAATATTCGAATATTATAATTAGGTTATCCGTTTCGAAATTAGCGGAAAAAAAAGAAAGGATTATTTGGCCACTCATAGGGCTGTATATTTTTCAGGTTTTATTCAGGTACAAAGAAGTTCACATCGGTCTTCATGTTATGTGTCTAAGAAAACAACGGTATTAATTGTAGATTGTTTTCTTGAAGTTAATTCTGAATAACTTATGCTTAAATATTGGAACATAGTTATGGTTAATGTTCCCAGCATGCTTCAGTTTCATATTTTCAACAGGCATATGTAAGTTGATATCCCATATTTAACAAATATATTTACGCGCGTACACACACGTACTCTCTCTCTCTCTCTCTCTCTATATATATATATATATATATATATATATATATACATATATATATTATTGAAGGCACGTAATTGTCAAATAGTTATTGCTAAATATCCCATCTGTTAGATTGGCTAACCAATCCAAATTTCAGACGCGTGGTAAACACTCACAGAACCAACATATGGGTTGTACTATAACGCTGCTGAGCGAATCATAGTCACAACTCCTGAGAGAAAGTGCAAGATTTGATTTGATGAAGCATCTCAAAATCACATTTGAAAAAAAAATCTATACTTTACTTTACCTATGAACTCCCATTCTTAGACGTTCTCTCTTAGAATTCATTAGTAACAAATTTACCTCTTCGCTATACCAAAATAAATAAATTAAAAAGCTAGGAAAATATTTGCCACCTTAACTTTATAAGTAGATGCACTCTTAGTTATAAATTAGGCGTCATAATAATTTCATTAAGAGAAGACACGAGAATTCATCCTCTAACGCCATTTTCTTTAAATTACTTAGTAATGTGAAACAGACGCTAGTTAACAATATTTTTCCGAACTACCTCATCGATCACGAGATTAGACTATTTCATTGTAAAGTAACTAATAGCATTTCTGAACATACAGATAAAAACAATAACATTTTCTATAAAAACGAAATACACGTTAACTAAAGCAAGATGCATTTCTTCTTAGAAATGTTATAAAGAAATGCACAATCTCAGTCGGCAAGAACAAAAAATAAATGATCTGCTATTAAAATTTAAAACAGTTAATTATTATCAACAATAACAACACACCTGCAATATCTAAATCACAGAGAACAAATATTATTTATGGATGCAGATGCCTGTTAAGTAAATGCGACCCTGATTAGATCCAACTCATGAATAACTCTCTTGCACACGAAGACTCACGAAGACATTGGCAAAAATAATAACCGAAAGCGCTCGGATATACAGAACGATTGGATAATTCTTACACACTTTATATACAGAAAGAAAATCACTTATACGAACACAAGTCAATTGACTAACACCTTAAATCCATCTAGCAACCGTCAGGCCACCGATTGGTGGCCTGACGATTGCGTCTATCATGAAACAGCATGTCGCCTCTAACTGTTGTCTCCAATGTTCACTTTATATTTAGAAGTATGTGTGTGTTTGTATGAGTGCATGCGTGTAGATTGATAGATAGGTATGGTTATATGTATACATACACACATATACTTATATTCATATATATGTGCATGTATGTGCGAATACACAAAAGCTGATGTTACTTATATATATATATATATATATATATATATATATATATATATATATATATATATATATATATATATTGTTATGTACATTGGCTTTTATGTTGCGTATTTTTTCCTGAAAAAATTATAATTCAATAAGTGTACATATACACTTTAAATATAGCTATGAAACATCTGCCTATTTATTTTATATGAAACTCATGTTGAACTACCGGTTCTCGTGAGGCCATTGGAGTTAAGCAACCTCGATTTTGGTTAGTACCAAGGTGGGTGAACACTTGGGATTACACGTTAGAGTAAGCTTAGAAATACGAGTGGTGCTCAGAATTAGAAATTAGAGACGAAGTTTTCAATTCCATTCGGGTTCATAACATTTATCTATGCGCAAATACCCTTAGGAAATGGTGGATTCCACCTTTTCTCCACTAGCTATGTATTAATTATTAGAACTTTTATCCATAAATAATTATTAATTTCCCTAAAATTCTTAAAATCTAATTATGTTTTACGGATTTAAATAATCTACAAAAGTTTGATACGACGTAAATACAAATCAATCTATCAATCTACCCTAGACATCGATTACAGTAACAGCTACATATTTACAATATGCCTAAAATTATAAATATTTATGGCAAAATTAAGCAAAAGCTATGTAAATGGTTGACATATTTCAAAATCAGGGTTCAAATGTAAAATCACATTATTGCTCATCTAAAGTTACAACGCCTTCCATAAAAAATATATATATATATATATATATATATATATATATATATATATATATATATATATATATATATATATATCTTTTATCTCTTTCAGAATTCATAGAATTGTCAATTAAAAGGTCTTGTTACACATGTAGAGAATCACTGTTACAATACGAGCTGAGTTTAGAAAATATCAATGTTCTTTTTTCTGTTGTAACCAAGTAAATGGTTAAGAAATAAGAAAACAAGACGTTGCAGATATATTATGTTTTGAACAGTAATTACAACAGAAGAGTATTACACAACTTGTGAATGTGCGTCAGTTGAGTAGCATTCAATCTATTAGACTGTTAATATTTAACAGCCCCAACCACGTGGGTTGTATGTGGCACAAGGCCGACTTTACCGTGGGTTCTCTGAGCCCGTAACCTCAGCCAAAAATTAACCCTTTCAAACTGCCTAAACGGGTTCAGGGTCTGTCTACCCAACCCGAACGAAACTTTGCCCTTCGGTAAAGTCTCGTCTTGGTTCCTCTCTGCTCGAGGAAGACTTTGACAGTTTGAACAATCTATTAGACTGTTAACATTTAACAGCCTCCGCACGAGAGTGTATGTGGCACAAGGCCGGATTATTGTGAGTTCTCCAAGCCCGTAGGCTCGGCCAAAACTTTCCCTTAGAACCCGCCTGAACGAGTTCAGGGACTGTCTACCTCCCTCGACGAAACTTTGCCCTTCGGCAAAGCCTCGTCCAGTTTCCTCTCTGCTCAAGGAAGAGAGTTCGACAGTTTGAACAATCTATTAGACTGTCAATATTTAGCACCCCCCCACGAGGGTGTATGTGGCACATGGCTGGTTTATTGTGGCTAGTCTGAGCCCGTAGGCTCGACTAAAAATATTCATATAGAACCGCCTAAATGGGTTCAGGGCCTGTCTACCTCCCCGGACGAAATTTTTCCCTTAGGCAAAGCCTCGTCCGGGTTCCTCTCTGTTCGAGGCAGAGTGTTCGACAGTTTGAACAATCTATTAAACTGTTCGCCCGAAGTTTACTTTCCTACTAAGATTATAGTAAGTAGAAGTGTCTACACTAGACTCATTAGAGGGAG
>CAHIKZ030000355.1:2885000-3000000 GCA_903632075.3 Acanthosepion pharaonis | reverse complement strand
TGAAACATTGTGATAATAGCAACAGATTTTCGGTAAAAAAAACAATTCTCTATGATCCGTATCTAAATAATGTAAATTATGATTACCCTTCATTTGGATATACAAAGAGGTATTTTGTAAAATCTAATAGCCTCTCATCGCGAAAGAGAAAACTATATACGAAATCGGAATCTGTCTTCTGACTGATGTCAGATACGAAAACCGAACATCAATAAAGAATTTCCTTTCAGAGATGAGTAATCTTCAATACTATTATATTATATTGAACTATTGTTCTCATCTTAGTTGATATGAATGATTTTATAGAGACACTGTTTCTACCACGTACACTCTGGTCAACATCAGATGGCCATCCTTTGGTTAATAATGGATATCTCTTAGTTATTATTATATATTTTCTCATGTGGTGTCTGAGAATTCGCCAATGACATCTCTATTTAATCCATGATGGTTTATTTTTCGCTTTCTGCTGTCCCGTCTACGGGTATCTCGTCTTGTTTGCCCTTTTTTAAAAAAATAAATATATAGAACGAGGACTATCGACTCTTGAACAATACGTCAATGCGTCCGTTCAAATTTTCTTGAAGAAGATCAGAGGACACAATGGCTGAAACATTATGATGGTAACAGCAAATTAGCAAACTGCGAATCTAAATAATTTAGATTATGATAGATCTTCATCCTAGAAATTCAAGATGAAATGATAATCAAAAATGTCTTTTGGCTGTTTACTGTTGCAGGATGCGATAAGTGAACATTAATATTCCAATGAATCAGGAAACCGGAGAACGAATCAGGAAACCGGATAACGAATCAGGAAACCAGATAACGAATCAGGAAACCGAAGAATGAATCAGGCAACCGGATGACAAATCAGGAAACCGGAGAATAAATCAGGAAACCGGAGACAGAATCAAGAAATCGGAGAACGAACCAGGAAACCTAAGAACAAACCAGGAAACCGGAGAACGAACCAGGAAACCGGAGAACGAACCAGGAAACCGTAAATGAATCAGGAAACCGGAAAAAGAATCAGGAAACCGTAAATGAATCAGGAAACCGGAAAAAGAATCAGGAAACCAGAGGATAAATCAGGAAACCAGAGGATAAATTAGGAAACCGGAGAACAAATCAGGAAACCGGAGAACGAACCAGGAAACCGGAAATGAATCAGGAAACCGGAGAACGAATCATGAAACCAGAGAACAAACCAGGAAACCGGAGAACAAACCAGGAAACCGGAATGAATCAGGAAACCGGAGAACGAATCAGGAAACCAGAGGATAAGTCAGGAAACCGGAGAACAAATCAGGAAACCGGAGAACGAACCAGGAAACCGGAAATTAATCAGGAAACCGGAGAACGAATCATGAAACCAGAGAACAAACCAGGAAACCGGAGAACAAACCAGGAAACCGGAAATGAATCAGGAAACCGGAGAACGAATCAAGAAACCGGAGAACAAACCAGGAAACCGGAGAACGAATCAGGAAACCTGAGAAGGCATCGTGAAATCGAAGCAAATGATAGGTTTTCGTTGTAACAGAAATATATGCGAAATTACAATCTAACTTGTTAATCTGTGTTACAAACATCATTGAGGAATTTCTAGCACTACGCCGCCAAATGTGATATTAATTTAACTTCTTCCGTGTTTTCTTTTAGTGATGAGTAATTGTCAATGCACGAAAAATTGCTATGACTTCGGCCAATATATGTTGTTTTTATAGACACAACGTTTCGATCACGTACCCTATATTCATCATCAGGTGTACATTGATTGGCATATATGGGATAACTGTTGATTCTTGTGATATTTTCCCTAGTGTGTCTGTTTCTGCTGAATCGTTCACTCAATGCCTGATCCAGGGATCGATCTCACGAAGTTTAGAAAACAGTAGCGTATATCTAATCAACTCCTACTCCTCTACGCCATCATCCCGAGGAGAATAATAGCCTGAAATAATGAAAGTATTAAACAGCTTACAATATCTGATTTTGGAAAGGCTGAAGAATGTCTAGGCTTACATATTACATGTTACACCACCAAAATTTACCGTCCTGCGTATGACGATAAACTATATCCGCGTCCTGTGTAAGGCGATAAACTATACGTACAGCTTTTAGAAGTGTAGCACCACCTCTTAATTGCTGGTGTTCCCAGGTCTACCCTGACCCGGGGTGGTAGAAACTGTAAGGCTCCCGGCTATGGGCAAATAGTTAACACCCAAACTTGTGTAAGCGTCCTTGGTATGACGATAAACTGCAACCGTGTCCTGGATAAAACGATAAACTACGCCAAAAGGCAAGGTCTCTGATCAGGAGGTTTTGTCGAGCGTGGAACCAACTCTTAATTGATAGTGTTTCCAAATCCGCCTTCACCCGGGGTGGTAGCACCTGTTAGGGTCCAAGCTATGGACAAATAGACCCCAGAACCTGACTCAAAATACTTTGAAAGTGTAAAAATAGATTGTAATATCAGGAATACTTTTAAAAAAATAGTATCATCAAAATATTTGAAAAAAAGAAAATATTACCAGAAATAAAAATCTTGTCAGCATTAAATAACCCACTGAGGTCAATATGCCACGAAACAAAATAAACCAAACTATACATATTTTTAAAACAAAATATTACCAGCTATACATTTTTGAAAAGAAGGAAATTTTTCGGTATTAAATAACCCATTGTGGTTGATATGCTGTAAACAAACCAAACCAAAACTACCACCAAAATTTAATTTATTTTGTATATTTTAGATATTTTTCTTAAATTATACCCCAATTTCCAATGGTAGTATGTTAATCATTGCTACCCTGGCCGGGTTATCGACAACTAAACCTGTTCCCTTATCAGTTTTTCTCTCTCTCGAGTTAAGGAGCTTGACACACAGCTGGATTAAAAGCAAGCATATGGATGGATGAAGATGCAGATATAGGCAAGCGGCCGAGGATGAGCGGAGTACTTACTAGTGACGACGGTTAAGTGGAATAATTGCCTCGCTAGAATTAATGCCCACGTGTCCGTGACCAAAGTGAGCCTTGGGATTGGATGACATCGGCTGTGGTTTCAACTGTAGAGGAATGGCCCCGACCAGGTCTACTTCCACCAGACATGCTACTAGAGAATGAAGAACGTTCCGGTTTTCTAGCCAGATATGCGGAGGGAATTGGTCAGGTGGTCAATTCTACAGTAACGTTGGAAAGACACCCGATGAAGATGATGATGAAGATAATGAAATATTTTCCTCTCCTATTACCCCTAAAAACTTTTGTTTAAATATAATTGATTTTATTGATAGGTGAAGAGAAAAAACATGAAAAAATAGTGATCCTATATGAATATATCTTTGAGACGAGGCATTATGGTTAATTGCGTTATTTACATTATTAGGGCGGTTATTCTCATCTATAGTGCCATGTTCACAACGTCTCAGCCATTGTACTCGTCGACCTTCTTCAGGTGATTGGAACTTCGAACTGAAACTTTTATTTCGTCCACCGGGATAGATTGTTTTACTAACACGTGCCAAGCCTTTTTTTCCGGATATCTTAGTTATTTTCATTTAACTCAACCCTCCAACATTTGGTTCATCGCTCCTATGGCCTGTGATTGAACTCACCACTCCTTGGGTCTAGTCACTGGATCTAACCAACGTCTTTATCCATTGGACCGATCACCTGAAGAATGGCGGAGCGTACAACGATCGAAACGTTGTAAACATGGCAATGAAAATAGGGATATCCGTCCGAATTATGTAAATAATGATCTGTTAAGTACATATCGGAGTGTGTAGGTCTGAATGAATTTTGTTGATAAATATTTTGTTATTTGACTTTCTGTATAAATATGTTATTTGACTATGATATTTCTCTGTCATTCGAGTATATGACATATTGATCATTAGTGATATTTATTTGGGATGTGATATTGAATATTTCTTTAGTAAATTAGTAAATTAAGCAGCCTAATTTGAAATCTTTTAGACAAGTTGAAATTCTGTTCGAATCTGTTTAGGTCACTTATGACAAAATACACTTCGGAAAGTTATGAGTCCACCTCACCTGCTATAACTCTAAATTAAATATCAGCCGAGACTGAGAACTGTAGCTTCTAGTGGCACTTTATAAATAAAGGCAGCTTACCACTCATGGCACATTGTAACATTTTATAAATGATTGCCTTTGCTTCTGATGACACTTTATAAATAAATGCGGGTATATTCTGATGTCTCTTTATAATGAAGCTCAAACTTCTGATGGCACCTTATAAATGAATACCTCTAGGCACTGATGGCACTTTATAAATGAATGTCTCTAGCCTCTGATGGCACTTTATAAAAGAAAGCCGCTAACGTTTGGTAACACTTTATAAAAATATCGGCTCTAACCTTTGATAGCACATTTAAAAGAAGGCCTCTAGCCTCTGATTGCACTTTATAAATGAAGGCCTATAGCCGCTGATACACTTTATAAATGAATGTCTCTAACCTCTGATAACACATTATAAAGGAATGCCTCTAACCTTTGATATCACATTATAAAAGAAGGCATCTAGCCTCTAATGCCACTTTATAAATGAAGGCCTCTGGTGGCACATTAAAAATCTGGCAAACTCCAAAATTTCAAAAATTAATATGACGACGGGAAACCATTGAAATATCTTTCTATCATATCATGGGAATTCCGAGGTAAAAAAGAAAATTAATCTGTGAAAAAGTAGGACCGACTATGTCCTGAATTAAAAGTGACTCATATTTCTATTTTCCCCATTTTGTTCACATTTAGCAGCTGAGTGCAAACATATTGTCAGCATATTGTCCCTAGTTTCTGTTTCAGAAAAAATTGTTAAAATGAGAAGCATCTGTGAAAGTTATATATCTTATTGCCATATGAAATCAATGTTTATATAATCAATTTGCGCAACGATAACATTAAAGATTATGAGCCTTTATTATCGATTGCATTTTGTTTTCGTCTATTGGAACACAGCAAATAGCAGAAACTAGAAAAAAGACAATATATCTTTTTACTTTGGCAAGAACCAATATTATTATTATCAATGAATGCAAATATAGCAGAAAAAAAGTATCAGGAAATTTCTAATGGTTGACTGGTTAAAATAATTCACTGAGAACATGGCAAATTGCTAAGATCGAATGTTGTTGATATAATCTCTAAAGCTGTAACTGAATGAAAATTAGATATATTTTAACTGTAGATTACAGGGGAAACAAGTACTTTTCGTTAAATAAGGAAATACAATCGCATAGTGAATACAATTATTCAACTAATTTGAATCAAATTTCAAACCTGACATTATGCAGTTTACGATACTCCTGATAATATATGGCACAAAGTGATCTCTTAAATATTACCTCAAAGATACAGAAACATTTAGTTGTTTGGGCAATATCGAATAATTGCTTTATCTTTAATCAATAAATATCCGAATATTTTTCAAGGAGTGAAAAAATAATTGAATAAAACGAACAAAAGTCTTTATAGATGATTGACAAAACTGGTATCGAAATTAAAATACTGTGATTAGATAAGTTATCAAAAAAATGTTCTGCAATTACATAAAACATTATCAAAAATAATGTTCTCTAATTAGGTAAGACATTATCCAAAATAATATTCTTTAATTGGGTATTATCAAAACAATATCCTGTAATTAGATAAGACATTATCAAAAATAATGTTCTGTAATTAGATGAATCATTATTTCTACTAAAAATCTTAATTTTTCACCGTCAGTGAGACGATAAATTACAACAAATCTAACAAAAAAAAAACCCCAGATAAGCAATTTATAACAGTACTTGTTCAAAGAAGTAGAAGTTGTAAATTTAATCTCTTAGTTCGATGACCAATATTAATGCTAATATTAACTCTTTTCTTATAAGGAAACATCTGTCTTTCAAGGGTCAATCAGTCATTGCTACTTTCATCTGTAATTAGGCTGTTGTAAAATAACCACAACGGCAATGGTAATTCTCAATTTATTTATTCTCGTACCAACGAGATACAAATAAAAAAAAATACACTTGGAGCCTTGCAATTCGGCTGTTTATATAACACTGGACGAGGTCATTTATGTCTGCCTGTGAAAGCTCCCCCTTTATCTAATGAGACTTTCCATTCCTACTCTTCATACCCCCTCCCTCTGTGACCACAGGACGAATTGCCATGTTCAGTTGCAGTTTTGCCCCAAAATATGTGTGCGATTTTCCTCGCATTTGTGGGGATAGAGTTCAAGATGCACGCGTGTTTCGAAGTGGGTGTTGACATGGGGCTACTGTCATCTGATATAAATGTTCTCCAATATTGTATTGGGCCTACTGAATCGGCGGGGTCGTCAATTTCTGTTCCTCCTGGTTCGCGGTATTTGATTATTTTGTACGTTAGGTGATGAGATTATATTCCATGTTGATCATAATTGAATCCACCGGGTCACTTCGTCCGGAGCTCATGACCTGCAGAGGTATTACACAGTTCAAGATTTGATGTCTTTAATCTATTTTTCGTGTTGTTATCTTGAACCGGCTGTAAATTGGAGTGCCATGAGCTGGAGGAATCCACTCTCTGGCTAGAATGATGTGGAACGTCAATAACTGTGCAGATGTTAACGGTAATACCGTTTAGCGATTATTTCAGCGCTTCTCTCTGTTCTCGTCCTCCGACAAGTTTAGGGTCATCTTGATCTGAACAGAATTGACAATTTCTAATTCCCGAAATGAGCGACAATGCTCATTGTAAAATTGTGCGTTTTGCATATGCCTTTCAGCCATTGCTGCCTCTCTCATTTCACGAAATTCTCTCAACTGTTTGTGCAACTGTTATTTGTCCGGTAAGACAGGAAGGTGATATTTGATAAAACGATCGTAAAACATCACAGCTGGAGACATGCTAGGTTCCTAGACAGGAATATTGCATTGGTTTAGCAAAGAGCCGGCTTCGAGGTCATGTCAGCCGACAATCGATGTCGTGTTGTCTGTGAGTATACGCAAAGACGTTTTGATGGCCAGTTTTGTCCGGCTATTGCTTTGTGGGTAATAAGCCGACAAAGTATGTTTCCGTATTCGCCAGTTCTTAAAGAACGATTAATATTCATGGAAATAAAAAGTGATCGCCTGTGGGAAAAAAAAGTTCTTCGGGTGCATCATATGTGCAGAATCAATTTCACCGGTGGATTCCTTTCCCAGATAGCCACTTCCATCCAACCAGTGTACTGATCTGCGTATATTAAATAAATCTACCGTATAAGTCGATAACGTTATGTTGGAATGCGTATTCCGGGTTGGACGGTGGCATCAAGTGTTCGTTGGGCTGTTACGAGACGATATAGTTACATATTTGGCATTGGGCCCTGTTCTGTCGGACGTTGAGATAAAAATCAAGCCAAAATAGGCATAGCATGGCATTTACACTATGGTATGCAGACTGTAAGAATTCAAATACTTCCCCAAGAATTGCAAAGGTATAAGGTTTTTCTTCTCCTTGATCGGTACTCGAGCGATCACCGACGGGCGTGATTTGCGGAAACTAGTCCGTATATATTCCTTCAGAGTCTGACATTCATCATCTGTGGCTGCCGTGGCAAGGATCCTATCCAATGTGATAGTCCTAAATCTGTGGTCAACCTCGTATGTGGAAATGAATGCAGCCTTGATTGCACTTTCTATTGGTTCGCTTCGTAGAATGAATGTCTACGCTTCTCTTGCATATCTGCAGGTGGTATTTAGGGACGTTCTGTCGAGTCCTCTGATGTGATCCCTGCTGTGTAACCGGAGGCGCAGTTGGGTGCAGCATTAATTTTTTTCCGGGGACATTTTTAATGCAGAATTTTTATATTAGCGTGCGTTCCTTGAAATTAAAAACTTGGTTTCATTATGTTTTGATGGCCGGATCTGAGAAAATATTTATGAGTGGTTGATGCAAAATTCTCACTAGGAATTCTGAGCATCCCAATATAAATATCCGTCATGATTCTCGTCCAAGAAAAAAACCAAACTCGTCACCCTTGAGCAATGCATAGATGGATTCTGCCTCGTTGTAAAAGCGAGATACGACTAAAATAATGTTCAAATGACCATCACCGTAATTTGGCTTCGTGTCGCCAGGATAATTACATTTTTTTAAAGAAAGTAACCGATACTGTAGTGTGTTGAAAGACATGTCGTTTTATTGACCTCGAGCGTGTTGACTCAATCGTCAATCTTCTGCACGATGACTCGCTTCGATTCCTCAATATGTTGCTTAAGGTTTCGTTCCAATAAAATTTTCGTTTCTTTGAGCGCAGTAATTCGCTGAAGGGGATAATCACTTCAGCTTGGGAGACTGCATGAGACCTGGTTCGCCATTCCAAACCAGGAGTTAAGGCCCATGACATTTTTGGGCGTAGGAAGGGTGAAGTGAACGAAGGCCTCAGCCATTGTCTTCGTTTGTTTCCTCAATCGGCCGTTAATAAGAACGCAGCAAATTTTACCTTATTCTCTGCAAAATGGAATTTGTCAAGATTAAGAACAATCCCATACTTCGTACAATGGATTATATATAACATTGTGTGGCAGAACGAAGATTCTCTAAAATCGACCCTAAGAGGCTATGTTTTTCGAACAATGTCCACTTTAATTTTGTCGAACCGACGGATACCTCTGTCTCCAGACGTTTGAAATCCCTGGTGAACACGAAGATATATATATATATATACTTGCCCTTTTCAGTGATAAAAGTAGGGGACTGGGGAAATAGTTAAGCTGTGGTACCCGTTCCATGCGTACAGAAATGTTTTCCTTATCTTAACCGGAAAGATAGAGACCTGATTAGATGTGGACGAAATGACATGGTTTTTCCAAATGGAGGCAGCGCATACTTCTTGTAAGTCCACGTCTGGGGGAGCCGTCTCTTCTCGGTGCGACTACAATCCGTGATCACCAGGTAATAGGAGTTCCCACTGGCACCGTTTCAGATCTACGCAATGCGACTTCTCGATCGATGTCGTCTTTCACTGTCTTCTTCCACTGGTAAGAATCAGGGATCGGTTTATGGGTAGCGTCGCATCAGGAACGAAAATAATGTTCAATAGATTTCCAGTCGTACTCTGTAAGGGTTTGTGTAGGTATGAATTAAATGCGCTGTACTGGAAATGTTCACGTGTCCATCGTCCCAGTAGGTGCCAATTTGTTTCTGGTTGGTATCAAACCGGTTATACGGCTCCGTTTTGATCTACCATCGCAGCGGATAACGTGGTTTGCAGAACTTTCATACTAGTGTTTAAGAAAGTGAATGAATCACGCCCTCTCTAACATGTTTTTGATCTATCTATGGTTCCCATTTCAATTTTGGTAGATTTCTCGCACACCCATTTTACGTGACCCCTAATCCCGCAATTATGACATACTAGTTGCGCTGCTCGGCAAACTTACCTATTAATTGATCCAGCTGAGCGATACGTCTTCCTGTAACCCACACAAAGAATATTCGGCGTTGAAGCGGTGGATTAGTTCTTCCGGGTTGTCAAATCGAACGGCCCTCCTGCCAAAATATCTGTGGGTTGACGGGCTAAAATCATTAGTAACCCTGCAGCTGACTATTACGTGTTTCAAAGGTGACGAATCGGTCGAACTTTTGCTCGACTATGGTGAGGTTAGTAGCAACGTTGAAAACTCGACTCTAGTGATCCTTGTTAGCGAGTCCCGCAATCATCTACTTAGCAGTCATGTTGCACGAGTGGTTGACTCGCTGACTGCTGCATTCTGTTTTGGAACAATCATCTCTGAACGAGCAAAATTTGGCTTGAGCCTCTCGCCTTAGTAAAAAAAAAAATGAGTAATTGACTCACCTTTCGCCTGACGTGTGGAATGAAAGGTCTGCCGATGAACTACTTTATAAAAGCTATTTACCGCAACGAATCGGATCTGTGACTAAAGCATTTCCTCCGTAGCAGAATTCAATGTTTCAGCTCCTATAAGGTTGAAAAGATGCCTAGCCTGGTGACTTTAGTCGAGCATTTTGTTCTCAATTTCAGCTTGGTTTATACCAAGCACAAGCGTCAAGGTATAATGTCCAGTTTTTGTCCGTTGCCTTGAGTTTAATGACGAAACGGTCTGGGCGTTTCGCGTTAAGGGTTCCGCCTCTCAGTTCTTTATATAACATTCAACAAGTTAACCTGTGAGTGCCACTCCATTATCTAATGTAACCAACAGCTGTAATATCTTTCTCTAAAATCATTCATGAAATTAGTTTCTCAAGCCCAGTATCTGTTAACGCTTTTTCCAGTATTGATGGCTGATGAGGGGTTCTTTTTTGGCCTTTGAACGTCAATATATGTTTGGGTAGCTTGCGGTGTTGTGTGAAATCGGTATTTGAAATGTTTAAAGAGAGTAGTCTTATTAGATTTAAATATGTCCGATCATTGATCGGTGAAAAGATTTTCCAATCATATGTTATATTTATTACATCAAATAAAATAATTGATTTCGTATCAAAATAATATAAATTTTATTTCTTTGTGAAAGTCAAGCGTTCATTTTTTATCATGGTCAGCATTTCATGCCTCACAAATATTAAAACATTGTTTTTCATTTCATTTTCTCAATGGAAATTTTACTTTTCCTTGATTAAATTTGCTACATTGATTTCAAATTTGGCATTATATGAAAAATGCTGTTCTCGGAAATATTTAAATTTCAGGAATCAAGAGTAATCTATTATTGTCCAATTCAGGCTAGACACAGTATTTGCCAAAACAACGAATTTTAGAATTCTTACCGTTTGTAATTAGAACGGAAATTGATCTGACGCCAAAAATAAAAACTAAGAATCTTACGGAACTGATTCTTTACATATATCCGGTTTAGTCAAAGATTTTTTTCAAGATATTCACTGATGATTTTTGGCAACTTGTTTGGATATGTTATATAATTAATTTGAAACAGCTTATTGTCCATCCATTGCTGAACTGTTTATTCTTTATTTTCGTATATAATATATAAAATTTAATTCTTTATCCTTTACTTTCCAACTTTGAAAACGGGGGGGGGGTGAAGAAATATAAATAAGGACGATTTTTAGGTGATCGTGCGGAAAAAGGGAGTAAATGCAAAAATATCGAAAAAGAATTTTATTAATGATGTCTAAGGCACAGGAACTGTCAGCGAACACGTGGCACAAATCTTGTTCAGGAATTTCAGATGAAGTTGGCACCAAAATCGAAGACAAACCAAGGTCATGGAAACTTTCTTCTGATGGAAGATGAGGTTTTGCTTGGAATGGTAAAACTACAGTCAAGCACAAGCACTCGTACATTGTTGGCAGAACTTAATCCTTCACAAGAAAATCAATCGATACCACCATATGCTCGGCCAGTAAAAACAATCTCTCGAAAAGTTCTCTGTGAACTGACCAATGACAAGGCTCAATGACGTGTGAACATTTATAAACATTTACTGGCAAATTCTCAAGATGTCCGTTTTTAGCCTTGAATTATAACTGAGAATGAAAAATGTATCTATTTTCGTTATTCGAATAAGAGACATCAGTGGCTTTGTTCCGGTCATATTTCAGATGTTGTCAAGCAAGGGCGATATGAACAAGTCAGGTTTTGTGTTTGGAAATATTTTGAAGCAGTGTTTGATCTCATCGCAGATAGTGATAATGTGAACAATGATATGTCTCCTCAGCAGCTGCAACGAGTACATGATATTTTGAAAGCTCACTACCGGGCATTGGTCAATCGAAGAGCAGGATAATGCCCCAGAATACAGTGCCAATGTCAACAAGCGCAAACTTGAAGTGCTACAAGTACTGTAGTACAGATTTTGCTCCATCAGATTTTAATCTTTTCCGAGCTATGGCTCTTTTCCTTTACCAATGGAGGTTCAACAATGTGGATGAGTTTTAAAACGGGTGGAGGGAGCTGTTTTGTCTCTATACCATCCAAATGATATAAGCATGGAATTGAGTTTTTTGCACGTTCGCAACAGACAATAGAATATGATGTCTTATATTTTCAGGACTAAACGCTTCTGGTATGTAATTACTTTAAATTATTAATTAATGCTTGAAATACTAAAGCAAATGACCCAAGGAAGATTTCACAATGATTTAAGAAAATAATCATAATGCGTTTTGATAGAAATTCCATATGATCGGTTTCCTGACACTTGTTTTATACTTAACACATACGGATTGCTCGTCATTGAACACCATTAATTGTATATACTACTAAATACAAGCTCAAACCTGTTTCTATCTCAACTGTTATTGACGGAACGTGGTAAGTTAACTAAACACTACCGTGCCAGAACCAATTTCCGTCTGGAAGATACAGACCCTGTGACATTATTTTAAACTATAAATAAGCGTGCTGTTTCAAATAACTTCAAGTGGAGAATAATTTCCATATCTTTAATAAACTTGCAGTTTCGGATAATAAGAAAGTAAAATATTATGAAAAATAAAAAGTCTGTCATATCAAATAAATAGGGCGTGAAAGTGAGGAGAATTGAAATAAAATTAATTGGACAGAAGAGAAAACAGTGTCAATGGGGTAATAAATCATCCATTGAGGAATTATATAATAATTTTGTGTCTGCCTCCCTTAGTCGTCGGGTTAATAAGAGAGTTTGTGCGTGCATTATCATTACCCTGGATAAATAATGGCCCATTCCGTCTTTATTGTGAGGAGAGTCGAAAGTGAGATATCAGCCACGCTGCTTATTTTAGTTAAAAAAAAAGGCAAACAAACGTAAGTTAAATTGAAAGAAAGAATATATGAATTAACAGAAGATGTAGGTGACGCTTTTTGTCATTTGTGGGTCTTCATCGAGACACATGCAAAGAATTTATTTTATAAAATGTATTTGTATACAAGACAAAAATGCTGATGATATTTAAAATGTGAAGATTTAAGAACGCCGTGAATATTCATCAGGTTGGTCGAAAATTCATGCAGCTATGGAGGACGTGAAGTGATATGATTAAATATCTAATAAACGAAAGTGATTAAAAGGATGTTCTTGAATTTTTTGTGTTATTTCTTTTTATTCTAAAAAGTAAAAACCTTGCATTTGACCTGATAAAGTCTCTCCTAGGAAGAAATGTTTTGACTAAGTAAAGTTTTCCCTTTGAATTTATTCATACAAATATACCCTATTTGAAATATTTACATATAATTATCGATATACATACATATACAATGCAAAAATAGCATTGTTTTTAATTCATGAGTTTCTGGATAATTGTAAACATCAAACCGGCATAAAAAAAAAAGAAACTGATCAGCAATTTCATACTTTTACTTGTTTTTCTATTTAATTAAGTCATTCTTTATCTTAAGGTAAAAGAGTTCCATACTAAAATACTTGACCTGTCGGATTATAAAATTGGATATATACTTGGTGCTAAATTAGCAGGTGCATCTGTAACCGTGAATGTGTCACGAGCTGAAGTGCCTACGGTCATGGCACCTTACACAAAACAAGGCAAAACCACCGGTAATGCGTAATAGTGGTCGAAAAACAAAGTTGAATGAAAGAGACAGACGAGCTTTAAAACGAAATGCGTCAAATAACGTTAAAACTGCTGCAGAAAAAGTGACATCAGAATTCATTACTCATACAATCAATAGAGTTTCTACAGTATCTATTGGATCAGTAATTATTTGGGTGGCAATTTCCTGCTATTCTTCTGGTCCTATTAGCACTCTTAATGGAAGAATTACTACATTGCTGAATTACTGCAAATAAGTATCTCGGCATACTCAATGACAATGTCCTTACAATGTCAACAATACTGTTGCCAGAAAGTACCACATTTCAAAATGATAATGCACCAATAAACACTGCAAAAAATTGAAGTCATAGTTTGACGAGCAATATGACGTAATTAAACACCTTCCATGGCCAGGAATATCACCTAGAACACCCCATAGTTGAACGATTATGGGATGTTCTAAAACAGAGACTGAGGAACAGATTTTATCCCCGCCATCATCACTGAAGCCACTTTCCGAGATTTTCATAGAAATATGGGATAAAATTCCATAAGAAAAATTCAAAACTTATTTCATTCCAATACACGTAGATTCAAAATAGTTAGTGAAGCTAATGCATGGCCAACGCCATATTAGACAATAAATAAATGCACGTTATTCTTGTCTAGCTTATGCATGTGTGCATATATATATATATATATATATATATATATATATATATATATATATATATATATATATATATATATGACTATAAATGATGCTGTATGATAAAAAGCCAATGGAATGTAAACCCACAATGGGGCATACGTAGACGCTTATTCTATTAAAATACACACACACGCACACACACACGCACATACATATATATATGTGTGTATATATATATATATATATATATATATATATAGAGAGAGAGAGAGAGAGAGAGATAGAGTCATAAATTCAGACGTAGGTATATATATATATATATATATATATATATATATATATAAAAAGATGAATGTATTTTCCTTTCTAGCGGATGTGTACATGAAACTTTAATTCAAGTATGCATATTTTCCATTTATGCATAAAGTATTTTTTTTATATAAACACACACACACACACACACACATACATATATATATATATGTGTGTGTGTGTGTGTGTGTTTATGTGTTTATGTATGTATGTGTGTGTCTGTGTATATTCACCTCACGTGTTTCGACCCAGTTCATTCCGTTTCATTCCTTTACTCGATTAATGATTGGGAAATTAAATATTTTCTTGTAAGTGTTCTTTCTGCTCGGGTACACTTCAAATTATATTTGGCCATTGTGACTTATTGCATTAATATATATATATATAACTTTATCTAGCCAAAGACAATGCCGACATTGGACTGTCAAATTGCCGAGACATTACGAAACATTAACAGAAAATCAAGCTGGATATCAGTGGTTGGTGTGAAATGTGTTTGCGAACGCTTGCTTGTAAATTGACGAACAAGTTAACTGAACTAAAAACGGGAACTGCCTCCGATTGCAATTTGATTTTAGCAAAGTACCGACGCGAGAAAATAGTATTGCGGATCTTGTTAGCATATTAAACAGAGAACATCTCTGAATTAAGAAAAAAATTCATTAAAAATAAGGGAGACTATGAATGAAAGATATTTTACATTCGAAATAGATTCAACCATAAAATTTCACCTGAAACAACATTGACATTTTATGTATAAATATTATAATTACTAAATACTGAACATGATGATAAACTGCTTCCGGCAGCAAGATCTCTCATTGGAAGATTGGAAGTTTTGAGAATTGTGAAACAATATCATAATTGCCTTTGTTGCCAGGTTGAACTATACCCGGTAGCAAATGGTAGGATCCGAGGAATGTGAAAATAATGAAATCACTACAAAATATAAAATACATTTTTATATAAAAATACTAAGAATACATATTGATAATAAAATTATCAACAATAGCTATTGTTAGTAAATTACCAGCAATACTCACTTATACTATATATTTTATTGAGGCTATAAAATTTGGTTCATAATATTTAGATTTTGGCATTAAATAACCTAAGAGGTGGCGATAGGTCGACAAACACAATAAGCCAACAAAACAAGAAACATAAAAGAACTATTTCATGATACTAATCCATATAATATCCTACAATTACTTGAAAAACTTAAACTGTGTTCCAAAATAGAATTTCACCAAAATTACAACAAATCACACATATCACCGGCTCTAGTAATTATACTATAGTAACTAAATGTACCATCTGGAATATATTAAATTCTTAAAGTAGAATAACGTATATCGTATATTTATTATTTCCCACCTTCAACAAAATTAAATTTTGGCATTAAATGACCCATAAGGAATTGATATATTGCTAAACAAACAAATCAAATCTTTACTAAATTTCAACCAATATAAGGCTCAAGAAACACCCAAGGTATACGGTTACTGTGAAAATCTTTACGATCAATGATGTGCGTCATATCGATGAAAGACGTTGTTGGAAGTAGGATTGAAATAGGAAATGCAGATTAAAAATTGAATTAGAATGATATATAGTGATTGAACCTTGCCGAGAAGTGATTAAGATTTTAGTATTCAGGGAAACATCTTCGTGGAAATCAGTTCTACAAGAAAACGGTTCTTGGCGAACACCTATTTACATGGAACATTCATATTTCATTTTTCATACTGCTACATTGAAGGCGATTTGACACCGAGGAAATAACGATATAATAACTATAGGATAAACGTTTCTCGACAAGACCTTGCAAACGATTTTAAACTTTACGAAGACTGAATATTGATGTCTAAGCATCAGCAGTAAAGATATGATTGAAATATTGTATTTTTGGACTAAACTTACTCTCTTAACAAAAAAAGCATAGAAAGAGTGTCCAGGCTGGAGTGAGTGAAACTATTCAATACATATTTTGACACTTAGAAAAGTCATTGCTGATACCATAGGGAGAGGTCTAATATTCTAGCTGAATTTGGTAACATTGTATATATATATATATATATATATATATATATATATATATATATATATATATATATATATATATATATATGTATATTTAAATATATTTTATTCTGTATTTAATTTGGATCGGAACTACGATTTTGGCCGTAATTTTAATCCTGGCCTAAAAATTGAGTCCTCAAATTACAAACTCCGTGGGACTTCATTTGAATTGAGTTCTTCAAATCCCAAACTTTGTAGCTTCAAAACTTTACGCCACTAACCTTCTCACTTTAATTCTGATTCCTAGTTATTTTGAAGAAATAGAATCCATTCCCTCACTTCGATTTGGAGATATTTTAAACAGAATTTGAGACAAGAAATTTTAAATTCACTTCTTGTGTTACTTTAAACACAATATAATTTAAAACATTTAAAAAACAAATATTTTTCAACAAATTTTAAAATTTTAAGTATTAACTGTTCCGTCCTCATCCGAAACCAGATGAAGGGTAGATCTTCAATCCCGGAATCATGCTGATTCCAAAAAGGTATAATATGTCTATGGACTGCATTATGAATTTTTCCATAACCAAAATAACCACTGTACATTTCTTTTGGCATGTTTAATGTATTCAGTGAAATGTCTCAAGTGTTTTGAATTTAAAATCGCTTGCTTTTAATCTCCACGTAATTTGACAATTCAGTCGATTTACTAAGCTTAATTAAAAATCCTTACATTAATCTCTGAACAATATAAGATAATGAGAATTAATCCGATCTTATCCAGCCGTTGCTACCCGTTGCAAAAAAAAAACATTAAATTCTGAAAGCAGAATCATGTAAAGGAAGAGATTGCGCGAATATCGATCTGTAAGAAAGAAAAATTATTTTAAATGAAGCTATTTCTTAATTGAAGATTTTCTGTAATGCTGTCAATAATTAAACATCACTCAACTCACTGATTATGAGCGTTCGTAAAGAAGCTTTCATGTCTTCTTATTGATTGGAACGCACTGAAATTTAAACAACGGTTTAACAGAACAATCTGAATAAGAAGATTTAACAGCATAAATTTTTAATTAGACTTTCACAGAACGAGTGGCCATCAAATCGGCTAAGAGAAAGCAAATGGGGACAAGACCGAAATAATCCTAGCGATGAATCCGCAGCGTTTTCATTGAGGTGTTATTAGAATGCGATCAAATTATCAAATTACACATATGTGTTGGTGTATAACTACTATCTATTCTTAACTCAGTTTCGGAATCTTGACAGAGTCATTCCTCACTTAACGACATGCATAACCACCTCGAATTACGACAATCTATGAAATCTTATCTTGTAAAATAAGAAGAAAAATGAAAACTTTTATCAACCGAATTCCTCCTCTTCTAAATGGATCGAAATAAAATGAAAAATAAATTAGAAATATATGTTTTACTGTATTTATAATATACAAATCAAAGTTATATACATGATATAGAGCTGCTTTTAGAATTTGCTTATTAAGTTGACTGCTCAGTAAACTATTGTATAAATACTTAGAAATAAATTAGAAAGGTTAAAAATTATTAAACCATTATCAAAACAAGATATCACAAACACGTAGTGTACATAAATAACATTTAGGCATAATTTCTCATTTAGCGACCAGATCGATTTGAAACCATGTCGTTGAAAGGGAAAACTGACGTTAAGCAAATATTGCCTGTATTCCATTTGCTTGTATAGAAGTGTCGAGTACTTAATGGGATTCAAACTCTTTTCTTCATGATTTGGAAATTATTACTACAAGGTCAGCTAAGAATGATATTTACTAATCTTGATCTGGATAAAAACTTTTAGAAAAATATGCGGGGTTGTTCATTGAGGATCTAATTACATTTAGCAATTTAAATGATAAACATTTCCAAACAATGAAACGGCTAATATCTGTCTATATTTCTGAGATGAGGTATTATGTACATTATTTACATTATTCGGATTATTGTCCTCATCTTTGTCGCCATATTTATTATTTAATTGTTTTAGGCTCCGGCCTTCTTCCTGTTAAGGCAGTGGAGAACTTTCAGAGGAAAATTAACAGGAGATAACTGATAACTGACATCCATTAAACATGACACGTGAAACTAGAATAGTCAACCCAAGTGAGCGAAATAAAGGGTTCAGTTCGACATGCCAACCACCTGAAGAAGGCCGGCGCGTACAACGGCCGAAACGTTGTAAGAAATATGGTGATAAAGATGAGGAAAATAGTCCGAATAATGTAAATAAAGAAACGGCTAATGAATTAAATAATATTATCAGAATGGCACCTCTCCCTTGTTTAATAGCTAATATGCATTTTCTAGTTTACCATGACTTATGAGTTGTGATTTCAGTCCGTACATGCTGCCCGAGCGTATTGTACCAAATATAGATGCATACAAAAAGGCAATTTGTCTAAAGACTGTGGGTTTGCTTTGGTAAATGCTGAATGGAAATGATCCCAGTTTAGATAGTTCCTAAGTTCAAACATACCCCTTTGTTGGTTTAATAAAAACAAAATCTGATGAAGATCTGTAAATGTAGAGCATCCTATGTGGATATAAATAATGTCAGAACAAATGGGACGACTGAATAGATTAGTAATCCCTGATTTACATAAGAATCTTAATAATCCTTCGTTTTGGAAAAAAGCCGTTTATAAATGACGTCATAATCGCTGCTTCATATGTCAGAGGTAGTAATTATTACCAATGGACATGAAGCTCGAGATACAGCTAACACATACTTAGAAAAATTTAACGAGTTCTTACTTACTATCGAATACATGGGCAGGTATATTTATATCCCAACGACTAACGACTCAACACAGTAGCATACTTTATTTATTCTTTTGTACCAAATTGAAAGTAAAATGTGGAATACTAAGATTACTTAAAATAGAATTACCGAAGATGGAATTTACCCATGGAGCAATAGTGCATGCTCGTTCAAATGGTCAAAAGTCTGACAATCTGAACTGAACGAGTTAGTTTGAACCCCTTGGGAGCGGAAATCTGTCAATGGTTTATTTTCGCTGTTTAAACGTTGATATAAGCCAAAAAAAAAATCAAAGAAAAACGAGTCGTGAGTCAGTACTAGTCAAGAAATGGAAGGACCAAGACGTCACGCCGCTTCAAGTTTTCTTTGTGAGACATGCCAACACGTCGTGATGGTTAGTCGGCATTCGTCGTGACTAACTACATTTCTCCATGAAAAGAGGCGAGAATTTCTGTCTGACATAAAATAAACCAAGTTAAAACCAATATCCGTCGTTGAGTCAGTATACAGATTGGATATGGAGGCCCTGTAGAATTGAAGACGAAATGCAAAACTAGCATCTAGTCTATCGTATATAAAACATTACCCACACCCCAGTAGAAAATTGATCAATGAAACGAACATCCTGAACACTGAGAAACTGCATTTCCGCTGCATTTTCTTAGAATGACCGTTAATATACAAGCATTCCAATCCCCTTCGGCAGACTCCATTTTGATGCTCTTGCTATTTTCGATTTTTGTAGACAGAAAAGCTCAAAGATAATAGTAAAAATTAATTTTGAAAGTTTCGTACGTTTTGTCAAGAAACAGAGATTAACTCTTTGATCCGTGCGTCCTTAAAGAATTTTAATCCTTTCGCCTGAGCACCTGAGTCAAACTTCACAAATAATTAATATGTAATTCTTCACGGTAGATATAAAAATAGTTACTAGTGCTTAACCACTGTACAACCAGTGGCTGGACATTAAGTTATTTTTCTCTACCACTGTTCAACCGGTGCATGCGCATTACGTCATTTTTCTCTACCACCGCTTTATCGGTGGTCAGTGCTCAAAGAATTAATGATGAAAATAGACAATTATTTTTTGCAAAACATATTTCTCAGTACTTCTCAATGCACTCAATATATTCAGTAGGGTATATTAATAACATAGAAGAAACCTTATACATTAAAAAGAACTTCACTTAATCATTATGTATCAAGAATCGAATTTATTCATCAACTTTCGAAATTAACTATTTTCAGCCATGTAACCTTCAGTTATATGCTGAATATGTCAAGGTGATTTAGTTGCAAATAGAAAAAGAATATTGTAATGGTTTCATTAATCAGCAAAATATTGATGAAAAGAAATCAACGTTACTAATTAAGACGTGAATGGACAGAGAAACGTAACAGACCGAGAGAAAAAACAAAATTAAATTAACTAGAATGGAAAATGAAAAAAAACGAATAGGAATGAAGCAAAGGAAAAAAGGAGATTGTTTAAAAACTCATTAATGAATAACTTGAGAAATCAACGGAATCTGAACGCGTATTGGATTAATGAATGATTCCATGCCAAACCATGGAATATGGAGGAGAAAAAAGAGCCTGTCTTTTTATCTGAGATGAGGTACTATGATTACTTGCATTATTTACAATATATCGGACTGTTATCCACTATAAATTATTCGGACTTTATCCACTGAGTCATGTGTCCTCGAAGACAACGTATATAAAACATTGGTTAGATCCAGTGGCTCGTCACAAAGAGTTGTAAAAGTAAAAGGCCACAGCAGTGGTGAATCAAAAAGGTGGATATCTGAGTTAAACGGAAATAACTTAGACATCCGGAAGAGGCATGGCACATGTTACTAGAATAATCTATCCCGGTGGACGAAATAAAGGTTTCGTTTCAAAATTGGAATTATCAGAGTGTACAACAGCTGAAACGTTGTGAAAATGGGAATGAAGACGAGGATAACAGTCCGAATAATGTAAATAATGCAAGAAACAAGCCTGTTGAATTGCAATGTCATATTCATCCTCTTATAGGACAGAGAATGATGGACAATTGCTCCAGAGAATAGAAGAAAATATATTAACAGAACTGTAGTTCTACAGAATGCTGGCGCGAATAAGCAACGAGGTGGGTGGCTTAAAGAGAACTGTAACAAAAGCGACAGCCAAATTTCTCGGATGGATATTGACTTAGGAGGGTTTGGAAAATGTAAACATCACACGTCATATCTGCTGAGAGCCGCAAGGAATAAGAGTTTGTGGAAAACCTTTATCAATGACGTCCTTAAGGGACACGGCGTATAGAAAAGAAATAAGAGGAAATGACTGAATCCTAACTTTCGACGCCGGAAAAATCTGACATTAAATATCCCTGTAATTCTTCTAGATTTGTCAAACTTTGATCGTCTAAGAAATCATAGAACAAAACGAGATTGTTAACAGAAATTACTTTACGTGAAACAATTAAACTTTTACTAAAATACATTTCTGTAATTTTCTATTTTATAAATGCAAACAATAGCTTAATTATGTGGGACAGTAACATTGACATCGTAAAATATATATATATATATATATCGGTTTTTAATATTGTTTAATAGATTATTTACATTATTCGGACTATTGTTCTCTTTTTGTCGTCATATGTATGACAAAGTTTCGGCCGGTCTTATTCGGCCATATGTATCACAACACTCTGGCCTTCTTCAGGTAGCTGAAATGTCAAACTGAACCTTTTAATTCGCTCACCGGGGTAGACTGTTCTAGTTCCACGTATCATGTTTAATGGGTGTCAGTTATCAGTTATCAGTTATCGCCTGTTAATTCCCCTCTGAAAGTTCTCCACTGCCTTCACCGGGTATTGAACTTATACTCTTTGGGTCCTATCACTGGATCTAACTAACGCCTTTATCCAATGTGCCATGTGTCCTTGAGGACATCTGTGTATCTGGGTTTTATAAACTAACTATTATAACCTAATGTTATCAGTAACAATTTTTTTACCAGTGCTCATTATTGCAATTTATGCTCTTAACAAATCATGTTTTTACCAGAACTCATATTGCAATTTTTTGTTGTTATTATCGTTTTTCTATAGCATTCCTTATTACTAGTTCCTATATCGTATTTATTTCTATGCTTGGTCGGCTCACTAGATTTTTCTGGCATATCATATGTGTTAATTCATTAAGTTTACGAATTTTCCAATGGTTTCCTTTGACTATGATCTCAACCTGATCCCACAAATGTGGTCAGCCACATCTGATTTTTCCACTTCCCCTTGTGTTACAGATTCCCGGTGTTTTTGAAGCCTTACCTTAAGGGGGCAACCTTTCAACCCTTTATATTTCTTTCCGCAGTTGCACAAGATAGCTTACACGCAGTATTTATTCATGTTCTCCACTATGGGGGATATTACTGTGAAGTGTCGTCCATCTTTTGAAGGTTGTCCTGATGTTATATGGACCGCAGACCCTTCGTATTTTATTTGATAGACAGATATTGTTTAATAGGATGACATTGGGCCCTGCGGGATGTATCTAATTCCAATGTCTGATATGTGACGGCCGTGAAGAAATTTTATTGCAGATAGACGTAAAGAGTAATAAAAATTAATATACAAATTATTGAAAATTTGTTCCCAATCATAACATTCATAATTTCTTTATCTGTTACAGTATCAATGTGAAAGTTACTAACTAAATGTTCTGAATGTATTCCTTACTTAAAAGAACAATTTATTCACATTATTTTTTTGACTAAATCAGCGTTGGATATTTAATACATTAATACGACGGTGGTTGAAAAATTCATAGGCTAACCAATCTAATGATCTTCCGTGAATGGATGACTGAACAGCTATTATGAGAGATAGAAAAATAAGTAGAATTTGCCAATAATTACAAAGGACAGTAAGTTGTGGAGAGCCAAGATTTCCAACATCCTGAAGCGACAAGATACAAAGAAGAGGATTTTTTTCACGCATCGTCCCTTCTGTATGGGTTGTTCAGTGCCAAATATTTGCTGACGCATCTTTGTCTTTGAAGGTTTGCAAAAGTTTTGATATAAAATCGAATAACTTTCTACTTTTTTTATCGTGATGTAAAAAACGACATCGTCATTCGACTACGCACTGGACTAGGGGAAGAAGCATTTCAAAGGTTAAGCAAGGGAATTTCTCAAATCAAAAGTTACAAATATTTCCACCGAATGAAGCCAGCAGATCTTAGCGAGAACTTCGAATCTCATTGACTATCTCGAGATCTCGCTTAGATCGTGTAAGAAATCATAGAACAAGAAGAAGTTATTCACTGATATTACTTTACGTGAAAACAATTAAAACTTCATTAAAATATATTTCTGTAATTTTCTATTTTATAAATGTAGACAACAGACTAATTATGTGGGACAATAACCTTGATTTCGTAAAATATATGTCGGTTTTTAATATTGTTTAATAGGCTGAAATTGGGCCCTGCGGGATGTATTTATTTCCAACGTCCTGAAGCGACAACATACATAGAAGATTATTTGCACGCATCGTTCGTTCTTTTTGGTTGGTCAGTGTCAAATATTTGCTGACGCATCTTTGTCTTTGAAGTTTTTCAAAAATATTTGAAATAATATCGAATAAATTTCTACATTTTTATTCGGATGAAAAAAAGCGACATCGTGATTCGACGTCGCATTGGACGAGCGGAAGAAGCAATTCAAAGGTTAAGCAAGGGGATTTCTCAAATAAAATGTTAAAAATGGTTTCCACCGAATGGAGCCATCAGGTCTTAGCGAGGACTTCGAATCTCATTGATTGTCTCTGTGGCACCATTTAAAGAGGCAGAAAAAGAAAAGAAAAAAAAGAAGGCAGAAAGAGAGGCGAGACGAATCGTGGGTGATAAGCAGAACACACACACGGCTAAGAGACAATAGATAAGGGATATTTTGATAAGTAACAAATGGCGAAAAGGGTGTCATTACAATGACAGGGAAATTCTGAGTAAAAAGAAAGGGAAAGAAAGAAAGAATCAGATATGTTTTGGCGATGGCTGTGTTATCTAAGGATATGAAAACAAACTATTGTTACGGGAAGGCATCTTATTATCAACTACAGACCGACTGGCCAAAGAAAAATTCAAATGAAAATGTTATTTCGGTAAGTGACGAAAAACAGGCAACTAAAAGGACTTTGGGTAGATAGGACAAATTAATTGTATCAAAGCCACACGCACGACTGTCCACTGACCGAATTCTTTTGACGGAACATCTTTATGCCTGAGATAATAAAATTATGTTATCAAGAAATGTTCGCCAGAGAATGAATGGGAATTTAGAAATGTCTTTTCGGGGTGACGTTTTAGGAAGACCACCCATTCTGATAATTGGTGATAAAATAATTGACGAAAACCACGTGTAGAACAAGAGTTATGACCGCCATTGTTCATATTGTCCCGTTTGCGGCTAGAGAAATGATAACGGCGATTAAGAGGAAGAAAAGGAAAAGAAGGGATAATTTTTTTAGTTAAGCAAGATATTTTTTTCCCCTGAAACAAAGCCGTGGATTCGTCCACGCGCGACTAAGACATCATTGGTCGAGTGGTGATCACGTGAAGCACGAAGGAGGCTGTCGCCGCCTCATCCAGAGTATAGGTATGAGAAGCTGCTACGAAGAAGTGGGAGGGCAGTTCACGCCCCTCTGAAGTATGGTGAGAAAGGTGGGGTAGGGAAAGGCTCCCAAAAATGGAAAAAAGTGGAAATTCCGAACCAGAGAGGTGGATATGTATTTAGAATTATCGAGGAAACCCCGACGCCGACAGACCCACCTCGGTTTTGGTCGGCGTCCATATAAGCGAAGCCACAACGAGCAGAGATCAGTTCCAGTAAGTTCCAGTTCCAAGTTCAGTTGAGAAAAGTTCGAGTTGAGATCGAGTTTCGGTCTCCAGTTGAAGCCGCCTCGCAGATAGCTGACCAAGATTCACGCAAATTCCGGACTCCTCTTCAACCCAAGAACAATTATTTTGAAGAGCGACTTAGATCCAGACCACCACAATAAGTTTTTTTTTTCGACTTTCGTCCAAAGACACACCGAGACACCAATTTCTTAGAGAGCAAACAACTTGAAGCGTTAAAACTCGCCTAACGGAAAACGACGTGTCACAATCCATAGAACGGGTCGGGAGGTAGATGCAGTCCTATGTATCGAACAACTAGACATAAAGTTTGTTACCTTTTTCTTTGATACTTTGAACTTGCTGAGTTTTCATTTTATTTTCTTTTATGCATATTTGTGTGGTATCACCCCCGTTGAACTCGGTTTGCATTACGGCCCCAACCACTGATTGATCTCGTCTGCCTAAGATCAATTCACAACGTGGGTAGGCAGACTGGATATCTATGCCGTTACCTTGGTAACCAGGCGTTGGAAGCGAGTTGGGAACGACGAGGCTGATATCAAATCTAACCAGATTCCCACCCAAATCACCAAAAGGTTAGAACGTCACATTTGGATGCCGCGACCGATACCAAGCCAGTTGGTCGTCACAGGACGAGACAACACGACTGACGCTACAGGCAGACGTCACGTTTGGAGCAGCGACACCCGAACGGAGCAGCGAGGAGCGAACAGCTGGCGCCGCGGCGAGGACGTCACAATTGGTGCTGTTTAGGGACGTCACCGTTGGTGCCGTGGTAGACCAGGATAGAACGTCACAGTTGGCGCTGCGACCAGGGGACGACGTCACACTCTACACAATAATTGAGAACTCTTCCATATATATATATATATATATATATATATATATATATATATATATATATATATATATAAAGTGCAACACTTGAGGCTTTCAACAACCATAACTAGAATGGATAACACCTGTAAATCGAAGGCAAATTAATTACATAATCAAGATGTTGATGTTCCACACTAGACCGGACAAAATGTTTGGAGGTAACCTCCGTCAATAGAGGAAAATGTGATATGAGTCATTCAACTTGAGAAACCGATTTTTCCGAACATTTGTTTTACATATTACACTCGACAGTATCAAAGGCTGCACAGTCAACATATGGCAAATGTTTCCACATAATGAAACGCTATTATTAAGCAGTACCATATTTCGTGACCAAATGAAGAGGCTCAAAATCTTTTAAACAAATTGGAAGAAGTTATATTGGATTCAAGTGATGATAAGCATTTTAATTTTTTTTATAAACCCAGTCAAGTTTGGGTATTTTTGCTAGTCATTAAAAAAACATGAATCTGAAACATTATTAGTTACAACAGAATACAACAGAAGTCACATAATATCAAATTATATAAAGCACATCTAATTAAATCTTTATAGAAACAAATCATTAATGGTCATTAACTCGACACTTCGTATTATAAAACTTAATAGAAATTATGAGTTTAATGGAATAGTCAAAAGAATAAAAAAATACGAGTAATGTAATCAGGAATTCTAAAAAGTAAAAACCTCATAAAATGCTAAAATAATCCATTAATAAAAGAAAGTAAAGGGAGAAGAGGACATTTGGATTTCAAAGAAAGTGAGATTTCAGTTTTTGTGATAAACGGATGAAAGATCTGAACAGTTGAGTCCACCAGAAATCTTTTTTCTTTTGTCGACCCAACCTATCGTATCAGTTTCAGAGTCCAACATTTACGATCTTCACAAAAGGAGGTAGTTTTGTGTTTTCTTTTTTTTTTTTTTTTGTTTGACGTTTTGTTTTTTTTGCTTAATAAGGCATGAAATGCAGATCTGTCATGAATTCAAAGTCAATGACCGTGATTATCGGTGCCGACGATCCTTCGAAACGGAAAGAAAAAGAAGAAAAGAAAGAAATAGAGAAAAAGAGAATACGAGGATCAGATAATTCTGCAAAGAATCAAAATCGGTGAAATTATATGCCCAAAACGGAAGGTTGATTCATGAAGAACTGAATTCTTTGAAAAGCATTTAACATTTCGAAGGTCGATAAAAAAAGATTTGAATATCTGATGAAAGGCGATTTATTGCTTCTCGAATACACACACACACATATCAGTCTTAGATTGTTATATAAATATGTATGAAATAACATTGTGTGGATCAATGTCACTAGTGTAAAAGTTTATAAAACTCAGTATACAGTAGTAGTATTCTGTTAATCTATCATTTTTATTTCGTCGAGTTTTCTTTCCCTATCATAAAGAGCTGATATTACGAAGCAGTTCAATACACTTATCATTTTTTTTCTTTATACTTTGCTTAGTATTTGCAAGTCTTCTTTCGATATCCTAATGCGCCTTCGGATTTCACCGTCGCCATTTTGGTCTCTACTAAAACACCTCTAGACATTTAAATTGTTGTACTTGTTTGATTTTGGTATCTCCAATATTAAATTTACATATTAGGATGTTCATTTTGCTAACAACCACAATTGTCTTCTTTCAATTCATGTTTAATCTTTACCTTTCGTTTTCCTGCACTATATTATGGAGTAGTTTATGTAGTTTCCTTTCTTTGCTGTTATCAACACTGTGTCATCTAAATGTCAATTGTTCCTAAGATTGCGCCCGCCATTAATAAGTCCTGGTAGGACTTCTAATTCTCCGATGGTTAGGGAGTTCAAATCTTCCTAGGCATGTGACGCTCGATAATGAAAATGCTAAACAATGTATTAATTATATACGTCACATTTTATAGTGTCTTTACAATCAGCATTTTATAGCTTTTTTTTTTCATTAGGTGGTAAGCCTAGAAACGATCCTGATGCTAGGGAACAAATAAAATACTTTTATTAATGGGATTAGTAACATTTTTCAAGGCTTAAATAAATTTCAGGAACTAATTAAAAAGCATTCTGATTATCTGTAAATTGTAACCATCTTACCCCCTGTCTGTTAGGTAAAAAAATAATCCTACGCTATTTCTGTAACTACATTTACCTATTTGACAATCGTACAGGCAAAGTCTATCTCTGCATTTAAATTAAACCAAATTTATGCCTACTTTTTTGACTCTCGGGCAAATCAAACCAAACGGTCACCGAAATTAAGCAACGTCGAGTCTGTTCTATAACTAAATGGGCGGCGTCTTGGGAATTCCATGTAAGGTAAGTTTGGATATGTGGATTTAATAAATGATAACGGCTCGGGATTGTTAATCGGAGAGCCGAATTTCAATTCTCGTTTTATTCGTTACATTTACTGATGGGCAAATAGCCTTAGGAAATGTATTAATCCATCCACTTCTCCCCCAGCTATATGTTAATACGTGTATCTTACATTCCAATTATTACCTTAGAATCTAAAAATATTTTTCCGGTTTTAAATTACCAGAAAATGGTCGATGAGCCGTAAAAATCAATACAATCAATGAACCAAAAACCCATAACTATTCCAATCCTATTCGAACAAAGAAAGTTCCATTCGGAATAATGCCTGCAATCCAGTTTCAGCTGTTATCTATCTACGATATCTTCATAATCTGCATTTAATTTCTCCACTACCTGCATCCATTAAACAAAACAATTCATTAACGCTCTAACTTGTGTATCTTCCGGTGAAACTATTATTAACAATTAATTTTAAATTTCGTGATAACTAAACCTACGTCGAGCTTTTATTGCCCGAATTTAACATTAAATAACATGGAAAGATATACCTAACCAATCAATACTGCTATTCAACTGGAAAAAAAGTTTATCATATAAATATCTTCAAAATTCATCGAATAAATAAAATTGTATTTTTAAATCTTAAGTCCAAATTAGACATCCTCCATATATTCCAGTGTTAAGTTCACAAAGAACAATGACAGAAAACATGAATAAAAACAGGATTTTTAACATTCACTCAAAGAAGCAAATTCAGTGTTAATGAATATTAAAAGATTTCATACGCTAAATCTTCTTATATATTAATATTTAAGCCTTAACTAAGATGACATTTTATATTCCATTTTTAATGAATTTTAAATATGGATAAATAGCATATAAGACTGATTGTGTCCATAAGCTAGCAGTGAATATAAAAGAAAAAAATCTGTACTTAAACTTATTACATGACAACGTATGAAACATGTACATAAATATCATTACACATGTAAAAACTGTCATATGCATTATGTGTATTTTCTAATTTCTTGTTGGTATTTGTAAATATATCTTTCTAAGCATCCGAAAATCAGGAAAATTATTGTAAAATACTGTAAATTTGAATAATGATAATCGACAAGAAATATCCGTTGATTTTTTAAGCAAATATATGAATGAAGAATCACTGCCGAAATTCAATAAATTCATTTATTTATTTACATATGATGTGTTCAAATCTAAAGATTGTGGATTTGTTAGAAAGGATACATTTTGTTGTTAATGAGTGCGGATTCGATCTCGAATTATGGCAAAGATTCTAAAAATTGTTCTCATGATTTGACACAAGCCTTGTGTACGAAATTCGGTAGACGGAACTATTTCCAATCTGTTAAGGATTACGCTGGTCCGAAGTCATCATGGCCGAGTAAGCTTTGTGGGTTTTGAAGAAACACAAACCTGCCCGAACTGACGTCTGCAACAGAGATTGGTTAGACTTAGTAGCAGACATATTTGTAAAGAAAAGAATAGCCGTCCGTTATATGACGTGAGAAAACGTTCCGTGAGCCAACATTTATTTGAGATTTAAGGTTAAATAGATACGTACATACATTGTGTATATTATATTCCATTTCTTTTTTCATTTCACCATTGAGTTGATTGACAAGAAATTAGTTGCACAAATCATGCATATGCGGCTATTTCTGTCGTATTCTATTGAAAAAGCAAACTGAATATGAATTATTAGATATTGACATGATTCCGTTAGATTAGGGATGTGTCATGTAATAGAGAAGCTGGGTAAAATTGCTTTAAATACAGATCTTCCGAAATTTATTTGTAATTATTTACAATCTGTTTTAGGTAAAAATAAAAGATATACAATCAACGTACATAGCAGTTAAAACATATAAGGATGATCTTTTAATAAGACATCTTCAATTATAGTGAGATTTTAAATGGAGTGTACAGTGTTCTATGAATTGTCACAGGGAATTAATCCATTTTCAAAATTTATAAATGCACCATTTTCACTGTATTTATTATTCCTACCACAACTGGTATATTTTTGTTGCTATATTCCTGAGGCTCTTGATAAAATCCCCCAAAAGAATTTGAAACATTATCCGCCCTAATCTCGGTTTCAAATCCCTCATGGTGGTAGCTTTACTCTACATTATCGAAAAATATTTCAATGGCAATTCTGATGTTCTTTACTCTTTAGTAACTTAAGTTTATGAATGTATGCGTATTGGTATCTTGGTTATATTATTTTACTCTTGAAATAGCTATATATATCCGGAATTTATAATCTAATTGTTTCTCGTAACTGCCGCTTTTTAAAATCTTTTAAAAAATGTAAATTCAAATTCAATCTCTCCTGAATTTTAGTCCTTTCTTGTCTTCTTCTTACTAAAGTTTTCTCAATCGATTTCACTAATTCATTACGCCTTAGTGGCTTTCTCACCTTGCTTGGGGTGAAATGATTAATACAAACATATTTGTATTCTTATGAAAATTTATGATAAGCTTGAAATATTTTTCTTGAAAACCCGCTTTATCATGTAAGTGAATACCGTATTAAAAACTCTTTATTACAATAAAGTCCTAGAGGGCAAAACGCTTTCCGATACACAAGCAACCACATATATGTTGTGTGTGTTTTGCGTATGTCTGTGTGTACGTATAAACTTGATAACCAAATACACACGCAGACACACACACACAAACAAACAAACAAACAAACAAACAAACCAACACACACAGACACACACATACATATATATATATATATATATATATATATATATATATATATATATATATATATATATATATATATATATATATTTAGGCTATTCTTCATCCTATTTCAATTACAAGATTTATCTACTTCTTATATAGAAAAAAATATGAGTTTATGTCCAAAGGAAAGTAATATCAGGTTTGATTATGAGTTAATTTACAAATCGTAAAAATGAATCGAAAGTAATAGAAGGAAATTGTCTAATCAAGCGCTTATTTCTTTATAAATGATCAATATTCATTTTGGCTTTGTTTCAAGTCGACCGTCAACACGGCCCCCCAAAAAATCAAGCGTGAATAGAGGGTAAGTATATCCATGAAAATAAGAGCAAGATTTTGACAATTGCCCAGGAATATTCCAACTCTATTTTTTTTATTTCGCCAAGTGCCAAACCTATCAAAAGCAAAAGACCTCTTCAAACTAACCCTTTTTCACTGAAGTTATCTGTACTCTTAATATTCTTATTATATGAAGTTTCTCTTCAGGACATAAGTTATCATGGCTCTCCATAATTTCCTTTTCTTTGTAATTCTAAGTAACAGGTATTTCCATATACCTCTCATTGCCAGTTTAATTTTTTCCGGTTCATTAACACAATTTCAGAAGGCAATTATTCACTTGCTACTCTCAGCATACTTCTGCATACTTCATTGTTACTTCAATTATTCTCTTAACCTGTGGGCAAATTGTCCACTATTTACTTGCTATATGGGAGGATTGACATTATATAGCAAATCATGGTGATTAAGGAATCGGAGAGCAGAGTTCGAATTTCTATGAAATCCATTGCATTCACTTACGTGCTAATACCCTTGGTAAAGTTTGAATCCACTTCTTCTCCCAATGCCAGCTATGGGTAAATAGCAGGGCAGACTGGCAAATGGTCTACCGCAGAAACAAATGACAACCTACTCTAGGGAAAAAAATCAGTCATGTTTCGAAAGATACATGATTGCTTAAGCATGTATCACGCATG
Source organism: Acanthosepion pharaonis (assembly GCA_903632075.3). Lineage (NCBI taxonomy): Eukaryota > Metazoa > Mollusca > Cephalopoda > Sepiida > Sepiidae > Acanthosepion > Acanthosepion pharaonis. Next base: position 2,967,844 of record CAHIKZ030000355.1, on the reverse strand, counting down.
GCATTGACTGACTGACTGACTGATTTGCTCGCTGAAAAAAAGTACCCCAAAGTTAAGTTTTATTGCCAAAATATTTCTGTTATTATTTAAGAGTAAAAACGAAAATAGTTTATTATTATTTTATTAATTTTAACACGTTCGAAATTTTGTTTAAATATCTTAATATCGTAATAATTGCGTTTAGTTATTTTTCGCCTTTTTCAAAAAAAAAAAAACATTGATTTGTAAATAATTGCATAATTGCATAAATCAAATAATTGTAGTATTTATTAAAGATTTTAGGATTTCTTTATAAATGAATTAAATTATCTTTTAGAAAGTTCTCTTTACATATTTTACACCAACTTACTTAATTTCATGAAATTTGGTTTATTAGTTAAAAGCAAGATTACTTGGAGAATTTAATTCATCAGTTTTTTTTCCAGTTACTGAAATCTACTCTGAATCGTAAAATAAAAAATGGAATAAAACTATGACATTATTTAATTGGAAAAGCTTTTAATTTCTGTTATAAATAAGCTCCATATTTAAAGAAAAATGATTAATGAATAAATAATTTTACAAGAATTGTTTTAATTTCTTTAAAATTTTAATTATAATAATTTAAACTGTTTCGAATTGTAATTTACTTCAATCCGTTGATGTGATATTGTTATAAAGTGAAAGCTATATTTACGAATCAAAAATTGAAAAACTTAATAAAAGTACTTTAACCACAATCTTTCTAAAACAATTTTATTTTTATATTTTGTTTTAGTGTAGAAACATTCCCATTTTCATAAGTATGGATGCACGTCACGGGTTTTAAGAGTTGTCCTCCCTAAAAATCTGTCCGTCTGCAATTCTTTCATTATTTATTTCTGTGTTTAATCGGGTTTACCTCTAAACGGGATTTTCAAATTATTCTTTCAAAATTTTAAAACTGTTAAATTTAAAGTAATTTTTACTTTTGTAATTTATATTTCACTAAATATTTTTTTATGTTTGTATTTATATTAGTGTGGGTCATAATTGAATTATTTTATCTACTTTCACTTAGTTAAGAATAATGAACCTGTAGACGCAACCCAGTATAATTCTACTAAAATAGTTGTTTTTTTCTGTGACTTAAATTAAATTATAGTTATTCAGTTTTTATTTGAAGCTTTATTTCTTTTTTAATTTGCGTGTCATTTTGAAATTTCCTTTCAAATTATTTTTTTACATTAACTTTTATTTCATAAAAAAATGTTTTATTTTCTTTTTACGTCTTTACATGTCTTCTTCTTTGTGAGAGGTTTTGTTAAAAATGTAACACAATAATATATAACTATCTAAAATCCAATATAATATTAAATACTTGCAGGAAATACGTTAATTTTAAAAAAATTGCATGGTAGTTAAAAATCAAAAACAAAGCGTTCAATTAGATTTCGTAAATTTATGTGAATTCATGGTCAATCATACTAACATTTCCACACGTTAGGTTGCCAATCAGTCGATTAACACATGATAAAGAAAAAAAAAAAACAATACGCCGTCGTTATGAAATGCTTGTATACTTCATTTTATGCTATAAGCAATATTTGTTTTAAATCAGATTAATTTAACTTTAAATTTGCGAATTTTCCGCAAATAGCTTGTCATAAATATATATTTCAGTTTTGGAATATTTTTAAAACCGAGAATTCCCTCTTGTTTACATATCTGTCAAAATGGCCGATATTTCTCGATTTTTATCGAATTTCTGAAAGCGACCAGATAGTTGAGAAGCCAATCGATATAGCTTCTATTTGAAATGCATGAAAGTTTCATGAATGATATTCCATTTTAAAAAAAATCATTTTAAACTTTAGGTATAGAACGTTTTATTGTAAGTCCTTAATGTTAATGATTTTTTTCTAGCTATTTAATAATTTAACATTTGAAAGAGGTGACTTTCTATTTTCTCGCCCCTTTGGACTTCAGTGTCTCTTTATCCGTCATAATTTATGACACTTCCATTTGTGTAGTTAAATTTAAATTCTCTAGTTCAACATTCATACCTTGAAACTTTATTATTGACAACCATACATTCTGTCCTTTTAATAGTTCCTTACAGCTTTTTTGGACTACTTTGCACAAGGGTTCCTTCATTATTTCTTTTTCTTTAATGGCGAGTGATAGATATCTTGGATTATTAGATCTTATGGATTAGTAGACATTATTGATTTGTGCAATTTTCTAACTATGGTCTAATATTTTTTTCAAAATTAATTTTATTTTCCTCTTCTTTCAAACAAATTATTATGTCCTAACTAAATAACTGCGTTGTATCGTCTATAAAAAATCATTTTTTTTTCATTGTCTTTAATTAAACTACCTTTTCTGTGTCTTATTTCTGGCCAAAGTCCGCTGCGTTTTCTAGACATCAAAATTCCGATGATAAGATTATATAAGTGGCTCATTAATTTCATTGTCCGATGAAAGTCACATCATTTGTTCTAGGCTTCTTAGGCAACTCTCCAATGATGGATCTACTAAGTTCTTCACGTATGGCACCAGTGTGATAGATTTCATTTACAGGCTGTCCCAAAATAGTTGGCATCATTTTAAAAGCAATTGTTGTGGGGTGGAGAGAGATATGAGTGCATGCTTTTGACATGGACATTAGAGAAGATTTAAACAAAAGGAACAAGTTCAGAATCTGAACTCGACTCATTCAAATTTCTGTTAAGATATCCAAACATGGAAGTCTTCCATGATGCTGTTTGGAATTGTTTGCCATTCATTAGCGAAACTTCTGATTGTTGTACCTTGACAGATGAAAATGGGCTTCGTCATTTGTAAAGAGAGTGACATCTCCTGGAAAACTATAAAGGCTCTAGACAAATAAGCGCCAATAAAAATGGTGAAATGCTAGATACATAAAGCCAAAATTAGCCTATGGCTAGTGACACTGACATTACACCAATAGCCGTGAAAAACTGGGCGCTCATATACCAAACGCTGTATGAGTGATATATATATATATATATATATATATATATATATATATATATATATATATATATTTGAACTATTTGCTCTATTTAATGTTCATGCAAACGTTCGTGCAATGGCAGTGATTTTTATAGATATTTCAAGGAAACTCCAAGAAAAATTGATATTTTACAATCAGAAAGAAACAACGGAAATAAAGTTGGTCCCCACACCCTTAAAAATATTGGCATCATTTTAAAAGCAATTATCTTGTAAACTACTAGGTCTAGCTCAATGAAATTGAATAGTTTAGATGTTGAACATAAGTATTTTATGGGACCGATATCATAAGTGTTCAATATGTGTACCGCCTGTGACACGGCACACGTCATGTCGATAGTTAAGCTCTTGCCAAACACGCTGTAGCATGTCTCCGGTAACATTTTCCAGTGTGGAAGTGATTCTCTGATTTAGTTCAGCATGAGCAAGAATAGTGGGATACATAAACCGGTCCCTTCACATATGGCCATAAAAAGAAATCATACGGGGAGAGTTCCGGTGACAGTGGTGGCTACTTCAACAAAAAAATCATCTTCATCTCCACCACGACCGATCCAGCTGCCAGATTCTCATTGAGATAACAAAAATAAAACATTACATATAATATCTTAATCTGTTTCTACACATTCTGTGAAAATGTTAGGTTATTTCAACAAGAATTACCAAATCTCTTGACCTGCAAAATGATGTCAAAGTTTTTGGGTCACCCTGTATCATCGTCTTAGCCTCCCGTAATCTTCTCTAAGGTTGAGAACATCTCAATACCAATCTGGATCTATTGTTTTATACCTCTTCGTCTTGGCCAGTGCTTCTCTTACATAAGATTTTAATATTTTTGGCCCGTCAAAATTTGCACTATATTTTACACTATTTCGTAATAGAATCGATCTTAGGTTTTTGTTCTGTTACTTCATTTATTTATGCATGAAGATCGTATGGTTCTTCATTCTTGGGTCGTTAATGTTTTATCAACCCATTGATTTACTTTAATACAATAACCGAAACGAAGAAGACAAATTGGGATGAAGTTTTAATTCCCAATTAGTTTTTTGTTATTGATATTAAAAATGTCCATGTATTTTAAAATAAATCCTTATAGCTCTGTCCTCATTCCATATCAATGTATATAAAGAGTTATTAATCAGGAAAAACTAGGAACATTATGATTAATTTATTTCCACACGTTTGTTAGAATAAATATCAGAAATTCACGTATTTTAAATGTTCTGTTTTATAATTGTGCCAAGCCACCCATGCAATGTCTTACTCTCGACAGAACTGACATAACTGACCATGAAAAAACATTAGAAATATTTTATACTATTATTGTTATTACTAATAATGCAAGAAAATGCAAGAAGATCAAGCAGAAATATAAATTTAATCCCTAAGTGAAATTCCATCAATCAAAGAAAGTCTGAAACAGACACTTCAGTTAAAGGCACAGAGAACAAGACGATACAAAAAACGGTGCAGCTTCTATCGCCAAAATAATATATTCGAAACGGACCTTAAGAAATTTTACAGGGAAATTGGAAATGCAACTATGCATATCCAAAATCCACCATCTATTGACTATATGCAGACATTTTGGGAGACTATTTGGAGCAGCCCAAAAGAATTTAAAGCAAATGCAGAATGGATCCAACTATGCAAGAGTGGGAAAATATAACCACAGATTATGTTAGGCAAGCTCTAACAAAATCCCCAAAATAGAAATCTCCAGGAAATGACAAGGTGTCTAATTTCTGTCTCTATTATTTCTCATCAATCCATAAAACCCTTGCAAAATATCTATCAACGCTTGTAAATAATCCACATGAAATCCCGGTTTGGATCACTGACGGCATTACATATCTCATGCCAAAAACGAGTGAAAAATATGATCCGAAAACTTATAGGCCAATAACATGTCTTTCCACCACGTATAAGTTTATCACATCTGTCCTGACGAACCAAACTTACTCTTTCATCGAAGCAAACAACATTTTTCCACTGGAACAGAAGGGATGCAAGAGAGGTTAAAAGATCAACAAGTGATAAACAAAATGATCCTGGAAAATTGCAGGACACGTTGCATAAATCTTAGCGCAGGGTGGATTGATCATCGTAAAGCCTTTGAGAGTGTGCCACACTCTTGGATCCTTGGAAATGTAAAACGTTTCCCCTCTAGCATTAAATTTGCTTAAGCAAAGAATGAGAATGTGGAACGCCAGACAATAACTAAATCACACTAGAGACACTGCCATCTCCAACCGCCTGAATATCTAACGCAGAATCTTTCAAGGAGACTCCCTCTCACCCCTTCTGTTATGTTTGTCCTTAATCCCCCTTACGCATGAACTAAACAACAGTAGCTATGGTTACAAACTAGATAATTTTATGGGACTACACAATACACACAGACAGAACAGTCAAAGCTAACTGCTCAGAAATTGTTATTAGAGATTGCAAACAAAAAAGTGACTCCATATTGATATGGCAGTACCTGATGACTGCAATGTATTTTTCAAGATCTTCAAAAAGCTATCAAAATACAAAGACCTGGAAAGCGAAATCACAAAACTGTGGCATATGGTAACATCAACAATCCCCGTTGTAATTGGAGCCCTCAGATTCGTTGGAAAAAATTCCAGTTAGACTAATTGAAGGGATTCCTGGAAGCCTTAAAGAAATACAAAAAAATGATCTCACTAATACAGCTCATTCCTTACAAAGGGTTTTGTCTATGTAAAATACATTTTTTTTCCTTTTTTTTTTTCCAGTGGAAAATATCATGATGCCATTTCTAACCTAGCGGGATCTGGAAAGAAATGAGTACATATCAGAAATTAAAGGAAATAAAATAATAATAATAAAATAGTAAATTTACTATTTTTAGCTGCTTAAATAAGTCGGTTGTGTTTTAAAGAAATTTTATAGACATTATTTAGACTCATTGTCCCACTTTTTAGAACTCTAGTCTCTGGTACGAATGTGAAATCGCAAACGACGCCAGTGGATGCTACAACAATTAAAATCGTGACTAAATTTATCGGAACTAAAATAATCATACCGCAAAACACAGAGCTGTAAAATCCTTAACGTCTTTGGGTTGCAACCCGCTACAAATCTTCAAAGTTCATACAGATGTCAAGAAAGAATTTTATTTCAGCAGCCTACACTGGAAAAACGTCTGATTGTCGTCAAGAACGGAGTATCAGAAAGATAAGGACCAGAATAGCTTTATATGCTATTTTATTGTACTCGGGGCGCAACTTGCCAGATTCTTGCTGCTCAGGCAGAAATTGATAGACAGTAAAACCTTTGCGCATATTCCCAGCTCTCTGGATGTTGAAAGGCAGGAATCGCCGGTAATGGTATGAAGAAGGAAAGCCAGATGTTGGAAGCGTAGCGAGAATTCTCAGGATGAAAACGCCACTGAGTTTCACCCCATGTCGATTAAAATACCCCTCTTCTCGTTTCTGATAGCACATGTTGAATTCATGCGCTAAGAGGCGGTGTGGCAATATTCCTGCTGGTTTCTTGGGTGGGGGTCTCATTTTCCGTAACCCATTTACATGCTGGAAGTGTTGATGCGGAAAAAGATGATCATAGATAGTGGAAGCCCTGGAAAACGGGACTTCAACTGAAACTTTATTGAACAGGAACACTAACATCCCTGCCACAGTTGCATGGTTGATGTCCCGGCCCCCTTACGTGACAAGGGTCAAAAATTACAACCTGCGAAATATTGAAAAACTATAAAAGAACAAAAGAAATTGTTAAATGTCAAATAGCTAAAGAAATATCTTGCTTTAGGTTGGTTTGTCCCTCATCCCGCGCCGCCTTAAAATATCATGGCCCTTCACAAGGTGACAAGATCCTTAAATCTGGTTTTAAATATATCTTAGTTTCCGAAGGCGAAAACAGCTCAAGCATTGGGAAGTGTTCTTTCCTTTTACAGGTGGGTCATCGTATCGTGAGTATCGTAGACCTCTGAGATTCATGCCATGGTTGAATTTGGTAGAATTTCGCCTCACCGATACCAAGCCGTTCTTCCGGAATGCAGTATAGCACATGTTAGCTAATAGTGGCTTCGTCCTTCATGGTATGATAGTCGAGCCTGTTTTGATGAAACAGGAGTTTACACTCTGGGCTTGTGTTGCGATATGCTGTATTTCTCCTCGAGCCTGTAACAATGTCGTATAGCTCTAATAAGAAATACTTAAGAAGTACTTGTTCTTACCGGATATTGTATGTATTGTGAAAATGACAACAAGCAGAATAAATTTTATGGAATTGAGAAGTTTACCTATTCCGAAAGAATCTTTTTCTTTAAGCTTAATGTCAAGATCAAGACAAAAATCAAATTCTTCTCTACATAAGAATTTAGATAAAGCTGTTCATGCGTTTCGCATTTTCGTCATGGGAAAGAAACTGAGTGGGATATTGTTGTCGGTTGTCTGTCAAAATATTGATCCTTCGTGATTAACATTGTCAATCCAAGCAGTAATACGTTAGAATAAGTATGTTTTTACTTTCAGTTTCCCCGGTTATGGTAACCTAGCTCAAGTTAATGGATTCAGGTGGATAGATAACGAAGATGGCCGTTGGGTTTGTATTTCTAAAGATCGTAATTGATAGAAAAGGAAGAATTTAGAAGCGAAAAGAAACTGTGACATCCTACTTAGCAATTTTCAACAATAAAGCAATGAGATCGAGATGCCAGTAGGCATGTACCGTAGGTATTGACGAAAAATAATTTCTGACGATTAATCTACGGAGATCAAAATATTTGAGTCTATATTCACCAGAATTGAATTCTCACTAATCAATTAAACACTTGAAAGACGACGTTGTTTTGTGTACAAAGTCAGAAAGTGCTAGAGGCTTCTCATAGAGATATGAAAAGAAGAAATAACATTAAAAAAGATGGCTGTTTAAAAGCAGTAGAATTTTTGCATCATGTTCAGGAAACCATAAACTACGAAGCCATCAAAAAGATATAGCCCATCTCCAAAAAAATACAAAATGGCAGTGATGTTGCGAGTGTAGTATAGTTGGCCCTTTATCTTCCAGGATACCCGTCTACGGGCGGCTAGGTAATCCCTATTACAGACTCTTGCTCAGGCGCATTTATGTTTATTCAACACCCGCAGAGCCCACATGTGATGTATATTGCAACTATGCTGAGCAGACCTTAGTTACGGTTTCTCGGAAAGAGCGTTTTAACTAGAGTGATTAAAATTTTGATCAAGGCCACCATGCTGAAGCTCTCAGCCGCGATGACTTGTGACTTCATGCAAGCACAGCTATCAACGACCTGCAAGGGTTTCGACTACCTAATTTTGCTAGAAAGGCTTTGGTCAACACGTGTTATGGTTTTCAAGCACTTTCCGAATGTGCCACACCAAGAGATCGACCCCTCTAGCTCCGATAATATCAGGAAGTTTCCTTCTTGACAAATTGACTATGGTGAGATTCAACCTGGGGTTCATAGTCAGAATTCGAACGTTCTAACGATTTGGCCACGTGCACATTGCGAGTGTAGTAAATGTCCAGCAAACAACGCATGCCCGGGCCATAGTGCTTGTTGTTTTTTTTTCTTCTATGTGCTGTGATCCTTCAGGACTACGCCAGAATTCTCGTTACATCGCCACAATTCTCTGTTCTTTGTAACTCTTTGTAATTCTTTTACTTTTTGCTACCTCTCCTAAAGTCTGCTTTGTCATCTATTTACACATGCTCTTTAGGTGTTATGCAGTCTTTTCCACTGTCCATATTTTCAATATCTTGGGAGTGTTAAATTTTCATAGTCCACTTCCCTCGATATGTGCCTTAGAAATATTAACTCTCTCTTTCTGATTTTAAACATGAGTATCATTTTTTTGACCATTTTCTTCTCTATCGTTGATCACATGATCTACTATGGTATTTTCAGTAGAATATTTTTCTATTTTCAATATCATTCTATTTTCTATTTTAAAATTTTAAGTCTTTTCGGCATTTATGAGAAAACTGTCCAGTCTTCACTGTCATAATGGAAAATCTCTTCCCTGAAGAATTTTAATTGCCGCTAGGGAATCATGAGTGTGTTTGTTTCTTCACCTTCGGTAACTTCGACAAAGATCAGAAGGTGGTCAGGTGGAAAAGCATTCGCTTCGCGTGGACACCATGAATGAACCCCGGGTGATGCACACCACGTTCATGATGGATGCGATGGCCCTGTACTCTCTGATTCTACTTCATTACTTCGCGCTGTATGTCCGTATCAACGTCAATGTCTTTATTGATGTGTTGGTTAAGCTGGTGAAACTTTCATCGAAGGCTGCCAACATGTCTTCTGACCAAACTCTGTTCTCATAAAACCCAGTTTGCCAATAATTGGAATAATCATGCCAAAACAAATATAAGTCGTGACAGCCCTCATGATTTGCACCTATAGGACAACTAAATATGAGAAGTTGCCTAAAGGGAAATTACGAATCAGCCCACCAGTACCAAGGATTGGTTGTAAGTTGTTAGTTTTGATATGAGGATGAACAAAAACTAGAACCAACTTTTTCTGGTATGCAAGGACCTTCGAGACTGTATCGAAATTAGCATCGTAATTTAACTGAGTAAATATTTCTAGTGTTATTAAGGTGATAAAACCATAGTAAATTTTAAAAATATACTTTTTTTACACTGATATATATTTTCTTTACACATAAACACACACGCGTAAAGACTCTCTCTCTCTTTATATATATATATATATATATATATATGGGGGATATGTGTGTGTGTGAGTGCGTGTTTTAATATTTTGATAATAATTTTATTATATATAGCGTTATAATAATGATGTTTCTGGCGCACCCTGTTTATCTAGGTATGTAAGAAAGATTATAGTTTAGAAATTATTTATAGATAATGAAATTCACATAATTAAAATCTCTAAAACTTTGAGAAATTTTAATATAATACACTCACTGAATGGTTTTAATTCTTTACTTTTCAATCCCTCATAAAGATAAATTAAATTTGGTTAGCAAATGTGCATATACATGAAATGCGAACTTCAATGCATTTTCGTCCCCGTCATTGAGTGCAAGCCATTCCCAGTCATGTCAGTTTTTCCGGATTAATCATGGCCGACGCATCTCGTTATTTATTACTTTATTCTCAAAAATATACACAAAATGCATTATATTTCCATCCGTCACATCTCTGTGAAGCGTACAATCAGCTAGAAAATCAGAAAAACGCATTTATATAGAAATATGTATTCTATTAAGTAAAAGCACGCAATTTGCGACGTTCCCATAGAAATTAACAAAAAGGTATTATTCTTGCTACAGCTGATACAAGGCCAAGAGCCAGAAAGGTTAGCGGTTACCGAGTGACGTTTTTTCGAATGTGGCGTCGTTGCAGATTATGATTATATCTAGGATAGATATCAATTGACCCTAAACTTGACAATGTTACTATTGTTGGGATCATGAAAGAATTCTCTCAGGAATTAGTTACGCAAATTAATGATTCATGGAATGAGGCTATTTGAGTGGAAGTTCCTATTTTCAGATGACAAATGGAAACAGTTGATGCAACTGAAAAAAAAATCCAGTACTCCTTAGTGCTTCTTTCTGAAAGATGGAAAAATCATCTGGAAATGTTTCAATAATTTCATAGAATTCAAAATCTATTTGGTGAAAGTCTGTTTTATGTTCCATAGACATTTTGGAACTTTAGAAAGTTAAATGGAATCTGTTTTTTTCCGATAACGGAACCAAGTTACATGGTCAAACAACCGGTGCAGCAGATGTAGATGCAGTTGTAGACTTGCAAGACCAACTTACAACTTTCCATATGAAGTCAGGGAAATTTTATCTTTAAGTTAAACTTGATTTATCATATAGATTTTTTATACAGGTTGAAGTTAGCTTTTGTTGTTAAATGCAATATATATCCTGGTTTTGATTTGACATTTTCAGGAAACGACTAGACATTGCAATTATCACGTCTTTGACAGAACATGTTTAGGGTTAAGTACAGGCTTTAATAAACTTTTCTAACTTTTTTAGTTGTCTTTTAATGACACACACACACACACACACGCACATATATATATATATATATATATATATATATATATATATATATATATATATATATATATATATATATATATATGCGTTCTGCAAGGCAAAATCTTTCTATAAAATTAATTTGTTGATTATCACTTTTTAATGTAAATTTGGAAAAAAAAAATGAAATGCATTTTAATTCTTTTCATTCAAACGGACTGCCTCTGACTCGACTCTTGACTCAACTTGAAATACTGACTCGACTTGAACTACTGACGATATTCAGTCACCACCCCAACACTAGGGCATCATGTGGCACAAGGCCGGTTTTTTAAAGTGGGATCTCCGAGCCCGTGGGCTCGACCAAAAATATGCCCATTGAACCCGTATAAACGGGTTCAGGCTCGGTTTACCTTCCCGAAATGGACTCCGCCATTCGGCGTTGCCTCCTCCGGGTTCTTACCCGCCGAAAGGCAGAGAGTTCAACCGACTTGAACGACTGACGATATTCAGTCACCCTCCCCCACTGGGGCAGCATGTGGGACAAGGCCGGTTATTTAATGGGGGATCCCCGAGCCTGTGGGTTCGGCCCAAAAATATGCCCATTGAACCCGTATAAACGGGGTCAGGGCCGGTTTACCTCCCCGAAAGAGAATCCCCCCTTCGGCGTAGCCTCCTTCAGAGAGTTCAACCGATCAGCCGGTCAAGACTTGAACAACTGACGATATTCATTCCCCCCCCCCCACGAGAGCGTCATGTCGCACAATGCCTTTCTAACGTGGGATCTCCATATGCCCATTGAACACGTATAAAAGGGTTCAGGGCCGGTTTACCTACCCGAAAGAGAATCCACCCTTCGACGTAGCCTCCTTCGAGTTCCTCCCCGCCCGAAGGCAGAGAGTTCAACCGAACAGCCGGTCAAGAGTTGAGCGACTGACGATATTCAGTCACCCCCCCCACGAGGGTGTTATGTGGCACAAGGCCTTTTTTACGTGGGCAATTCCCAAGCCATTAGGGCTCGGCCAAAAAATAGCCCATTTGAACCCGTATAAACGGGTTCAGGGCCAGCCCCTCCCCGAAGGAGACTCGCCCTTCGGCGTAGCCTCCTTCAGGTTCCTCCCCATCCGTAGGAAGAGAGTTGAACCGAACAGTCAGTTCAGAGTTGAGCGACTGACGATATTCAGTCACCCCCCCCACGAGGGTGTCATTTGGCACAAGGCCTTTTTAACGTGGGCAATTCACAAGCCATTAGGCTCGGCCAAAAAATAGCCCATTTGAACCCGTATAAACGGGTTCTGGGCCGGTTTTACCTCCCCGAAGGAGACTCCGCCCTTCGGCGTAGCCTCCTTCGGGTTCCTCTCCGTCCGTAGACAGAGAGGTAAACCGAACCGTCGCTCAGAAAGTGAGCGACAGACTCCTTGTCTACTCCTGAGTCGCAGTATTTATTAAGTATGGAATAGTCCTTTATTATTATTATGGGTAAGATCCCATAAAACTAAGACAGCTATTTACACTGTTTTTATAGGGATTAATGTCCTCAACTTTGTTTTAATTATAAAAAAAGTTTCAGCCGTCGTATCCCCCGCTCTTCCTCTGGTGTATAATGATCAGATTAACCAAAAGGGAATTTTTAACACTTTATTAAATGTACGGAAGTAGACTGCTCTAATGCCACTGCAGATGCCTGGTTCTTATTTGTAGAACTGCTCAGTTATTGTTCATTCGTTTCCACTGAGGCCAACTACACACTGACGGATACCACTCTCTCACCAAATCGACGAATCAACACTTTAACCCACTAGATGAATATCCTCTAGATTACTCAGATAAACATACATCGGATGAAATCCAGATGGTATAACGGTCAATGCGTTGGGAAAATAACAAGTTTGGCGACATTAGTCCAAAAATATTTATTGTTAATAATGATAAATCTTTATCCCAGACATACAGAGGTAAACCAAGAGTGCGCTTCGTAAGTGGTTTCTTAGGTTCAGCTATATAAATTCTGATCTGGAATAATCAGAATTTTTAGTTATTGAAGCCATTGTAGGTATATAGAGTCGAAATGCTAATTAAAAATAATCTAAGCCACATAACATGGGACAATAAAGCTATATTTCAGATATGCCATACGAGCAAATAAATATAAATCCATTAAATTCACATTCATACGTGGATCACTTGTTTGTTTACCTCAAGTCTTTCCTGTCGGCATTCACAGGTCAAACGCCACAAATTGGTCTAGTTTTGAAAAGTTCGATCAAAAATATTTAAGAAATGGTTGAGCACGAAACGGTAGGCTTGATGAAAGAAGACATCTGTCCACCTAACTTCAATAACTAGCCAGCATCTTAAGGTGACGGGTATCAAATTGGAATGGAATCGCATTATGAATTATTCCCGAAAATCAGATAACTAGTGTCCCCAAATGGACCAATAATATTAAGCAGTCGATGAAACATATATGGAATTCGCAAAAAGAAAATTTAATGTCATTAATCAGAACTAAAACTGAAATAGCATATCTTTGTAGAAACAGCATAAATTGTCTGGTCCTGAAACACACGCCACAACCTGAAACTGAAACTGCAGTTTACCACTGATTATGTTCCCAACAAAGTTATGTTAATGAGCAGATTTCGTTTCACGAAATTTCAGTAAAAATAAATTTAATCAGTCCATTACCCTGAAAAATGCCAATTAATGTGAAGTGGGAGTCATGAAGCTAACGGCAAGATAGCTAAATTTAGTGGATCAATGACATAGCGTTTGAAGAGATATGTCCAAAAATATCTAATGATTGTCTTTGAAATTAACTTAAAAATCACGAACTTCGTTTCCGAATCAACAGTTCCTACTTTTCCTTTGTGATCTGTGATGATAAATATATCAAGAGTCGAACAAACTTTAGGCATATTTTGAGGAGAATTCGTTCGCCATGTTAAAGCCAAGAGATTAAGTGGGATTATTTTATGGGGATAGAGATTTAAGAGAATTCTGAGTAAAGATAATTCGACTAAATATAAGAAAAAAAATCAACTTTGTAAAAAAATTCTTCATGGTGAATAAAAGATGGCATTCAATTACCGCAAATATTGCCTAATGAAATATAAAATTCAGTAATATACAAATGTAACGCATATATTCATATATATATATATATATATATATATATATATATATATATATATAGGGAATATGCTTCGAGTGACGGTGACGTTATGCCTCTTTCAATATGCCTACAGGACCTCCACGGTCTCCAAACGACTTATCTATGTTAAAATTAAACAGTTTTTTTTTTTTTTTTTTAAAGCAATCTATTATCTTCCATAAAATTTTTATATTGAAAAAATTAAATTCCTGTTTAGGACTTAGCACATGACCGTTACTTTTAACTTAATTCGGACAAACACAGTTACTTGTCTTAGCCAACAAAACACTTAAAAAGCTATTGGAATATGCCGAAAGTACTCGGAAAAATAAAAACGAATATATATATATATATATATATATATATATATAACACGGTACCTTCCCTGCTGTCTTTAATCACGGAACAACAAAGGATATATATGTGTATATACATTATATATATATATATATATATATATATATATATATATATAGATAGATAGATAGATATAGATAGATAGATAGACGGATGAAAAAAAAGATAGATAGATGTATATATATATATATATATATATATATATATATATATATATATATATATATATATATATGTGTGTGTGTGTGTGTGTATATATATATATATATATATATATATGCCCAGCAAACTCGTACTCAAGTATTACCAATGTTTGATCAGCCTGTACAAGTCTTTCCTCTTATATGACTCTTTAAGCCAGCCGTGGACAGGCATTGATTATCACAAACATTATAGCTGAAAAGATCCATGGCTTTTGCTGGTTCTGATTCCTGGTTATTGTTCTGAGCTTTCAAGTGTCATTTTCGGCTTCCATTGAAGTGTACACTTTTTGAAACATCTACATATTTTCAAACAATCCTCATTGTAGTTAATAACGTTGTAGTTCATGTAACGTCAATGGCGACATTAAAAATCTACATTATATAGGATTTTTTTTACCAATTTTAAAATATATATGATCACATTTAATGCCGGGAGTTCCACATTTTTTTTACTTTTTCTGAGATCTCTTTTAAAATGCGGATGCTGCTTCCTCTTCAAATGTACATGTACCTGCTTTCAAGGAACGCCTCCAGCTGCCACGATCTAAAGGAGCATTCTCCATGTCTTCAAGTGCAATTTGTGCATTTGTAAGTAATTGCTTCAGGCAATCTTTGAACCTAATTTTAGGTACTTTATTGTGACCGCTTCCCTTCAGACAACTCCCAAAGAAAATCTTTGTCAGTTCCTGATCTTTCATTTTCATCCCATTCTAACCTAAGACGATTTTGTGGGATGATGCTTTCAAAGCTCATTGTCTTACGCTTGTCAGACACTGTTGGTGAAAAAATTCTAACGTCTTCAGGTGTCTTTTTTACGTTACCCATGTCTAACAAGTATAGAGAAGAGTGGATAGAAGCTATGTTTTATATACCTTAACTTTTGTGTTTAGAAATATACCTTGTCACGACCATAAAAGTATCGTTCTGTCTACTAAAGAAAACAAGTTGATACATGACAAAAATCTTATCCAAACATATTGTCCGTCCTCGGTCCGTGCAAGCATAGAGAACAAATCAACAAAGTGCTGCATCTCACTCTCAAAATGAGAAAATAAAATGCAGTTCTTACTATACATGAATTCTCGAATGAGAGCATTTGGTACGTTTGTGTTGGCAGCCAAACACAGCCGATTAAACATTTTTTTTCTGATGTGCGATACTTAATGTAGATTCCATTGAATGCATACGGCATATTATACGGGTATTGAGATCTTACCCCCAATGTTTACCCGGGCGTTCATGTCATCATGAATGTGTGACACTATTTAGCGGTCGCGTGAAAATTAAAAGCGAGAAATAATTAAGGCGATAAGAAGCTGAAATAATTAAGGCGAGACGAAGGTGAAATAATTAAGGCGATAAGAAGCTGAAATAATTAAGGCGAGAAGAAGCTGAAATAATTAAGGCGAGAAGAAGCTGAAATAATTAAGGCGATAAGAAGCGTTCACGAAAAGATATACTGAGCGATGTTATTGTTTTTAACAAAGAAAAGTGGTAAAGATTTTATTTTCATTTGCGAAGGAAAGTGTTTTTTTTCGCAGAAGATAGGAAATTCGTAAGATCTCGCAGCGAATAAAAGATAGCCATCTGCTTATGGCAATAATGAAAATTTCAAATTGGTCAAGTGGCCTACGAAACAGAAGCTGGGAGATAATTGTAATCAGGTCACGTACTGACCGAGAAAAACATTAGCTGGGCCACCTAAAGAAACAGGGAAGAATAAACTATTAACTATCTTTCGGAGATATCATTTGGTTTTGGAAAAAACACCTGTTTTATGTTCAGAGCTGGCCATGATAAGAATTAGTTGCCTGGACAGATTGTGGCGGTGGAAGTACGTAGGAATTGAGGGGTCAAAGAGATTAACTTGATCAACCCCGATGATTATTTGACGAAAATCTCGTTGACAAATTCCAGACGACATTCGGTTAAGATAGAGATTAAGGACCACACGAAGAGTCGTGGGAGGTCTGCTCGTGGAAGAGAAAGAAAGAAAAAAAAGGAAGATAATTTATTTACTTTGAGCGATAATGGTAAACATATGTGAGAAAGAAGGGAGGGCCGTTGACGCCTCTGAGGGGATTGGTGTGAGATGCCACTGTGATAGAGAAGGGAAACCTGTTGACGCCTCTGAGGGGATTGGTGTAAGATACCAATATGAGAAAGGAAGAATTTGGGAGGACGATACCCTTAAGAACCCCTCTGAAGCAAAAAAGTAATGGACTACAAAAAATGGAAAGTGATAAATTTTCCTGTCCGAAGACAAAGAAAATCCTTATTGTGGATTTAGAATTATCGAGGAACTCAAACCCCGACAAGCCCACACCCGGTTTTGGCCGGCGTCCATATAAGCAGAGTCGCAGCGAGTTAGCAAAGCAGAAAGCAGTTGGAGTTGGGGAGAGAGACGCAGACAAAGTTGAGCTGTGAGCTCTGAGACCAGCCTTACAGGAAGCTGACTGAAGATATCCACGCATCCCGACATGGACTTCTAACCAAGAACAATTTATTTTTGAAGAACGACTTAGACTCGCACCACCAAAACAAGTTTTACGAATATCGCCTGAAGACACCAAAAACCAGAAAAACTACTTAAGATATTAAGACTCGCCTAACAAACACAAAGTGTCTCAAATCCAAAACAGCGGGTTGGGAGAAAGACGCATTCCTGTATTCAGCGACCAGATATATAGATACTTGTTATTCTTTTTTAACACATTTGAACATTTCGAGTTGTTACTTTATTTTCTTTTACATATACTTGTGCGGTGTTATCTTTGCTCGGACTCGGCTTGCATTGCGGCCTGGCGACTGATTGATTTCGTCTACCTAAGATCAAATCACAACGCGTGTAGGTTAGACTAGAAATCAAAGCAGTTACTTCGGTAACCAGACGTTGGAGGCGAGCTGGGAACGACAAAGCTGATACCGAATCTAACCAGATTCCCATCCGAACCGGCCAAGGGTTAGAACGTCACATTTAGTGCCGCGACCAATACCAAATCACATTGGTCGTCACAGGATAGCACACGGGGACAGAGAGAGGTCGGGGTGACGTCACAAAAGTAACGTTTATCAACTTATCAGGACAGCAAAGTGTTCCTAATATCTCCCAGAGATCAGCTTGATTAACCGTATCAAAGTCATTTGTTCAATCAACAAAGACATAATAAGGAAATATTCTTTGCTTTACATATTTCTCCTGTAGCTGTTTCATAGAAAAGATCATATCTACTTCGCCTCGGCCAAGTGGAATGCCACATTGTAACTCAGGCTATATCCCGTCTGCTATGTTGGTGAGCAGACGGTCTAACTGAATTCTACACCTTGCCAAAAACGGACAGAAGGGCTATGCAGCAGGAGTTCCCACACGGGTCTTTTGCACGTTTCCTCTTGTACAGAACAAACATAAAGGTAACGTTCGAGTCTTGAGTAACCAGTACATCCTTCCGAACCTTTTGCCTGAAATCTGTTAGTCTACGAGTGACATATCTGTTGTAGATTCTGGGATGAAATCCGGTACCAATAAATAAAAAAACGCCAGGAATGTATATATGAAAATAATGTATTGACGTGATAATACAAACAGGTAAAGGAGATTAGTAGTTCCAGGAATGCGGGTTAGTAGCAAAATATCTATACAGTCTTTGGTATTGAAGTATCGCTGGATGACTTCTTACTGAGTCTACTTGCTCGCTCACTGTGACTCCTACAACGCTGTTACTTCACCCTCACTCTTCCGGTTACCTAAAATCTTTTATTCTGTCACTCTGGACTCGACACGACTCGACTCTGGACTTGCTCTCTCGAGTCTTCATGTAGCAATATGTATATACGTCACGTAGTATAAGTATATACTGGGTGAATCCATTTGTGTAAAAAGGGGAGAACCCATCAACAATATCAATGTTCATTTTTTCAACTACACCATACATTTTCAAAGTAGACAATGCCTTTCCATCGCATGCTTGGTTGGTTGGCATGTTATGAGCTCTAGAACTCATTATATACCTGTGAAGGACAATTCAGAAGCTCCACAAAGTGGTCACGACAATGTTCAAATGTGCTCTTGGAGTCACGCAGCAACTATTTACCATCTTTAGATCTTACTGGTGGGACAGGCGGCTGAAAGGACTATACGCCACATACAACAAGCTGTATTGTAGCTTGCTATTCTTACTCGTAGGGGCGACTGGACTTTCGACAGTTTTGTACTCTCATTGTTATCCCGCATTGACCCGAGGTTTAATTGTATTCATTTTTTAACCTCCTTAAAGCGTGTTAGGCCATGAGAAGTATTACTTCCAAATAAAACTGATGGTAAAGCTCTATTCTTTTCCTCATTGCGTACACTAATCTGTTCATCATTTTCATCCCTGTGATTCTTTTCAACATAACGCAGGGCCTCTACACAAACACTGGGCACTTTATTCCGGAAATCATCCGAGGTATTTGTACTTTGAATGTTTTCCAATTTACTTGTTAATTCTTCCCGTACATTCTCAAAATTCATACGGACAACATTCAAGGGTTTACGAAGGATCACAGTTTTCGCCCTGACTCTGGGATTTATTACAAAGATTGCCTTGTGGGGTTCTAGACAATGGTCTGTCTTAGATCCTGCACATCCCGCCTCCTAACAAGTGCATAGTCTAATAAATTCCACTGTTTCTATCTGGTATGCATCCAAGTAATTTTAATTTTATCCTTTTGTCGAAACATAGTACAAGCAATGAACAGATTGAACCCCACGCACATCAGCATCAGAAGAAGTCAGTAACTATTACACTTAACACACACACACACACAACACACACACACACACACACATGTACAGGTTGCGATGAGTAAATTTCCGCTATCTTTTATTTTTAATTTTGCGCATGCATGCTGTTCGTCTTTTATTTTATCGACTGAATAGTAGGGACAGTTAGACGCAGTCTGTGAGAAAACGAGCACCATTCAATTCAGCCCGCCAGAAATTTGGAAACGGTTTGCTGTATGACACATCGGAAATTCTTCAGAGCGTTTGGTTGTCAATCCGAGGACGGTGCAGAGGATTTGGAAAGTGTTGGATGATGGCTCCAGTCAATATCATGGACATTGGAGTGATCACTTGAGACGGCGATATTATCCCTTCACTCATCTTCCCACAGAGGAACATGCAGACGTACTTTAAGTGTCCTGAGGAGGTAGTTCTTCTCTGAGTCAATAGGGTGGATTCTGTTGAAATGCTCTCTGAAAAACCATATCTCGACCAACAGGACACTGCATCATGCCACACAAGCAGTAGAAACCAGTCATGGCTGTCTGACGACTTCTGCGAATACATCACACCTTACACATTGGCACCATAGCTCCCCAGACAGAACCCATTTGCTTATGTGAGGCGATGGAGAGACAAAAGAAAACTTCATGTAACACCGTTGATGGACTGAAGTCAAGAATTTTGGCAACATTTAACAACTTAAAGAAGGAGACCGTCTAGAAGAGATGCAGAAGACTCTAAAGTGATCTAATGGCGATTTTATTGAAATAACTTACTCTTTAGTACTTGAAGATTTTTTGTGGAATTTTGGTTCCCAATATCAGCCAAAATAATAAACTAATTTTGATTGAGTTTCTTGTTTGTAAAACGTATCTCACTATTACTGTATGTCTTATCGTTTGCCTTACCCAATCCTAGATCAACTAGAAACGTGCTGGTCATTCAGAAATCATGGATACGTCAGGTTGAGAGCAGTGATATTGAAATGCTTTTCCTATACCTTGCCAATAACCAATTTCTCGTTGGGAATTCCGGAGTTGATGGAATTATCCAGATTTGGGAAATATATGCAACTAATTAGAATATTTTCCTTCCGACATATGTGGGAGAATCTGCGTAAGAGTATGGTATGTTCCAGTGAACTATTGAGTGTTTAAATATCTGAAAGGCATGGACATGTCTAATTGTAATTCAGGTCGCTCGAGATGAATGCTAAAGAACCCAAGTGAGCTTGGCAATTCTATATGATTCCAAATCCCTCCAGAAATATCGGAATCTATGGTCTTTGATTTCTATAGTTGAAAAGCTTTTGGATCTGTTTTAGATTTATTTTACCGATTAAATTGTTATTTGTACATTACTTACATCAAATTATTGGTAGCTTCAGTAGATTCGGGTCTTTAAACTAAGACATACTGAATTTATGGAGATTTAAAGTTTCTGTCAGAAATCATTGCTTACCTTATAATTATTAATTATAATATATATATATATATATATATATATATATATATATATATATATATATATATATAATGTAATTTTATGTTGAAATCTCCGTCTTGTCTTTGTTCCTTTCTCTCTTTTGATATTAAAACTTTTTTTTATTTTTCTCTCTCTTCTTTCGTCTCGTTTTTTTTCTTTCTTTTTTCCTTGTGACTGAATAGATTGGATTTCATTTACTAATCTAAAACGGGTCTGAAGAGATGCGCGTGAGGTCTACAAATAAAATTATAACTTGACCTGATGTATTTTTATGGATTGTGCATTCATTATTCTTACTCTGAGCTCTCTTTGGATTTATCACTACCTATCATCAATTGATGTTATATATATATATATATATATATATATATATATATATATGTATGTGTGTGTGTGTGTGTGTGTGTGTTTAAAGATTATAAAAAAGAAACAGTGAGTAAACTGTCAAGGGAGTTTACACCACGTAAGCCAAAACCAGCTGCCATTTCCCAACTTCTGGGGAGAAGTGCAGTTAGAAGGTATTAAAAAGAAGAATTGTCATAGTGCTAATGGAACTTCATTTACTGCGAGGAACCATCCTCCTGAATGGGTATACCGAACTCTGCAACTAGTGTGGTGATGACACGACATCCCTGGGTGGAGGTATTCCTTGGCTGAATTAAAATGCTACGGAGGACTGCAACAACACTTATATGACCATGATGAAATTGAGTTTTTAAGGAAACGCCTGTGATCGTACCCCGACATGGATGGTTACCCCTAGGTATACCTGGCCAAATTACGCTACAAATAAATGAACACCTCCTAGGCTTTCAACCCTGATATGTAAAGGGAATTCGTCACTCGCTCAGCTGCACTGTAACCCTAAGAACATACACGGTCATTGGGCTGATAATGATAACGATTTGTATATATCGGCGTTTTTGTACCCATGTATTAGTCTAGTAAAAGGCCACAAGTATGATTTCCTCTTTCAAAATAAAACTCCTCGAATTTTAATGATTGTTGAGGACAGTTATTATCCAACGGCCAAGACATACATTTGTAAATATACATGGTTTCTGGGGCTTCGAAGAAACGCGTCATCTCTCCTTCTTTTTTTAAACACGATAAATTATACAAACGCTTGTTTAACAAGTCAAATACACGTGAAACGTAATTATCCAATGAAAATTAACACAAAGATAAAAATACCAGAATTTATTTATTTTCTCTACATATCGCCTTCTATGACTTCAATAAAAGTGAAACATATGTGATTAATAAACGTTTTCTATTTTTTCTTTATCCTATCGTAAATACGTTTATATGATGCGACACAAACCTTTTCAGGAAATTGATCTTGAGAAATTATTTTTTATAGTGAATCGTTCATTGTTTAAACCGTCCTCTCCTTCACGATCGCCGACTTGGTCACTTAAAGCTCAACCCCGGCATTTTTTTCTAACATTCCCTTGAGAAGTTCCGACTATTTTCGATTTGTGTGTACTGTTCTTTGTGTAAAATAGAATCGGATAAAAAAACATATGCCCTTTTACATTGTTGAAAAATCCATACACAAGCCTCACTCATGTTGAAAAAAAGATTACATTATTTTGCGAAAGTTCACTTCAATAAACATGTTCTAATCTTCGCATATTAACAGGTGCAATCTCTTTGAAAACCATTTATATGGACCCATTTTTCACTGTACATATGTTCACAATAAAGCCGCATAAGTATTTAGCTATATACATACATAGGCAAAAGAGTTTATATTCACAAACATCTTGAATTTCATTACAGAAGAAATTGTTCATTTTGGTTCTTCCTTAAGACTTAATTTTGATTAAGTCGAATTAATAAATATACGGTGTTGCGTGATTGAAATCAATTTGATTTTAATTTAATGGACTCTTTCATCTGACTGTATGCAAAACTAAATATGTACACAATTAAATGAAAATTCTGTTTAACGGCATAGCATTCAATATGGAAATTTAAATTTAAGATCCATGTGAAAAAAATCTGCTTTCATTCACAAATGGAACAGGGGATAAATATAGAATCTTGTTGCTTACGTAACCACAATAAGCACACATGAAAAGAAGGTATTATTGAAAGCCGAAAGATTATGGCGAAAGTGCTGAAAATTTCTGAATTATTTCTCCTAAATACAAAGTGGTCCATATAAACTGATTCGACTAATTATTCCGGTCTTAATGTGTTGCTTGGGCATGTATATGCCATCGACACAAAGATCTGTATCAAATTGGGTATAACGCATAGAAAGTCCAATATTGTGGGGCACATCACAGGACTGGGATAAGACGACATAAGAATTACAAGAATCCACATAGAGCAATGTGGTTGTGTTGATTCGACGGAAGAGATAATCGGCCATTTGTCCGTGATCCAGTTGAGTTGAGACAATCTTAATTCCTTTCTACAACCAATGATAAATAACGCACAATGATGCCAATACCAATATTTCTACGACCACCGTTATCCCAAAGTGTAATACTACTATGACGATAGAATTGTAAAATGTTGAGAGGTTCTCATCTTTTTACACAAATGGACTCACCCAGTATATACATATACTACGGCTACGTGAAGACCCGGAGCAAGAGCGAAGAGTCGAGTCGAGTCCAGAGTGACAGAGTAAAAGGTTGTAGGTAACCAAAATAGTGAGGGTGAGGTAACAGCGTTATAGGAGTCACAGTGAGCAAGCACATAGACTCAGTAAGAAATCGTACAGCGATACTTCAATACCAAAGACTGTATATATATATTTTGCTACTAACCCTCATTCCTGGAACTACTAACCTGCATTAACAGTTTGTATTATTACGTTAATACATTATTTTCCTATATTCATTCTTGGCGTTTGTTATTTATTGGTACCGGATTTCAATCCGGAATCCACAACACAATACGTCGTCAAGTTTATGACTTGCTGACGTTAAAATACTGGCACTGTTAACTACCAAAAAGGAGACTGAAGACGGTGTCATCAGTTCAAGCAACGAGAGTTCCATCAATATAGAGAAAACATCCTCATAAACATAACACTGTATATGTCGTCCTCCAATCATAGACCTTGACCAATTCACTTAAGGGGCTAGCGTACAAAAAAAAAAAGACCAACTAAAAGCCATTGACAACTAGGAAGGTGAAATGAATTGAATCAAATGCGTGAAATCTCTAAACGTGTGAGTTGAATGTATATATATATATATATATATATATATATATATATATATATATATATATATATTGTTTTAAAAGATTGTGTTATATGAAACATTTTAAAACAGGAATAAATCTTGATTTAAGAGGGTGACAAACACAAAAACAAGAAAAAGGAGAAGAAAAAGAAGGACAACAATAACAAGACTACAGCGAGATTAAGAAATTTTCATGTGATATGCAAAAGAAAAAGAACAAAAGCTAAAAAGAGAAAATAAAACCCAAAGATAAATATAAAAAAGAGGCAACTACATAATGGAGATGAGATAGAAGAAGGAAGGAAGGTAGAGAGGAAGGAAGGAAGGAAGGAAGGAAGGACGTTAGAGAGGAAGGAAGGAAGGAAGGAAGTTAGAGAGGAAGGAAGGAAGGAAGGAAGGAAGGAAGGAAGGAAGTTAGAGAGGAAGGAAGGAAGAGGAAGGAAGGAAGGAAGGAAGGAAGGAAGGAAGGAAGGAAGGAAGGAAGGAAGGAAGGAAGGAAGGAAAAATAAGAGGAGAGGGGGAAATTTTAAAAAAGAAAGAAAGAAGAAGAAGAAGAAGAAGAAGAAAAAGAAGAAGAAGATGGAGGAGGAGGAGGAAGTGGATGAAGCAAATTATAAAGGGAGAAGAGATTGAGAAGAAGAATATGGGGGAGGGTTATAAAGAGGAGCAGGAAGCAAATGCAAGAAGAAGAAGAAGAATTATGTTGATGATTTCGAAAAAAAAAAGAAGAAAATAACTGATGAGGAAAATACAGAAATGACGGGAGACACAAAAGAACATAAGAGGGAATTCTAAAAACAGAAATAGCAAAGAACATGATAAAAAACGAAATCAAAAATGTCTAGATCGTGTGAAAAGTAAAAAGATAAAAGAAACTAAAAGAAAGATAATTTCAAAATGTCGAAATAACAGAAGTAACTGCAAAAGTGAACAGAAAAAGAAGAAGGTCGAAGGACAGCCGAGCGCTAGTGTTAATGGCAACAATTTGCACCTTCTGGTGGCTTCTGTTCAAGAAAATGGTGAATTATTCATGAGAAGACATCGTTCGTTTCTCTTTGGAATTCTACTGAAGTAGTTTTACCACAGCCCTATGTCATTCCAGACTGTGTTAACTTGTCCTTAGGGAAGAGAAGAGGTGAGAAACTTTTAAATACATCTTCGAGCACTTATGTGACAGATAAATACGTCTGTGTTGCTTCATGTTTGCTCCTTACCGACAGTCCACTGAACCGTATGTACCCGCGCACGAATGTCTCCACAGGCAGACTTCGAATTAAGCAAGTTACCATTACGAGTAAACTTATAAACATATGCATTCAATTTTTTTTCAAGTTATGATATTTATGCAATATAAGACTTATTTTCTTTCTACGTAGTAAACTATGGTTCGACTTCATTTTCTGTCATTTTTAGATGTACGGCCGGTGTAATTGATATTGACTTGCCATGAGGAATCGGAGATACGAGTTCGAATTCCGCTCGAATTCATTATATTAACTTATGCACAAATACCCTTGAAAATCGTATGAATTTTTTAGCTTAAATTGAAGTTCGACGTAGTATACTGGTTAGCGTGGCCGAGTGGTTAGAACTTCCGCTTTTTGGCCATGAGACCCGGGGTCGAATCTCACTGTGGTCGATTAGTGAGGAAGTAGGCTTCCTGATGTCGGACTGGAACTGTCTCAGCATGCGGAACCCTTGGGAAATGCCTGATAACCATACCACAGATTGATCCAAGCTCCCGTGTGTGTGAAATTTCGTAGACGGAACCCTTCGAAAGCTGTGCTAACATGAAGTCACAAGTCACCGTGACCGAGCGTTTGAGTTTACTGGCCTTGTTCAGATTGTTGATCACGCTAGATTACACTCACTCTCTCTCTCTCTCTCTCTCTCTCTCTGCTCAGCATAATTGCAGTATCAACCACAGGTTGGCTTTGTGGGTGTTGAACAAACACAAATGTGCGTCTGCAAGCGGCCATAATAGATGAGTACCCTCGAATACGAGTGGTCAGCTATTATTATTTTAGCAAGCTTTGTCGCTATATTAATTACGACTGAGTAGTGATTTTTGATTCTGAATAGCACCCTTAATCTATCGCAAAGAAAGTTGGTCCTCTGTCAGGTCAGAAGGATTTATCACCCGAGTACATCATTCAAATCTATAAATCAACCATTCACCTTGCATGGATATTGCTGTCATATATAGTCTGAAGCCCCCACTATTTTTCTTCAAGTACACGACAATATCCAGAAACGGATATACAATGTGTTTGGTCCTGATCTGACATCTAGTCTACAGCCGCTTTCTCACAGACGTGCCGTTGCTTCCCTCTGTCTTGTCTAGAAATACTTTCACGGTAACTGCTCCGACGAGCTACTTTCGCCAGTTCCCAAACTGCATAAATTTATACATGCTACTATGTTGGCATTTATCTCCCACCCTTTTCCCGTGGAAGCGGTTAAATGTAGTCGTCTCTTCAATAGATTCATGTCTCGTACTTTCCCGTCTGTAGAACTCCCATCCTACTACTTGCTTCCCTGATAGAATTAATCTTCAATTATTCAAATGCAATGTCAATTAACATCTCCAGATTTCTTGATCTAATTCGACGTCCTACTCTTCATCCTTTCCTCTACCACACCTCTTTACTTTTGCTCCAAATCTCTGTAACCTCTTGTGTGCTAGTGGTACTCCCGTCTTGCTTGGTGTGAAATGTTTTAAAAACAATGAGTTTGTGACAATAACTACACTGAATTAAAAACCGTTTAGCGTCCTGCGACTAAATCAAGACAGAAGCCGGAATACACCACCAGCCAATGTGGGGTGTACACAGGTCTACAATGAAGATATCAGTAAGAGGATGTTGGATGTGGTCAATGACAGAATTTAAAAGAACAGATGCGTTATTTTACTTCAGTGGTGTTATACAAAACATTCTTTATGTTGGACAATGGATGAGAAACTGTATGAAGACAGAGTGTATCGTTTCGTGTCTCCTATTATATGTGCGACCGATACGACTAAAGATGACACATAAGATCTCTTGACGAACGAATTGTTAATACGTCACATTTGTCCCTTTGTGAAACATATTCTGCCAGCTGTGCAATCAAATCCCTTATTTTAATCATTCTTTCCTCCAGTTTCACTTGGCTTTCGGATGTTCTTTGAATCTTACAATTTATAAACGATTATTTATCCCATACATTTGGATGATTGTTTTCTTTTGCAGTATGTTTATTTTTCTTAAAACTTTGTCCTTATATGCTTTGTCCCTGATGTTCGCAATCTTCAAGAAAACACGATGTCTTCTGGGAGTAGTTTATACAGCACCCAATGTAGTATCAGAAACCCGATATCCCATAGCGATTTAAAAATACTAAGAATATCAATGTTACCAGTTTACAAGAATTTCACTTATTCCTAAGAAGATTTTTACTTATTTCTAAGAACAATTCCCTTTTTCTGATTTTGATGTCTATTATCGCTATTCTGATGACTTTTCGAAAGCATACGCCTCAGTTTTGGTTCTCAGCCACCTCAGTTTCCACAGACAAAATGTATGTGTCTGTGTTTGGACGTCTCTAATGCATCCAATTACACAAGATAATTGTTTGTCACGCGTGTCCCGTATTTCCGGGAAGTGTCAAGTTTTCCTATCCGCTTTAACATATTATTACCAAGAAATTTTAACTGTCAGTGATTTTCGTTTAAAATGACTTTTTCCTTCCTATTCACGCTAATTCTTCTAGTCACCATAATACCTTCCAAAAATTAATATGCAAAATTATTTGGAATAAAGGAGGCTATGTTTTTGTTTTCTCTATCTTCGTGAAAATATGAATTATAATTTACTTTATTTACATTCGAACTAATATCACCATCATCTATTTTTTTTTTTATTATCATCAGACTTTGTTATTGTGATGTCCTCCCTTTTGCCTATGCATTTATATTTTACTTACATTATTAGGGCAGTTTTCCTCATCTTCATTGCTATATTCACAACGTTTTGTCCGTTGTACGCCCCGGACTTCTAAAATGATTGGAATTTCGAACCGAACCCTTTATTTCGTCCACCGAGGTAAATTGTTCTAGTTCCACGTGTCATGCCTCTTTCGGATGTCAAAGACAATGCAACTGTAGTGATGCATAAAGTGGCATATACAGAAAAAACTGTAAGACCTCATTGCGAACGGTAGTTATATGAAAGTAAAGAAAGATCCTGCAAAGAAAACAGAACGCAATCTCTACAGATCACGGACAAGGAACGCTACGCACATAAGACATACAGGCAGATGTCAGAGCATTACAGCAAGCTACCTCACATAAAGGGTCTGCCCAAAATTCAAAAAGACGATATTCCGCTCCGGCCGAATGTTAGCTCCCAAGGGAGTAGCACTGAGTCGCTTCCTAGCACATATAATCGAACCATTAATATGAAAGCCGCCATCCCATGTTCGAAACTCCCAATTCGTGGAAATAATCAAAGACGCTCCCATCCAATCCAACCATGAGCCTGGATTTGGGGAGTTTTTTCAACAAGGTACCCACGGAGGAGGCACTTTTTGACAGATATCAATCGGACTCACCCCTAGGAGAACGGAGCAGTATAACAATATCTAATATAATGGTGATGATGATTTTCTGTACACAAATATCAAACTTTGGAATGGTATCAGATATATCGACAGAAATGATGGCTAAGCAATGGGCTTTCTGTTATCACCAGCAATGGCAAACCTACATATGGCATTAGAATCTACAGCACTAAAGCCAACTCTATGTCTAAAAACTTCATACCCCGGCCACACCAGAAATAGATCCAGCTACTACTTGACGATGTGAACTAAAAATGACCATCTATACAGTCCACAATGGAGAGAGAAAACAACAATAAACTCTCCTTCTTGGATGTACTAATATCTCGAACAGAGCATGTGTTCAAGACAATCCGTATATCGCAAGCATACATTCACCGGCCAATACATCAATTTCAACTTACACTATCCATACAGTGTAAAGAAAGGGATCGTTCGCTTACAACACCAAGCAGAAGTAATAAGGGACAACCCAGAGACATATGGACAAGAAATAGTCAATATAAGCAGTACTCCACAACGTAACAAATATGTCGGGTACATGGCATCAGCTTCGACAGAAAGGAATAGAATGGTACAAGAGGATAACAGCACTTAGCAAAACAGCTTTAATCCGCCACCATATGTGAAGGGATTATCGGAGGAAATACAAAAGATCTGTAGTCCATATAACATCGGGACGACTTTTAAAAGTGGTTCAACATTTCGCTGACAGCTCTTCCGTGTAAGACTATATTTAGTCACCCCCCACGTGGGCAACATGTGGCACAAAGCGGGTTTAACGTGGGATCTCTGAGCCCGTGGGCTCGGCCAAAAATATGCCCATTGAACCCGTATAAACGGGTTCGGGGTCGGGGTCGGTTTACCTCCCCGAAAGAGAATCCGCCCTTCGGCGTAGCTTCGTTCGGGTTCCTCCCCGCCCGAAGGCAGAGAGTTCAACCGGTAAAAGAAGAGAAACTAAAGCGGTTGTTTCAATTAATTTGCACAAGGGTGTAGATTTAAAGTTAGCATCCGAGTTTCTGTCGTTCAGCAGGACACGTACATGTGCAGCGATCTCATATACGCAATAAAGAAGATTTATTTATTAGCCATGTAAATCTTGATATCCCTTATCATGTTACAAATTATTGCTTGTGACTTCCTAGCTGACAAGATTTCCGACTGATCCTTATTTCCTAGAAAGTTGCTAATTCTTAATGGAATAAGTTCATGAAAGAAAAGCGGTTTCCATTTGCTATAATGTAACAAATGTAGAAAAATCAAGTGAAAATTAAAGTAAAAGCGTCAATCAAATGTATTACAAATTCTAATATATATATAACTATATATTTTTATTTTGATAGCCGTTGTCTCCTCATTAATCCTAACTCTAATAGTTGTCGGGATATAATATCCGTCTAATATAATAAAGGTTTGTTAATGCTTCATATGATAAATCCTTACATTTTAAATTTTTTTTGACTCCGACATAAACTTGAATGTTTTTAAAAGATTATATATTTTAATTCGATTATTGCATCTAATTTTTAATATATATTTTAGAATACTAGTGTTTTGAAAGCTTTCTGGAATAAATATACAAAATTATATTCAATAAATGGCTCGAAAATTTTAATATGTCCAAAGGCATTCGAGTTTCTAGTGTGTTGCAGAAGGATGTGAACCTGTGTTTATAGATAATGCAAAAATGTTTGATGAATTAGATTATAAAGAACATGCTGGAAATTTTCGGTAACCTTGTAATATTTGGCAAATATATAAGAATAATCCAGAACCTATACTGGCAGCAAACAGCTTAAATAAAGATAGAAAATGAGTTCAGTAAACATAGAAAAATAGAATGCCGTGTCTGAAAACGATATATCTTTTAAACCAAGGAATGGACTTATTCAACCAAAACGATGAGGTGTGCTTGAGAGAATTCCATGTCCAGACAGGATTTATTTTTGATGAATTTTAACATCAGATATACAGAGAAAATAGTGTTTACAACCGAAACAGAAATAAAACTAAAGAATTTCTACAAACGTCTGAAAGCGATAAGAATGGGTTAAACTTCAGTTGTAAATAGAGAAAATGCACGTTTAACAAAAACAACAACTCAATACAAATTAAAAATTGGAGAAACCAAAACCAAACAAATGCAGCAATTGAAAAAGTATTAAGAAACATAAAAATTTCGTTAGAAGTAAACAAATGAGTGCTGAAATATTAGTTTATATAATTCATCCAAAATGTCAAAGAATACAGGTCAATCACGCCACAGTAGAAGAAAAGCAGCAGAAATGTTCTACAGAATGATGCTGGGAATAATTTTTGACCGGATATATGAGCACGTTTTAGAGAAAATGGAATTCAAGAGAAGACTTGTACTTAACGCTACATTACTACTACTACTACTGTTGCTATTACTGCTACTACAGCTACTGCTACTACTAATAAAAATAACTAGAAATTACCATGCACTCATAGTGAAAAATTATGTTAAATCGAAATGCAGATTAAGAGATAAATATCCAGAAAGAGCTGAGCTTCTTTTATCAGGTTGCACAGTGTTACCACAGCGTTATAACCCACTGAATATAAAACTCGGCATGATAGAATGGCCAATATCTGCATTAGGAAATATGTTACGGGAAAGAAACTGCAAGAAACTGGTATGAACATCACCCAGCCCCGGTTACGTAGACAGGGCCTGTAACAATTTGATGGGTCTTTACACTAGACACAGATAGGGCAATCAAAGCTAATCGACATCGTAATCAAAGCCAACAAAAAACAGAATGTGCTTTCTGATTGACATGGCAGTCGCTGCAGCTTGTAATGTATCTTTGAAGATCTTACCAGAAAGTATCAAACTACAAGGAACTCGAAGTGGAAATCGCAAAATTGTGACATATGAGGACATCAATATTTCCATTTGTAGTTTTATACCTCAGATTATTTGGAAAAGATTCCAGTAGACACATTGAAGGGTTTCCTGATAGTCCGACCCTTAGCAAATACAAAATGTTGTACTTACAAGGACAGCGTACACACGACGAAGAGATTTATCTATGCAAAATGTGTGATCTCAGTTGTTTTTTGAGTTATTATTTTATAAAAATAATCAATAGAAAATGTAATAAAGACATTTCTGGCCTTAGGTCTCTGGTTGGGACCCACAGTAAAATTAGTATATAATAGAAATCAAAAGTAATAATAATAATAATAATAATAATAATTATTATTATTATTATTATTATTAATATTATTGGATTTCACCTATGGTCACTCTACATACCAAGACTAAAGGAAAACCCAGGACAGGTAGTGGTCTTTTTTATGGCCACAATTCAGGATTTGTTTTTCTACGAGATATAACGTCATTAGCGTTACATGGACAAAGTTCTTAGTGTGTGGGTTGTACTCATCAAGATAAATTTTCTTTTTCTCTTAAGCTGGGACTTCCAGGGATCATTCCAATGTGTTGTTGTGTTCCTTCTTTTATCATTCCAAGCACACCTACTATGACTGCTACTATTTATGTTTTCAATTTCCACATCTTTTTTCTATTTCGACTTCCATGTCTTTATACTTCAATAGTTTTATTTTATTTATAGTAATGGCTTTGTTTTCCCAGTTTTCTCTCGTTTATTTTAAACTATCAACATCACGATTAAAACAAAACATGTGTTCTTGTATGAGTTCAAAATGTGAAAGAAAACAAAGACCTCAGCAAACATCGAGCAAGAATTTTGTCAGAAATACTCTATGACCGTTAAACTCAAACATTGCTTAAGAATTGACTTTCGACGACGTCCTTTAGCGATTAAAAATACTAACTACTAAGAGAAAGGGAACTGCGCAAAGGTACCAGGAAATTTCGCCATGTAACAGGTGTCCGTAATTGTCCTCAAAATGCAAAATGGAAATATTCCATACATGGATACTGTACGCCTGAAAGAATGTTTTATGAGATCTTTAGAAAATCCTTTCTTTTCTTTTATAAGCAACGATTAATTTCTTGATTGTCTAATGGATTCTAACAGAATGTGTTCCTCACTATGTGGTTGTACAACGGAGTAGTAGAAAACATTGAAACTGAAAGCATATTCAAAATAAGGTTATGACTATTGGTTAGTAGTTTTCAGCGGCCATCAATATCTCTTGGAAGTTAATTTCACAGCCACACCTTAATCATAACTTACGGCCATCACTAAAGACACTGGAGAAAACGATCATTTCATTATACCACTCAAGACAGTACCTGTAGTTACTCTACACGAAAAAGATCAGGGCGAAACGAGAGTAAAATTTGAGATGAACCAATATAATCATCCATTTTCTAGCGTCCAAAAGATTTTGCTTCGACTCGTCGGTAGCCCAAAGCTTACAAACACATTGTATCGCTATTTTCATGGCGGATGTTAGGGCGAAAATTATATCTTGCCTCCACCAATCCAGACCTTCACATCTAGGAGACGTTGTAACTTATACACATATATTTTTCCTAATATTCCATTAGTAAGTAGGAAGTTTCATTCATAGATTTTCTTCCCCAGAACTGTCATATTAAAAATGCTTCTTTAATCCCTACAATCTTCGTATCTAGTGCCAACCTTTATATATCCAATATAAGCTCCAAATATGTACCTCTTATTCCCTCTTTGTACACCATTATTTCATTCTCATTTATGAAAACCTGTTCTTTGAGTAGCTCTTAGATTTGTAATCGGTTAAAATAGTATAAAAGAAAATAGATAATAACTCCATGCTCTGCAAAGTTTGCTTTTAAAATAAGTCAATCGTAACAGACGTATGCTTATCAGGGTTTGAAACCCTACTAAATATCTGAAAAATGAACTTGTATAAATTTAATTAAGTGGGCTACAAATTTCTACCTCACCTATTTTGCTACTAGGATTTACTAGCATTTCTAGCATCTCGAAAATTTCAAGCTAATGATTATATTAATCAACCGTAAATTAACTCAAAAGTCATTCGAAAAATTCATTTGTTCCAGGACTCGAGAATACTATCCAAACTGAAAGAATATAAATGTTTTATTTTGGCTTGGAGTGAGGAATCGGAGAATTTAGTTTAAATTTACATTCAGTTTACTTGCTAATACTCTTGGGAAAGGTATGAATCCCCTTCTTCTCTCCACCAACTATGGATAAATAGCAGGACAAACCGGATGGATGGCAACTGGTCTACCGCAGGAAGAAATGGCAAACTACCGCGGTAAAAAATTGCTTCGCCAGTCATGTATCGAAATGTACATGATCGCCTAATCGTGTATCACACATGGTATATAACTGACTGAACGACCCTTGGGAAAGGTATTAATGCTCTTCTTCTCTCTCCAACTAT
Organism: Acanthosepion pharaonis; assembly: GCA_903632075.3. Lineage (NCBI taxonomy): Eukaryota > Metazoa > Mollusca > Cephalopoda > Sepiida > Sepiidae > Acanthosepion > Acanthosepion pharaonis. Next base: position 2,933,663 of record CAHIKZ030000355.1, on the reverse strand, counting down.
GGATAAATAGCAGGACAGACAGGATGGATGGAAACTGGTCTACCGCAGAAAGAAATATCGCGGTAAAAAAATCTGCCTCGTCAATCATGGATCGAAAGATACATGACGGCCTAATTTTGTATCACACATGGCACATAACTGACTGGCTGAGCATTGGGAAATTTATTGATACCTTCTTCTCTCCAGCTATGGGCAAATAGCAGGACAGACTGGGTTCTGTAGAACTGGATAGCAAATGGTCTACGCAGAAAGAATTGGCAAATTACCGCGGAAAAAAAAACTGCCTCATCAGTCATGTATGGAAAGATACATGATCGTCTAAGCGTCTGTCATACAGGACACGTAACTGACTGACCAACCCTTGGGAAAGGTATTAATCCTCTTCTTCTATCCCCGCTTATGGGTAAATAGCAGTACAGACCGGGTTCTATAGCATTAGGTGGCAACTGGCCTAACGCAAAAAAAAATGGCAAACTACCTCGTCATGATTGCCTAAGCGTGTATCACATAACTGATTTATTTTGGCTCTAATGTGTCGATCAAATGCTCAAATGCTCCTGATATCAATTAACAAAAGATATTCTCAACCGAAATATATCACTTAACATCAGTAGATCAGAAGTGCACTTCATGTATAGTGTCGTTCACAGAATTTGTCTAGCAGTACACAATATTTATTTCGATTGCCACGTTAGTGAATCTATTCCTCACTCTGATACGGAAAGAAGAAGATTCGGGCAAAGACACAGAGTAAAAGAACACAAAAACTACCTTGAGAACATGAATGGCAGAGTCTGTTATTAAGTTATTAAGAACTACAAATTCTAGACAAACATGATTGTCAATCTCCTGATGAGAGACGGCACATAAAAAGCCCGAAATAATCTCACCAGTCCGTAACCCATTATAGTAGTAAGAAAGACCAAATTGAAATCAGCCTTAGCAACAATAGATGTGTCTACGAAAAGAAAAATGACCGTACAGGTACATCAGGTATCAAGATCACTTTGAATTAAGAATTTTTTTCTCCTAGACAGGTTACCACCCATAGATAGATAACCTAATCTACGTTGCTATTTAACTTTGCTCGAAGTCGAAGCAAAAGGAGAAGAAAAAAGCTCCATTATTTTTTTCCAAATGGATTTTTGGTAAATGAATGCCACAAACTCGGGAGAAATTTGAAATAACGAGCTGATAGCCGTTAAACATCCTTAACATTCTCACCGAACTAAGCTGGTATGTAACTGAGGGACACGTTTCTAGAAATTCCGATCTCCGAGGATTTAAAGAAATATCTGACGGCTTGGTGCCAATTTTTATCGCAAAACCCATATTCACTGAAAACAGAAAAAAAAGCAAATCATAAGAAGAAATCGAAACTTTTGTCGATTTTTTTACGTTCAACTCAGAAAATGGAAAGATTTTAATTATAAAAGAATAAATGATATTTTCAGTTAATCGATGGAAATATGTCAACATAAAACTCATATGTCTTTCTTTCTTTCCTTGTTTGTGTTAGATTTCAGACATTATTTTGAGTTTTAGTTTTCATAAATTGCATATCAGGAAGTTAATATTAGTCCACGTCCTCAGGTTTTAAAAATTTATGAAAGCACGCAAATACATTAATCGCTAAATGGATTGAGAGAATTTGATACCAATTCGATAATTTCACCGTGTTGAACTGAAGAAGGTAATAATTAAAACGAAATCTTTGATGTGCCAAGTTCAAATGCACTTTTTTGATTCAATGATATGGGATATGTGACTATTCTTTTCAGCCTGTAGGCAAGATCGGATGATGAAAGAATTGAGTATTTCAACTTCATGCACGTCATTTAAAAAGCATTCGCCTCACATAAAAAGGATGATGATATGAGAAGTAAAAAAAATAATCAGATTGCTTCAAGCAATTGAATCACACGTGCATTCACCGAACAGTGATTATTATTGTCCTGGAGTCATCATCTCTTCTTCCAACATTTCATCTGAGATAACACTTGAAATTGGCGAAGGTTTTTTAGTGTATACACGCGTGTATATGTCGAGGTATTGAAATCATCACATAGAACGTGATAAACACGGAGAATGTTTAAGCGTTAATAAGTTTATATTCAAACAAATACGTTTTCTATTAATATATATATATATATATATATATATATATATATATATATATATATGTATGTATGTATATATATATATATATATATATATATATATATATTTGAAAAGCGCATGTTGACTCAACGTAGGATAGATATTGGCCTTTTTTCTTCTAATATTTGACTAGTATAAGTATCAAGAGCGAATTATTATGGTTACAAATTAAGTGAATGATCTGAATATAAGCGGAAGAAGAAAGGCACCTCTAAATAGCGCAGCTGTTAACAAGCTTGTATAGTTAAAAAAATTACGACTGAGTTCAATCCGTACTGGATGCTCCATATTCTTCGCCTTTTGGCATATCTAAGCTACAATAAAAAAAAAACAGCATAAGCGGTAGGATGTGAAGAATATCATATGTAGGTAGTTAAATATTGAACCTGAAGAGTTTAAGATTCCAGCAGACAAGAAAGCATGCACATCTGTTACATCGAGTATCGGCTGATGCGTGGCGGGAATTTTGTGGAACAATGGAACGCTTGTGGAAGTAGGAAAAGCTAGTTTTTTGCTGTAAAGTTGCGGCGATACACAAAGGAAGCTGAAATAATGCGACAACTAAAAAAAAACATTTGAAAGAAGCTGTGGAAACTAGATGTCAGGTTAATAATTTTAATTGCATTTCGATTAAAATCGGGTTACAGAAACAGAGGTAAAGCAAATAATTAATACAAACTACATAAAGATTTACATATATATTTACATATCAAAGTTGACTCTTCCCACGCACATATAGATGAGATAAAGATATATATATATTTTTATATATTAAGAACAATATCGGAATGGAGAACAAAATGGAAAAGCTTTCCGTGTGAGGTGGAAAAGACTTTTATTAAGTTTGTACAACTAAACATGTGCATGCATGAACGATGGATTGCGGTGATTTTACATTTTAAATTTTATATATATATATATATATATATATATATATATATATATATATATATTATGAACATAAGAGGAAGAAAGTACTAAATATGCGCAGCATGCATATATATATGGATTGCATAACATGTAAGCTTTTGAATGACCCATTTCAAATTACTTACATGTAAATATTATAATAATAGGTTTATATATATTTATGAATCAGTAAATATATATATATATATAAAAAAAAAAAAAAAAAAAAAAAATATATATATATTAAACTTAATGTTAAAATAATCCTACATAATATATAATGGATTCTAATACATTTAACTGTTCTTAAAAAGAATATAGTAAAATGAAAATTAAAAAGGAAAATATTTCAAATCGTAGTTAAATAAAAGTATTGTATATATATATATATATATATATTTCATATATATATATGATACTGTCATAAGGAAAATCTACACCCGTGTTCAATTTCACATTCTGTAACCATGAAAGAGAAAAAGTTATTAAATGAAGATGAAATAGAACTAATTGTTAGATAAATATATATATATATATATATATATATATATATATATATATCACATTTCACATAGAAAGAGAAAATATTAAATGAGCTGTTGTTAGATAAATGTAAAAAAAACATAGCCCTTCTTGATGTAGAATCAACTACGATTAACTAGTTAGTTTGTGAAGATGAATTGTTAAAGACTGCCAACCCCAAGGAGGATGCTTATCGTAGAAGAACCTCTTCATGTCTGCTAAGGCCGATAAATTACTACTGACTGCTTAACACGAAAATAACCTTCAAAATAGCCAAGTTAGTAGAGGTAAGAAATGTGGATTTTGGCGCCTCTAAAATGAAACAGTTGTCTTTTATCATTACCGAAAACTATTTCTGCCTCTGACCAGCACAGGTGATGCCAACACCAAGCAGAGAAACTCCTTGTCACAATTTTTAGCAGTGTCATTAATTGGAACTATTATATTGAGCATGTTTTAGGTCTGCTGTTAGGAATGTGAATGTATGTGTAGGTGTATATAGGAACTCATAGGCATATAAGAAGATATAGGTATGTGGTTACAAATAGGGGTTTAAGACATGTGTAGATAAGAAATTGTAAAAGAAGGGCCTAATTTTCGGCTAGTGACATCTCTTCCAAATTTCTCCTCTAATATTCTCCAATTGGAAGTGAATTTTAAATAGCACGAAGGGAAAGTTTAGATTAGTATTTTAATTGAGATTAAAAGATTCTAACCCAATGTGGAAAATAAAATTATTTAAATGGGAATAACTGTTGATAATTGGGTACATAAAAACAACCACGAGTTTACTTAATGAACAAAAATCAAAAACAATGACGAGTTTACTTAATGAACAAAAATCAAACGAATAAATGTCAACCTAACAAGCTATAAGATAAAAGTTTTAGTGGAAAAAAAGTACTAAATATAAATGGGACTGCTCTTTCAATGTTCTGTCTATGGATTTTTCCAATCGACTGCTTCATAGAAAATACCCAAAACTCCACCGAATTTCAAATCAATTTCTTCGTAGATTGTTTTAAAATTTAGATATTTATCAAACCTTAACCTCCCAAATATGCACGTTAAAGTAACGCGAACTGACAGCGTCTAAGAATTTGAATGAAACCTGTCGTGTAATTTATTGGGGTTGTTGTAACGTCTTCCTTTAATGTAGTTCTTATCGCTCACCCCTTAACCACCTTTATCTAGAGACGAGACGCGTTAAATTTGAGCAACATCCAGCCGGCACACTGGGGGTAACATAGGAAACTAAAATGATACATATGACACACTCATATCCTCTCTCCCACCTCACTTCCTCACTTCGTTAATTTGCGTATACTTGATGAGGTCCGTAAAAACGTGTGAATTTCTTTTCATTTTTCATTTCAGCTTTTGGAAGTAAAGTCTGATGATCCAGAACCCTGTTAAAGGGGTTATGGTGAAATAGCTTATTACATGGAATCTTAACGTGGTCTGTCTTTTATTCAATATATATATATATATATATATATATATATATATCAAATACATATACCTTAATACATACGTATATCCATAAAAACAAAACATAGAAGTGTATTATATACCCATCTCTAAATAACCAATATTATGCACATATCCAAACAAGTACATATACATACTTATATCTATTTATCCACATACAGACACAAAACTAAACGATTAAACCTATATAGTGACCATATGTATCGTACCATTTTATATGCATTCATAATGTATTTCACAAAGATGAGATTCCTGGAAATATGGAGCAGTTTGTAAGTTTCAGACGATTTTTGTGTCTGCATTTGAAGACAATCACATTGCGATAGTTTAGCAATTACTCATGTCTAATATATATATATATATATATATATATATATATATATATATATATATATATTTTCCGTTATTTTCTTAACTCACTTTACGCACCATAAACGAATTGTCACAATGTTTATGGCTTTTATGCTTTGATATAACTGAGTTTAGCATGCTTATGTCATTTTGTAAGCAGTATGTTTTTCTAGGCTTTCTGTCGAAGATAGTTATTGTTCAGATAACGTCGCACTATAGATATATGCACATTGATTCCGACATTGGCCAGTTCGCATTGGGGAACCGCAACAGCCTCAGATTGATTAATCTGCGTTTGCCGAACTGGGATATCTACTTGACCCTGTTGTTACTTTTCGACGACGGCCAATTCTTGATTGTGACTTCGTCTTACCGAAGGCCTTCCACTTATAAATAATTTTTTGGACGGTGGAGAAATGCTCTCGAAATCATTTTATGAGGATTGATAACCTTCTCAATCATTATAGGTTTCAACTTTGCGATTTTGTAATGGTTCAGGAAGTTCTTTTGAATTTTGCATATATATATTGTTTAAAATTTAGTCTCAGTTACTAACTCAAAAATTTTGCATAAACACTGAGTTATATAGTTTGACTGCAATGTTCACTGCTTTCAAAAAACTAAGACGTGTAATTTTGATCGCCCTCAAAATTATTTGCACTGGATAAAATGGAAAACAAAGAACTGGAGAGTAAATGTGAGGGTCCACTTACTTTTATACATCTTACTTTTTAATTAATAAAAAAAAAATGAGAAATCGTTAATTAATATCCATCGTTTCAGCTAAATAAAAATCTTTGAAAGTGGTTGCAATTGATTCAATAAAGTTTTTTTTCTTAATGAATATATTGTTTAATTAATATTTGTTGATAATCTGAAAAAAAAAAAAAAACTGACAAATATTTTATATATCACTTTTAGGATTCCCTTACTTATTTTACTTCACTTTTGCATACATATATATATATATATATATATATATATATATATATATATATATATATATATATATATACAAAATGAGGTACAATAAGTACAATAAACATACATATATATAGTAATAATAATAACAATATTGATAATATATATCTCCTTATTTGTATGGATCACTTCTTTTAGCTGTAAATTCTAGGAACAAAGAATTTTTACTCCATCTCTTCTTTCTCTCATTTGTATACATATATATATATATATATATATATATATATATATATATATATATATATATATATATATATATATATATATATATATATATATATATATATGTATATTTATATATATATATATGTATATATTATATGTGTGTGTGTGTGTGTGTGTGTGTGTGTGTGGATAGAAATATGTCTTAGCCAAAAGCGTTTCGTCCATTGGTTGACTTTAACTACATCTGCCTTGATAACATATCTCAGAGGACTAGAGACATTGACTTACTGTTCATTTTGTCTTCATTTATAGAGGCCTTTTACTTATATCTGAAACAGACACACAGGCAAGACGTTCATGCAACACACCCCATATATATATATATATATATATATATATATATATATATATATATATGTGTGTGTGTGTGTGTGTGTGTGTGTGTGTGTGTGTGTGTGTGTGTGTGTGTGCACATATCATACGTTATCATTATTTTTTTATCCTGAAAACTGAAGAAATAACTGGTAATTAATGTCAGGTTTATGTTCATGACTTTTGCTTAAGTTGAAGAGGGTCTCATCAGATATGAGATCAAAAATTAATGTATGTACTACTGACGTTGGCTACGTTGTTCATCAACCTAAATATCCATTGTCTGTAGTCAAATTAGCTTCAGAATTATATTTTCAAAGATCCCATGATAAGCGAGTATATACAGTAATTGTGCAAGTCGTATAATTATGAATATACACTAAATAAAGAAATATTAGCAAATGTAAATGAGCCAGAGAAGTAAATATATATTTATTTAAATTAAGGTATCGTATTTAAATAGAGCTTGTGAAGTGTATATTAATGAATGCACCTGTACCTACTTAGGTATATGTGTATTTATTATGTATTTTATCATGTATCTAAGAAGAATTTAGATGGAAGTAGCTGCAGACCAGCCAAAGAAAATTTACTTTAAGGAAAATTGACTGAGGAGGTTAAACTCACACACACACACACACACACACACACACACACACACACACATACACACACACACAAAGTACACACACACACACATATATATATATATATATATATATATATATCAAACATATCTGCTCTGAATTTTATCATCCTCCTCAGGTCTACCAATACGGATTACCTAAGTTTGCATAAACTAAATATATATATATATATATATATATATATATATATATATATATATATATATATGTGTGTGTGTGTGTGTGTGTGTGTGTGTGTGTGTGTGTGTGTGTGTATCACTTACTATAAACTAACAGTCACCAATCATTATTAATAGCTATAAAATTTAAAATTATCTCTGTGCAGGAATTGCTTAGTTAATAATGATATTTTTGCTGGATTTTTCATTCATATAGTTTCGTGCTTCTACACATTTACCCGAGGCACTTTTTCCAATTATTGTTCGCAGTTTCTATGAAATAGTTTTCAATCTTCAAAATTGGAGAACGTACAAAATAATTAATGAATGTCCTGCAATTTTAAACTCGACTGCCGCCCTCTCACATTGTTCCCTCACAGATACCACGTCCTCCGACCACCCAATCAGAACGATCGAACCCACTGGCTACGCACAAGGTAAGACATCATTGGATGTAATCTAATGCTTCACTGTTGTTGGCAGCATAGATTATTCATTAATTTTTATTCGCTATTTTGTTGTAGCAAAAGGGGAAACCGCAAGAATTTTGGCAAATCGAAATGTCCTTATGTCCCAAATTAGTCTGGCGTATTACACATTGGTGCTTTTAAGAAGGATTGAACCCACTGCTCGTGGAAAGTGTTCAATGGTAAGAAATTTCTGACTGTCACATTTCAAGAAGCAAATGTTTATTTAGTTTTATTAGGTTTTGCTTTGTTTTGTTTTACTGCATATCAAAACCTCAATGGGTCATTTAATGCCGACAAAATTTTTAGGTTAGGTTCGTATCATTGAAATATGTATTCTTTGTTAGAGATCCGTTTGTAGTCAGGTTTCATCGCATTTTTCTAAAGAGTTTTTTTTTATTTTTTTTATTGAGAGTCTAATGTTTTGCTGGTATTTTTCTTTCAAAAATGGTTTGCTGGTATTTTTCTTTCAAAAATTTTTGCTGGGATTTTTTCTTTCAAAAATATTTTCCTGGTATTTTTAATATGAAAATCTATGGCTACGGTGGAGATTGGAAAATCAGTAATTAAGAGGTTGTTCCACGTTCTTCAAAACCTCCGTGTCGGAGGCCTTGATGCCAGATGTAATTTATCCTTATAAGGAGGTTGAATGTTTAGTGTAAATATTGGTTTAGTCATGTAGCACCATATAAAGACTTTCTCTGGGGCGTTTAATGCGTTTTTGTTAAGATTCTGATCAAAATAAGAACAATTCAATTCTTCTTATCGTTGTCTGTTTTATTGACTTACGTATATCGTAATTTCAACTGGCGCCATAATTTTGCTGCAGTGTTTAAATTTTCCATCAAACCTACTCAATCAGATCAAAAATAAAACGTACGGCTTTTATCTTGTTATTTGATCACATTTAGACTGAAAAATAAAGCAGTTGTATACATTATTCCGAAAACGAAAAAGATATTTGTTCAGATCTCACACCAAGCATGTCCGTTATTGGTCAGTGTTTTTTTCTTACTGCTGCTAACCTTTTGTTCTTATATCATTTCCATTCATGATGTGGGCGATCATCTCATCCCCATATGTTCGTATTTTGCTCTTATAGAAGATAAATGTATAGCAATTTAATCCTACATATATTTTTCAACCAATAAATTCCCTCGGAATATTTTTTTTTGAAAAACAATAATTAGAAGAGCAAATACTGCCAAAATACGTGGCTGGTGTAGTTGTATTCCTAACACGTATTGTTTTTGGACCGTTTATAAAATAACAATAATATGTCCATTCACCACTGATGCAAATTATAGAAATAGATTTTCACAAAACGGTGTGAAATTATAAAAACCTTGTATTCAAATTATTTTATGTGAAATTAAATTTTGAATCTTCTTACGGATATAAAATAAGAAGAATACTTCTTCTCAATTATCAAATCAACTTCAGAGGCCAGTTTGATCCACCCATGCGTACACATACACGCACACACTGGAAGAGACGACAACCAGAAGCCGCTGACTAAAGCCTTGTCCACGCACACATGTCAATGGATTGACCACCAGCAGCGGAATAAGACTTTGTGTATGAGCTGGCAAACAAGTGTATTAATGTAAGTCTGTCCATATGCTTTATGTGCGATATGAATGCTTAATTAGTTTATAAAATAAACTTCACAGCAAGGAAGTTACAACATTTTATTCTGATTGAATATTTCTGAAAATAATATATAAATGTTACTTCAATTGATACTCCTCTTCAGCTTTTCCTTCTGAGGATTTTTTAGTCACGTAAAAGATTTGTTGTTGTTTGATTTGTTGCTGTTTGATTTGTTGCTGTTTGATTTGTTGTTAAATGTTTGAAATCCCGACACCAGGATAATAGCAGAAACCTCTGTAGATGAACCGCAACACTCTAAATAAATTTTACGGCATCAGTTTATATTTCTGTGATGAGGTATTATGTACATTATTTACATTATTAGGACTACTGTCCTCATCACTATCGCCATAATTATTACAACGTTTCGGCCGTTGTACGCTCAGGCCTTCTTCAGGTGGTTGGAATGTCGAACTGAACCCTTTATTTCAAGGATACATGGCACAGTGGATTAAAGCGTAGGTTAGGTCCAGTGAGAGGACACAAAGAGTGTGAGTTCAATACCCGGTTAAAACAGTGGAGAGCTTTCAGAGGGAAAATTAATAGGAGATAACTGATAACTGACATCCATTAAAGATGGCACGTGGAACTAGAACAGTCTACACCAGTGATCGAAATAAATGGTTCAGTTCGACATTTCAACCAGCTGAAGAATGGCGGAGCGTAAAACGGCCGAAACGTTATAATAAATATGGCGACAAAGATGAGGACAATAGTCCGAATAATGTAAATAATGTAAATCTTACTGCATCACCATCATTTTATATCCTTGTAATTCCATTTGTTCACTCATACACATTAAATATTTTAGTTGCTTTTTTATTATCTCGCAGCTTCAATTTCGTTCAATTTACCATGTGTTAAATTTACTAGATTTATATCTTAATTATGCCCCACATATTACAGATGTAACTTCCCCATATTTAGCAGCCGTTTTGAAGGAATTGTGTGATATTATTTAAAGAAAAGATGGGATGAAGTTAATCTGACTTGGATGAGCATGATAGATTAAAATCGATGCATAACCAGAAGAGATTAAGTCTATAATGTTCAAGGAAAAAAAACAAACGAGATCCTGTTTGACAAAGTAGTTTTTTTTTTGGTTGGGGTAGCTGTCTGACTTGAAATTTCTTCGTTAGTTTGTAATAATATGGAAATTGATGTATTAATTTTTTTAGTCACGAAACTCCAATTTTCTTTTAAATCAGTTCTCATACTTGCTTCTACTTTTGATTTATTTATGTTTCTTTCTTCGTTCACAATCCACAGATAAAATTGATATAAAATATATTGAACAAAAAGAAAACAATTTCTTGCAACTTTTTTAAACAAAGATGTTCAGACTATTTACAAGATTCATCGGAATAATAGCTGATACGTTTAACCTTCAGAAATACCTAAAGTCTAGAAATCAGAGTAACAGAATATATGGGATAGTTTATAATGCATTTTAAAATAACATATTCTGTGATTAATACCAAAAATTAATATATGTTTTTTTTAAATAAATAATCATGATGATATTTCTATTTTAGAAAATGATTCAGTGGTTATTCAAGAAAAATTTCTCTGTCTCTTGAGTTATTCTTTTATCCGAACACATCATTGAAAGAAAAAAGAAAAAAAGAAAGTACTGCAAATTTATTTCTGTCGCTTTCTTCAAATAAACTTTCTCCAGTCCATCAAGCGGTCTTCTTCATCTAATCTATTATCTTGCAACCTTATACTGGCCATTTGAAGCTGGTTTCTTTACCGCGTAGTCAAATTGGCTCCAGTGGTGTAAAGAAGGTCAGATCCTGGAGCGTTTGGCACATAAAAAGCCTAAACGAAGCGGTTGGCTGCCAAACCAATCACGTTGAACAGCGAAAAAGAAACAGTCCATTTTAGGAATATTTTTGATTAGTTCTGCTTTCTTATCGACAGTTCCCAAACAACCTGAAGTCTAGCCACTCACCTACACACTTATAAATTCTATGCTTTTATTGGATACAAATTCTTTATTCATCAGAAATAATTACTGGGAGAATTTTAAAGGATTTAATTTAGAGAGTTTATTTTTATGATTTCCATTAATTTTCCTAACCGTTATGGATGAATAAATTTTCAATATACTTCATGTCTTGAAAACAATTCCAAATCAAAACCAGAGAAAAATCCTGCATTACGCAGTCTCAATTTCTAGAACTGAAAGCAATCTCTACATATGGAAAATATCCTCTCTGGTATAATGAGATATTCCGTTTTTACGATAAAATGGATTCCGCGATAAGTTGCATAAAAAGAGATCGGATAATATATTACATTTTATTTCATTTTGTGATAGAATTTGGGGTTAGATTGATCAGTTAATATATTGCATATTATTTCGTTTTGTGTTTGTATTTCGGGAATAGATAAAAGATCTGAGACCATGTATTATTATCCTTGGTTAATCATGCAGAAAATGTAACTAAACTTTATTTAATAAGTTATTTTAAAATTGGTTTAGAAAGCGGTGCAATCGTACTTATCAGGATTAAAATATTTCGCTAATATAATATTTATCGAACAGGAGAAGAGAAAGAAAAAAGGCAAGAAAGAAAGAAAGAAGGCACAAACAAACAAACATATATTGTTAAAACTGAAAATAAAATAAACACAATGACAAATGACACACAGAAGAATTAAATATATGTATTTATATTTAGAGCCACTTCACTGATGTATATATATATATATATATATATATATATATATATATATATATATCCGATACGATGAGAACGAAAGTAATATATAAATTCCAACGTTCAGAGCATTAGTCCAAAAGAGGGATGCATACCGATAGTAGGGTGATAATTATTTATTTAATATAATTTTATCATATAGACAAAACCATTTTACTCACTAAAAAAGATGCAACTTCGTTCCAGTGCATGTCAACTGCACTTCGACGGGTGAGTATCGAAAATAAAAGCAGGATTCTTCATAACTCGTGGAAGTGCAGTTGAAATGCACTGAAACGAAGTTGCATCTATGTAGTGAGCAAAACTTTTTCTATATGATAAAATAAATAAAAATAATATATATATATATATATATATATATATATATATATATATATATATATATATATATATATGTCAGCATATAAATAACGTGAAGACTACTGGAAACCAGACTCCTACCTGCGTTAAATGTTTATAGAGAGTATATGCTTTCATTTGTGATATAAACCGGTATAAGTCTGTTGAGGTACTTTTTATATATATATATATATATATATATATATATATATATATTCACGTGCGCGTATTTTATGTGTATAAGAAGACGCTGTGGTTAATACTAAATGTCTACATTCTGTCATGCTTGGAGGCAATCTTCAGACTATATCTGCTGTTCAGTGGCTCAACTCTTTATATATACAGATTACTAGAATATTATGGAAAAGAAGGTCAGGTGTTTTTGCTTTATTGTATATCCTGTTACTGATTAGGGGGCAACGGTTATATTTTAAATTAAACTAAAGGATTTTGATTAGAACTTATTGTGGATGCATTTATCTGTAGCTATTGTGTTTCTTGTATTTTTAGAAAAAATATTACATAGATTATTCTAAATTTTTATATATATATATATATATATATATATATATATATATATATATATATATATATAATCTTTCGTTAAAAAGCTTTAAAAGTAAAAGGGGATGACAAAATTATCGTTAGCAACGACGTGCTGGTAGCGTAAACGCCTGCACCCATCAACAACAGAACGAGAGGCAGGTTACAAAACATCTTATAAAAGTAAATAATGTAAAAATGCATATTCGCAATTAGTTCTATTTTATAATACAGTACTGATATGCATTATTATTGCATACAGTGAAGTCAACAACCAGAGGCGACAGACTGATCCATGCGTGAACGAAATCGTAATGCCATATGTGTTCGGTTATATCGGTGATGCTTTGTGGGTAGTCTGTTGTAATGTTCTAACTGTTGTCTTGGTGTGCGATAACAGTTATGCTTAAAATTATTCTAAGGGCCATTGAGTGGAAATAATTGTGGGTCATGATGCAGTTATATATATATATATATATATATATATATATATATATATATATATATATATATATATTGTGTTTGCATTTAGGAACCATCTTTTCATTGATGCATGTTTCATTAAATAATATAGGCAAGTTTTTATTTTATATTTTATGCAATTCCTTTCATATCGCCTGATAAGCTTAATAACTTTATCATTAAATGATGAAAGAAAATCACCATATTGATACATGTTTTTTTAATCCTATCTAAGCTTTAGGCTTACATAAGCCATCATCAAAGATGATAATAACATTCCAATATATTAAGCAATACACAAACATGGCAATAATGATAGTCTGTTTTATGTTTGCATGGAAGATTTCAAGAAACGACAAATTCGTGCATACGAAACGCTGGACTATATATATATATATATATATATATATATATATATATATATATATATATATATATATTATCGATTCTTTTAGGTATTAAACACAATTTTTCTTTCGCCTACCGTCCTGAACATTGGATAAATCTTTGATATATACACAGTGGGATAGCCGAATGTTTGAATAATTAGCTTGTGGAATTGTAGTTAATACCCTACCATTTTGTTAGTTTTCTTCATATTTCCCACGTCGGATACAAACGAGATATGTAGATATAACACTGTAGTTCAAATAATCGAAGATAATATTTTTATTTGACGTGGTTTCGAATTCAAGTTTCTGTCTGAATTTGATTTTATATTTTTAAATATTAATTCTACTAATTTCCGAGAAACCCAGTGCTTAATTAGAGGTTGTTTTTTTTTTAATATAATCCAATGTTATCGCTGTTGGCCTGGTATCTCGCATTCAATAACTTACCCAACGCAATTACATAGCTTCTTTGTACCTCTTCTCTAAATATTTCATTGCAATACAAGTAGTGAGCCTTCCTCGTTGCTTCATCAACTTCCTGAAATTATGAGTACTACTAACAAAGTCTTATTCTTTTACTGTTGAAATTGCAAAACGAACTCTAACTCCAATACATGTATTTCCTTCGCTAATACTTCACGTGGTAATCTCTTTCCTTCTCTTATTTTTCTTGTCAGCTACGATGTCTAAATGCATTTTCACTCGCCAATAGCATTTTTATCCGTTCCTTCTATCTCAATAAACACATTTGAGGCGGTGATAAATTCGTATTGTTCAAAGTTGTTATATTTCAGGTAAGTGTCGGGGTCATGTTACCTCTGCTCCTGGATTTTATTTTTACT
Source organism: Acanthosepion pharaonis (assembly GCA_903632075.3). Classification (NCBI taxonomy): domain Eukaryota; kingdom Metazoa; phylum Mollusca; class Cephalopoda; order Sepiida; family Sepiidae; genus Acanthosepion; species Acanthosepion pharaonis. The sequence goes on along the minus strand of CAHIKZ030000355.1, from coordinate 2,918,483 downwards.
TTGTGCCAAATAAAAGCTCTTGTTTTCTGCTGGCCTTTGACAACGTTCGTGAATGGAAAATACCGCAGACAATAGAACTTTTGCATTTCATGAACTTTGACGTAGAGATTTTGTTTGCTGTTCCTGTATCTCCTCTTTCGAAATTAAGACGCTGCCAAAAGGTTGAGAGGTGACTGGTCATCCGTTTCATGGGAAATAAGTTTTGAATTGGGAATTGGTAAATCAGTTAGTAGATGTTGTGATAGTCATTTCGGTAACTGATACAAAATGAGGCGCTAAATCTACCTCCGGGTGTTTTTGTCGAGACACCATCTCCAGAAAGACTGACAGCCAGGTTTAAAGACTTCTTTCAAGCCATGAGGAGAAAGGGAAATCGTCTCATCCTTGCTTCTATGCTATCCTTCTGGAAGTTTCTTCTCACGAAAATTGACATTCCCAGACAGTATCGGGACTTAAGGTTGGACATTGTTGAACTGGGAACAGCAATGCAGGTCTGAACAGTGTAGAAAAGAATTGTCAATGGAGTTTAGACCAACCACAGGTCGGTCGAAGGATGATGATGATGATGACGATGAAGATGAACCACTTTTCGTCATAGTGGCTTTATCGCCTTACTTGATGTGAAATTATTAAAATGTAAATATGACAAATAAAATCTCTTCAATGGTTACATCCTAACAAATAGAAATTGAAGTTATAGATGAAGACAAGTGTTTATGAATGAAATAGCTTTATTTTACGACCCAACGATTAGAGTTTTGTGGTTCTTTTTTCACTTCTTAGGGCTTCACAATTACATCATAATAAGAATTTACATAAAATTATTTATTTGGTGTATTTGTTTAGAATCTTTCAGTATTCATTTTGCTTAAATAAACGCATTAATTAGACATTAGACGGATTATTTGGAAAATTACTTCTTCAGCAGAGCCTCAGATCTGACACATCCGTTAAAATGATCTTCTTCTTCTTCTTCTTCTTCTTCTACTTCTTCTCCTCCCCCTCCTCCTCCTTCTTCTTCTTCTTCTTCATCTTCTAAATTCCGTACACCTTCATTTTTTTGCGAATCCCTTTCGCCACAACTTCTTATCCTTTCTAGATCTTAGTACTGATTTTATTTTCACTATCGAGCCCACTCTGTCTTCTGTCAGCCATTTACAGTCACTTTTTGTCTTGATACTGGCTAATTAATTTTGCTCCTCCTGTTTTCAATATTTACCATGAGTATCACTTTTTCAGAGCCCACTTTTCTCGTTATCAGCCATATAAATGTCAGATATATATGTCTAATTATAACTACATGCATACATTTTAAATTTTCCTTAAAGCACTTTGTTACTCATATTTTCTCTACATGACATTCTCAGGAACCTTCTGTAGAACCACATTTCTGTCGCCACCAATATCTTTTTCAACTGTGTGGATATTGTCTAGCATTCACTGACATATAGAAGGAATGATAATATATAACAAGTTCACTACTGTTTTCTTTGTTTCTAATGAAAATTCTACGTTTCTAAATAGTTTGCTTAGTTATTAGAAAACAATTTTTCTTATTCCAATGTGCCTTCAGATTTCGGCGTTTCATTCTTCGTCATATCTTAAATCTCTTCCGAGATTATATCAGTTAATGGTATATGTTTATTAACTTTTTTTTTTAGTGTCCAATGAAATGGTAGTAATGAAGGCGCAGTCAATAATGGATAGAAATTTAACAGTTAAAGGGAATTGCGAAAACTGTTTTTCTAAAATGATTTTATAAATTTCAACCGAAAGTAGGAGTGTAGGATTTCTCAATGAATGATGAATGTTTTCTTAGAAGTAAACGGCTAATATCAACTTTATTGTTACCATAGCCAAACAATCTGTATATATTAACAATAAAAATACCCCAACAAACCTAAACGTGATTATATCAGAAATGAAAGCGTACACACCATATAAACATTGGACCGCAGCTCACTGAGTCTGTTTTCCAGTAGTCTTCATGTTGCGTGTATATATATATATATATATATATATATATATATATATATATATATATATATATTTGAATCATGAATATCAAGCAGATCAGTTTCCAGGAAACCGATAGCCCGACAACACCACATGAGATGGGATTATAGTAGTGAAATTTTTCTGTAGGACCATTCACACTTGTTGAAGGGCCGAATACAGAGACTGGTGCACTAAGTGCCACAAGGTCCCTAAACGAGCCTCCGCAGGTTTTGAATTCAGAGTTGTCCTGCTATTTACCCATAGCTTGAGGGAGAAGAAGAGGATTCACACCTTTTCCAACGGTATTAGCACTGGAATTCCTCTATCTATATTCTATCATTTCCTACTCAAAAGGATTCATCATAGTTTTGAGACATATTTTTACGTTGAACACAGATTGGGGCCTCACTTGAAAACTGAACGAGAATCGATTGGAGATTATATGTAATCCGAATAAGCAATCACAAATTTCAAATTTTGGTTTGGTTTGGTTTGGTTTTACGTCATATCAACCTCAATTAGTTATTTAATGCTGAAAATATTTTTATTGCTGGTAATATTTTGTATCAAAAATATATTACGAGTAATACGTTTTTCTTCAAAAAATATATTGCTAGTAATATTTTTTCCTTCAAAATATATTGCTGGTAATATTTTTCTCCAAAAAATATTGCTGGTAATCTTTATTGTCTTCAAAAATGTATTGCTCTTAATAATATCATGCTGGTAATAATTTTCTCTTTCAAAAATTGATATTGTATTGGTATTGAGACCTATTTTAACTCTTTCTTGAATTTTGACCCCAGTTTATGGGTTAAATATTTGACCTAGTTGGGACCCTAACAGGTAGTGCAACCCCGGATGAAGGTGGACCTGGGAACACCAACAATTTAGAGGTTTTTCCACGTTCCTCAAAACCTCCTGATCAGAAGCCTTGCTGTTGGACGTATTTTATCGTGTTACCCAGGACGCGGATGTAGTTTTTCGTCATATCCAGGACGGTCAAATTTGGGGAATAAATTCTATTTTGGATCATTGTGTCCGTGTCTTCATTGACCACCATTAATTTACTGATCTTAGTGTCGTATATTGATTTATGTTTGACCTATTTCTCTCCCTTATTTGAAAAAGAATGTCTAAAAATCACTTCTTTTTCTTGTTTTATAGCATGATCAAGTTTCGAAAAAATACGTCTTGCAAAATTTAAAGAATTCGCGAATACACATTTGCTTTAAAATTCTGAGCGAAATAAGATTGGTGTTTGCCAACGGCGAAGTTGCAGAAAGATACCCAAAGTTATAATTATGTTACTAGTTATAAAAATTAACTGTCATTTAATGAATTAGACTAATTAGTGATTTAATGAAATCTGCAGTGTCCGAAAGGCATGCTTGTCGTGTACAAGTTAGCAGGTAGTGATTTTTACTTCACTGTTCTCAAAGGACTGATTAATTTCATTACATATTTAAATTGAATAGATGTTATTTTATTTTATTTTATAAAACTAAGAATAGAAATAAGATTTCATCGAGAAAATTGCGATCAACATTGGTTATTATATTTGAATTTATAATTCATTTCATTCGTGTATTCTGAGATATTAATTTTACATTACAGTTTCTCATCATTTATACAAAACGAAATAATTCTAAAAATTTCTTCATACGCTGCATGATTCATAAATAAATTATCAATAAAAAAATTCTTATTAAATTACATGCATAAAATAAGCATATAAAAGGTCTAGTATTTTTTTATATATACAGGATTATCTGAACTAGTGAAATTATGCTAATTTGCGACAAAATGAACTCAATAAATAATCCAGACATCACTTGCGATTCTTTAGGTTAGAATTAAGATGAAGAATTATGGCGATTATAGGCTTGATTATTTAAACCAACATGTTTTAGACGAAAAGCGCTTCAAAAATTTTACCTACTTTCCTTCTTCAGGTGCCTGTCTTTATACTCGTTAAACATCATGAAATTTTAAACTAAACCCTTTATTAAATCAAAAGTGGAGATTCAACTTTCCATCTTTAAGCAATATATCACATCATAACCATGATTCTTATTCAACTTTAAACCCGATTATGTTTTTTTTCCACTGTGTCAGTGTATCTGATATTTAAAAAACAGCCAAAACAAACTCCCAGAGATTTTTATCCATTTAATGAAGACATCTTTAAGTAATGAGGGAAAAGAAATTCCTAAACGACGTTTCGGTCGTTTTAGGCTCCGTCCTTCTTCAGTTGATTGGAATTTCAAGCTGAAACCTTATGTAGATTGTCCAGTTTGAAATTCCAATAACTTGACTAAGGCCGGAGCGTACAACGGCTAAAACGTCGTGAATATGGCAACGAAGACGTGGTCAACAGTCCGAACAAAGTAAATAGTGTAAATTGCTACATCATCTTAGTAATATATAGAGAAATTTTCTAAAATATGGGTAAAAAAGCATCGAAACATATACGATAAAAGAAATAACAAATACATGATTCGTAAAACAACAAAAACATACTTCGATGGCCGGTACGACACATGTTGATGGAAATACATAAAATCATATTTCTAATGATAATAAGTTGCTTATGTATTACAATGGCGATTTACAGCTTTTGATTGGTTGTCATAAGATTGTCGATTTTAAAACATATCAGCACATGCCATGTATTGAAATATATTGTTTTTAGTAGGATATTCGAGATTTTAAGCAATTCCTTGCTTCGTTTACATTTCAGTGTGTAATTATTTATTTGGTAGGTGGCCGCAGTGGATGCACTCGACGTGTACACCTCTCCGCCGAGACGGCAATAGATAAATTTCAGATTTCTAAAGTTTCAATTGACGAGTAAATTAGAAAGATTTATCGTCATTTATTCATATTGCACCTGTCAAATATTTAGAAATTGAAATCCAATACGAAAAATTTGTTTTTATATGAAATTACTCAAACGACCTGAATTTCTCGAAACAAAAACATATGCACACAAATACAGACACACAGATATATATATATATATATATATATATATATATATATATATATATATATATATATATATATATATATATATATATATATATATGAAGAGAGAGAGAGGAGCTTTTCTTTGTATTATACGTCAATAGTTAAAGGGATTTTTAAAACAACAAAAATTGAATTTATTTTTACTTGAACTCTGAAATATTCGCTTGAATATTTCATTTCACCTCAGTATCCTCTATCACGCATCATCCGTTTGTACAAAAGCAGTGAGACACACGTGGAGACACACACACGCGCGCACACACACACACACACACACACACACACACACACACATATATATATATATATATATATATATATATATATATATATATATATATATATATATATAGAGAGAGAGAGAGAGAGAGAGTAACAGAAACAGTGTCCAATTGTTTGATTAAGATATGAATCATTGTATCTTGCAAATGATTAAAGATATATTACTGGAATTCTCCGAGTTTGTTATAATAACACGGTTGGACTCTACTTGGAACAATAAAAATGTATTTATCCCTAAGTTGAAACTATAATGCCTCTTGTTGTTGTAACCACCTGATCTCATTTTCCTTTCTACTGTTCCCTCTTTTGAAAACTTACTCATTTTTCACTTGAAGGTTCTTGAATTAACTTTGAAGCCACTGTATGAATAATGATTCCAGTACCGAAAACCTGCCTGATATTTTTCCTCTCACCATTACTCCGCTGTGAAGATTTAGTGGGGCTGAAACAAAAAGATTTTAACAAAGTCTCCTTCTAACTGAATAAATGAAAAAAGAGTGCTCAGTATAGAGTAGAGAGAATATAAATATGTCTTGGACGTATATTTCTAAACCTCATCAACTAACCTGACTTAGTAAAATATTTAATCCTAATACCCTGGAATTAAGCTGTAGTTGTGCGAATAACCTAGAGAAAATAATTAAAAAACGTAACAACAAAGTATTTAACAAGTATAAGGACTCAAAAACTTGATTACTCGCCAGGTTGCAAGCATCACAATTAGTATAATGTGACGGATATCAACTTGTGCAATTGTAGGAATCCAAATAATTGTCCACTACAAAATAATTGTTTGACTAGTTCTGTAGTTTATCTTAGTACAATCTCTACACTAGAAAACCCAAATATCAAAAACAAATTCTACATTGGCAGTACCATAAATCCATTAAAGGTACGTTGGCGAATGGCATATGCAATCTTTTAATAACAGTAATTGTAAGTACATGACTTCATTATCCTAGTATTTTAGGAGTCTACAAGAAATGAATAAAACACCTACTGTTAAATCGAAATTAATTAGGAAAGCCCGGACATGTAACTCCCTATATCCGCCGTGTTATCTATGTCTTAACGAAAAATTTGAAGTAATTAGATTTAAAATTAAGACTGCTCTCTTAAATCAAAGATATGAATTAACAGTTAACTGTAAACACCGTTAGGAATTTAACTTATCATACGTGATGTAATACTTTCAATGATAATGGTATGTCATTGTAAATTTAATAGATTATAATTTTAAATTTAATAGATTTGTAAATTGTAAATATAATAGATTATAATTTTATTACCTATTGATATGGGTGTGTGTTCATATACGTATACTGTGTTGTTCATGTCTGTATGTGCGTGTATGTATGTGTGTGTGTGTTTTTGTACGGCTGGCTGTGTATATATGTCAGTAGCATATATATATATATATATAAAGTAAGTAGTTAAAAAAGAGAAAATGAGACGAAGATAAAACTTATGTATGTATTTATATGGCTATATATATATATATATATATATATATATATATATATATATATATATATATATTTATGTATGTATGTATGTATATATATGTATGTATATATGTATGTATAGCTTTGTTGATAAACGTAATTTCAATTTATGCATATTGAACATTTCTATGCTCATATTCCTAGTGGTTGAAAGATAAGGAAATAAGAGTCAAATTTCGCTTTTGAATCCAATACCTTGGGAAAATTCCAAACCTAAGCCTGATATCAGCTGATATTACAATTTCACTTGACATATAACTGATATGATTTCCAATGGTATTACGAAACTGTCCAAATGTATCTGCACTAGCGATATGCAGGATTTGCGTCAAACTTCCAATGCTCATTTTGTTTCTGTGTTATAAATACCTAAAAGATCAGAGGATGAAAATATCATCGATTCTTTTTTTATCTCTTTGAATTAATTTTAACTGAATTTAAGCGAAACAAGTTTTATTTTTAATCCTAGCAAAACCAGTAAATATGTCAGAATGCAATTTAGACATATTTATTGACTAATGTATAATTTATTTTTATGGCTTATCTACCTTTAGTAAGTTAATTACTGATGAGCCATTTTTTTTAAATTTTAATTCTCTTTTGTGTGTTGGTTTGTTTGTTTTTTGAATGAAAATATTTAGTTATCATTTGGAGTTATACTCAAGGGTATTTTCCCGTTGTGCCTCTCGTCTATTAAGTAAGGAGCCCACCCTATTACAAAGGGAAAATGCACTGACTGGAATTCATTTCAGGATTTTCTTCGTGAGAGACTAATTAAATTTTTAATCTTCACGTTGAAAATCGTACAAATCGATGAAATACAAGGTTCTGATTTGAATTTCAATGTTTACTCTCTTTCCTTTAATTGTGTTACTTCCCGTTCTCCATTTCTTACCTGACTTATCAGCTAAACTGATGTATATTCATGAGTTTTCATAAACTAGAAGACAGAATGCATGGCCTCAGTAAAAGGAGGTGCCAGAGGTCATTAAAATCAAGCAGGTGCGGAAGTTTAAATATCTGGGAAGTGTTCTGACAGAAGACGGAAAGTGCTTTACTGAGATCCGTAGACGTAATGTAATGGCCAATGACGCATTCCAAATGATAACCAGAGTATTGTGAGACAGGAGGATTTCTTTGGTAACAAAGAAAAAAGTATTGAGCTGTTACGTGACATCTGTCATCTTTTGTGGTATTGAATGTTGGACGGTCTCCTCAAAGTTGACGGAGATGAGGTACTAAAGAAGGATGCTGAGGACAGAACGTGTTAGTAACGATGACGTCTTGGGGAGGATACAAACAAGAAGGAAGATTATGCTTAACATCAAAAAGAGGCAGCTGAAGATTCCGGGAGACGTAATGAGAAAGGAGGGCCTGGAGAATCTGATACTCACAGGTCGAATAGAAGGAAAGAGAAACAATGGAAAGAAACGCATGACATACCTGACGGGTTTATGCAAGTAGATTACAGAACGTAGTCTGAGGGAGGTGGCAAAGGGACGAAACTTATAAGGAGCTACAAGGGATAGGGGGAAGTGGAGAGCCATAATCGCCTACGTTCTGAAAGGACACGACACATAAAAAAAGAAAGAAATGACAAATCTTTTCTTTTTATGTGCCGTGTCATTTCCATTTACTGATATATTATACCTGAAATGTTCATATATCAGAGTATCTAATTATATAAACTATCTGACCATATGATATATAATTCACTATTGGCATTACCTTGATTTCCAGAACACTGTTGCTATTAATGGATGGCTGAACATTGAATTTGATAAGTCCGTCCACTCCGGAATTGCAATCAGAATCTTTTTAACATAGCAAACACTTTAAATTAAATGCCCTGGCGCTATAACTGTTCTTCTCCAGTAAATATTTAGGGTATCATTTGTGACCATGATACCCAGCTATCTCTATTTCATATGAACTGTTCACAGTTATTTTTATTTTTTTATGACAGTGGATATATTTTTAGTAAGTACACATGTAAAGGCACTCAATATCCTCGCTAGTTTGGTTGTAATAAGAAGTAATGCATACACACTGTTTTTGTCGCAATTGCCTTTGCTCTATATTCATCTCCTTGGAGAAAGTATGAATGCAATTCACATTGCTCCAGATGTGAATGACGTGGATTATAGGGTCTTTAGAGACCAATGATGTTAGGTTAACTGTCATTGTTGCCGATATCTTCAGGGAGATCTGTGCCATGAAAACTATGTAAGGTTAGTTTAACAACTATTCGCGCGAATGGGAAACCGCCAAGCAGAGTTTAATATGATTTATTCAACCTATAAAACGAGTATATCCTAAAAGAAATGGGAAGATTTCAGTGATTTGGGGGCACAAGGTTACAAACAAAAGTTACCCAAATTACTTTATTTTGCAGCAGAAGAAAGACTACAGGAAGTCCATAAACTAGTAAAGGAAGGCGTGAAGAAAAGACTAACCAATAGTAAGAAAGAGAATATATGGTTGTCAGAAAAAAAATGCGAACAAGCAATTGGAAATGCCAAAATCAAACATGTACAAAAGATAAAATATATGGGATGAGTTTTAAAAGAAGATAGACAATATGAATTTAAAATCAAAACGCGCATATTTATAACAAATTTTGCCTTCCAAATACAAGGAAAAGTAATAAGATTCAAATAAGTTTCGTCAGAAAGAAACCAAAAAAATCCCAGGTAATATAAATCCTCCCAGACGGTAGAGAATAGAGAAATGTTTCTTCTCAGATGAAGAGTACAACATTGGTGGCAAGATCTCATCTTTTTACAGTTTAAATGGTTACATGTACCAGTAAGTTGTATGCTAAGATTTTCTTCTATCGCAGTTCTGGCTTGTGTGACTCTCCTCAAGTTTCTTGTTTCCCAGTCAACTTTGATCTTCCAAAATTTAAATGCAGTGTCAATCGTTATCTTCTGTCTTATTAATTCTTGTTCTGATATAATATGTTTCATCATATTTTGTAAGAATCGGTAACCTCTTGAATCTTAGTGGCTTAATGTTGCTTGGTGTAAATTATAAAAAAAATCACTTGTGGCAATAGACTTTGTTTTACATAAAGCTGCTGGGAATATCGTGAACGGAACACTTTGGCAATCAGGAAGATTTAAGGAATATGAACGCTAAACGGACAGTTATATGTAAAATAAAAAAACCACATTTTAAATTCTAGGATATAATGTAAAAAAGGGCTTTGAATAAAATTCACGAGACATATAGAAGGTAGGGAGAGAATCAATTGGATATCTATTGACGAAGTATATAAGACTGGATAATAAAATGATGGGTGCTGGTAGTAGTAATGAAACAAATATTGCTCAAAGCTACAAAATTGTAGAAAGCCATGAACACCTACGTTCATGAAGGATGAAATTAAACATAGTTGTAATGAAATGCCCCACACACCCTTCGCTTATGTGGACTAACAATATCACTACCTATATATAGTGAGCACAGGATATACCGGGGGCTTGCTTCGGCAATTAGTTGGAGATGTTTTTTTTTTTTAGTTTTTACGCGGTCTACGGGGAATATTTGACCGAGCTCACGATCTCGATATTAAACCCGGATTAAAAACGGCCTTGTGTCATATACCGTCTCGCGGGGAGTTGAGGTAAATAACGTTACTTCGGCAATCAGTTGGATATTTGTCTCCAGCTAAGCTAGTCGAACTCTCTGCCTCTCGGGCGGAGAGAAATCCAGACGAGGCTATGCCGAAGGACTGAGTCTCGTCTGGGATGGTAGACAGCAACCCATACCCATGTATACGGGATCTACGGGGAATTTTTGCCCCGGCCTATGGGCTCAGATACCCCACGTTAAATTTAGCCTTGTGCCACATCTTTTCGCATGGGGCGATTGGTAATTACTAGCCTGCCACCCGTGTCTTTCAGTAGCGACAAACAACCGTACATAAAGATTTTCAGCTTGTTAGTATATATTAACAGTCACTGTTGACATCAAGTGAGCCACTTTTGCTCTTCACTTGCTAACGAACAGGCTGTCCACCGTGTAATTCTCTTGCTATCCATTTTTATTGCAAGCCACATGTTGGGCTGTATAGATAACCATGGAGTTTGTTGTGCGGGGGGGGGAAGCTGAGCCGTCCAACTGATAAAGAAGGCTTTATTACCAAGTATCATCTACCAATACACCCGCCCATACCATGCAAGCGAAAACCTGAATATAAACATCAATTTTGTAATATCGCAAATATATAACTTATACCTATTGTTATACAAACACACACTAAAATGTGTAAATGAATAGATTGAGGTCAACCCCCAACGGCGACAGTCTGTTCCATGCTTAAAAGCAATTTTCAGTCAGTCCCCTGAAGACATCGTTTTGACCTCAATGTCCTGTTTTATATTTACATATGCTCTATCACTGATATTGACCAATTTAATATATGTAAATATAAACTCCCTTAAAACTGTATTTTATCATACATAAATTGCTGCGCAAATGTATGTGAATCCTTAAAATCATTTTTAAAATAAGAGTTTTTTTAATCAGATAATCAACAAATTTAAATTAGATTATATATTCCTTAAGAAAAAAAAATGAACTAAACGTATCACATCCACTTTCGAAGATTTTATCTGGCTGGAATAGAATTATTAATTAAAAATTAAGATCTGCAAAAGTAAGTGAATCTTTATATTTAATATTTGATGAATCCTTTTTTACGGTCATAACATCCACCAATCTGTTCATATAATTCTTAAGAAGTTTCTAAATGTAGTGAGTGTCAGCTTTTTAAAATTCTTCGCAGCAAAAAATCCACAATTTCTCGATAGTAGCTGCTTTTCTATACTTTTCACAGATTCTATTTTAATATCTACATGGATTACCATTTTGTGTATAAAACTGGCAAATAAATAACTGAAAATGTCACAAAAGTCTTAAATGTATTCAGTATTCGAGACCGTAATATTGCCCTGTTTCGCTTGATATTACTGCACCAAAGACAACTGAATTTGAAAGCTTTGATAAGGACATAATAATGAGTTTAGTCAAATATTATAGCTACCATGTCTACGGGCTGACATTAAATGAGGTTTTCGTACCGTATTTTACGTTTAATATTAAATAGTCCTAATGTTAAAACATTTAAAAATATGTTTTGTGATAGAAAACTTCATGTCTGCCATAAAAAGACAAAAAGTATCTTATTACCACGTATGATGATAGATAAAAAGTAAAACTGAAATACGTGCTAGCTGACTGATTTCGAAATTCGCTCAACAGAGATAAATCATAAAATAATAGAATTATCACTAAAACGATGTACAATATGTACTGGGAAAAATATTGATTAGCTGTAAATTAGTTTGGGGCCCAGTACGAAGTCCTTTTTACAGAGAGGCCTTCAACGATAATATATAAAACATTAAAACATTTGTTCAGTTCCGAGAATTTTGGAAATCAATCCAATGGAAAGTATTCACAATCCTGTTGGAAAAAGAAAATGCGAGGATTTTTTTAAAAATCAATATGTAATGAGATGAAGACTAAAGCGTCTTTTCATTTTTCTCCCCTCTTTCATGTTTGTTTGTTTGAAAGTGAATTTTCATTTCGGTCTTCAGAAATGTTCTATGAAAATTATATGTTAAAAGACTATATATGCGTTTACATTGTCCTGCTTAATCATGAGATCCGGTTGATTGGTGGAGAAATTAAACGAAAAGAGCGAAGATCTTGTCATGTTAGCTTCTTATATGTTTATGTAGTGAGGCACTTGTGAATCGATGGACGCAAAGATTGATTTTGAAAGGATTTTAGTTTTAAACTACTCGCCTGATAGAAATGTCAAGGTGATTGCACTGGAAGCTTTTATGATGTAACTTTCATATGTGTCTGAAATAAATTTCGGTTTAGTTTTCTTGGATGATCGCACCATTCCTGATGTTTTAGTACCTGAAGAAGTCGCAAAGGAAGAAAGATTAAAAGCAATTTTCTATTTCAAGAAGAACAGCTGATATATATATATATATATATATATATATATATATATATATATATATATATATATATATATATATATATATATATATATATATATATATATATATATATATATATATATATATATATATATATATATATATATATATATATATATATATGGAGAGACAGACAGACAGATAGAGAAAGGAAGAGAGGAGAGGCTCCTTGGATTAGTGGATAGCGGCTCGATTGAGGAATTGGAGAGCCGAGTTCGAATTCCAGTTGAATCCATTACATTCACTTACGTGCTAATACCATTGGGAAAAATATTAATCCTTTTCTTCCAGCAGTGGGTAAATAGCAGGGCAGACTGGGTTCTATAGACTTGGATAGCAACTGATCTAGAAGTACAACTCTGAATGGTCGTTTGGGGGAGTACACCAGCTCTCTGTATATGTCTCTTCAAAAAGTTCTACTGCACAAAGCCTTCACTACTATAATAAAATCTTATGTTCTGGTGCCTGGCTGTCGATTTTAGAAACTGAGCCGCTTGACCCTCATACGAATACGACGTAAGATACTCCTCTCTCTCTCTCTCTCTCTATATATATATATATATATATATATATATATATATATATATATATGTGTGTGTGTGTGTGTGTGTGTGTGTGTGTGTGTGTGTGTGTGTGTGTCTGTGTGTGTGTATGTATGTGTGTGTGTGTGTGTGTGTGTTTATATGTGTGTCCCTTTATCTGAGAATATTAATCTAAATAGATATTTATAATTCTATGTTCGATCAATTAAGATCAATTTGAATAGAAATATGGACATAGATAAATGGCTAGATAGACAGACAGGTTAAGGTTTATCGGTATTAAAATTAAATTAATAAAACGAATTCACATTTCACCGCAGGATATTTAAGTCGACTTGTCTCTTAAATTTAAAGGCACAATGCCAGATATGTTGTCAAAAGATAGTGTCACTGACAAAAATTGTCAGAATTTTTTTTGAAACATTTCACTCCAAGCAATAGAGTGTATGTAATTGAAAAGGAGGAAGTGTAAAAAAGAAGAACGGGAATCAAGGCAGGAGAAGATATCGACTGACGTTATATTTTATGAACCTTATAATCATCAGGAAAACAAGTAAGTGGTAAGAGTTCCATAGTCGGAAAGTCCGAGAGAAGAAGCTGTTGTAGTAGAAGAGGCCGTAACATTTAACTAATTCGACAGTAAAAATGGAACCAAAATGCCAACCTAGTAACACTTGTGGGCACTAGTGAAAATATCTCACCAGAACAGATGCCATGAAAATATTTATAGAAAAATACAAAGGGAAGCAACATTACGTCGGTGAGAAAGTGACTGGAGTCAAGACCCCAAGTCAGGAGCGATCACAATGCATATCCGTCTTTGGATTTTCTCGAGAACCTTGAAATGAATATTGGGGGCACTAGACCATATATGGCAACAGTATTCCATGCATGGACGAGAAAAAACCTTCTGGCGCGACACAGAGAACCAACTTTCTTGCAATAGATGCAGCTGTTGATCTAATGTAGCTGTTAAACCTCATGTCAGTGAATAATGTGAGCCCAAGAAGGCGAAGATCGGTAGGAGACTGATACTACGGTAGTTAGAAGGATCAGAAGTGTCTACACAGTTCCTAAAGATCGGGACGAGAGAGGAGGACTTCCAACAGACTGGAAAGCAAGTTGTATATTTGGGAGAAAGCTGGAGCCAGCACATGGACATATTTCTTTAGGACTACGGCTAGTATTCAGTCACCACAACTTGCTTTATGAGAGTTTAATTCAGACATGATATATGAATACCATTGACGGGTTTAGCAACATCTCACTCAGTATAGACTCGTGTCTAGGGAGAAAATCAAGTGTGGATAACCCGGATGTGTTGTATGCTGAGTTGGATGAGAATTTTAGAGCAAAGCATTCAGCCTTATCACCTGAGGTTGTTAGGACTACGAATTGATTGAATAGAGCAAGGATTGAGTATTTACCACAGTTCAGAATACTCTTGCAGCTCCGCTAGTAATATTTAGAACCAAACTTGCGAATTGCAATGCGTTGGTTCATTCTATCAGCAAACAGAAACTTTGCTTCATTGACGACACGCTTGCACTCCTTACGAACAGAGACAAAGAGTTGTCTGTTGCAATCAGATATGTCGCTTTGGTACAGACGAAAGAAGTTATTCTTATGGGATATAGCAGCAGAGCAAACAAGTGAAAAAAAAAAAAAAGGAAATGAGTGAGATTTAACTTGATATTTTCTTGCAGGGATGAAGGCCTCGATGCAGCTTTTTACCCAGGAGGAAGCCTCAGACGTACATTCTTGTACTGGATAACTCAAAACCACATCGGTCGCGAAGGAAGTCACGGAACAAATCGCAGTCAGCGCGTTGATAGCAGAAAGATATTCTGTTAGTAGTAGGGTCATGGCTGGAGAGGGAGAGGAAGGAGTTGAAAAACAGACACCACGTTGCGACCAGATTTGCCAAGTGGACAGAAATGAGTAGTGCGACAACAATCAAGGATGGAGGAAAACTGATGTGGAAGGGAAGCTTTAAAAAAATCCCTCCCCCGAATCTGTTTGCGAGTAAAAGTTTCGTGGGTTAGTAATGAAGTCGAAGATTGATAAGCGGGAAGAATCGATTAAAATGATTAAGTTTTCACTTAATGTAAGTCCAATTACTCGCTGTTACGTCTAAACCATTAAGCTAGCCAGTCAGGAAAGAAGAGAAAATAAACCAAACAAAATCGTTCTTCCTTGAGATAGAGAGAGAGAAAGAGAGAGAGAGAGAGTGAGAAGGTAGAAAGTGATAGAGAGAGTGAGAAAGAAAAAGAGAGAGAAAGAGAGATCTCCCAACTTTTTCAAAGCATGTTAACACTGCCCGACCAGTAAGCTGAAGACGAAAAAAGTCCCAGTAGATTGTAAGACACCAGAGAAGAAAATTATCACTGACTTAGTACAAGAATTACTTAAATTTCATAGGAACTACAAAATAAAGAAATATCAAATTAACATGAAAACATAGTTTACATTCGAAAAAGAAAAAATCTGGAGTCGTTCATCTACGGTTATTAAGATTCATTTCATTGTTATTAACCATTTAGTCAAATTAAGACTGGAAGAGTTAGGTTTCATATTTAGTAAAACTCCAAATATGATTATCCTGGCAAAGTGTCACATATATATTTGCGAATGAGAATTTGCCTTTCCATGCAGTAGAAAGCAAATTATTGTTATAATCCATAAGCATTACTGACATTGACCAGTCATGTATAAACATTTACATATAAATACAATTATATATGTCCTTATGCATAAAAATATATGTACAAATGGAAATGGTAAGTAACACTTTCAATACAGAAAAAATCATCATTCATTGAACAGAAAAGTCTTATCCATACTAAATGTTATCGTACATCGTTATTGTTCAATCTAGCATCCAATAGTGTTATAAGACCCCCGGATTATTCCAGTAAGATATCATTAATCATTTCTAAGATATAACAGTCCAAATCTTAATCTAACAATTGGACAATTTTGCTGTTACACGATTTGGATAGTTTTGCTGTTACACCCAGTATAATGATTAATTTACAAATTTAAACATGTATATGATCTTTTATCTTTTAAAAAAGAATGATATATATTTCATTTAATATTAATTAATAGATATTTTCTTTAACATTTATGTTAAGATTTTTTGTTGTTTTCAGTTTATATAAGAAAGACTAAAAAGAACTTGCTCCAACCTAATTTATCTGTAGATGTACACAAATACATGTGGAGATATTTCCTATCCAATAACATAAGTTCTCAGTTTTATCTGACTCAATCCCTGTCTGTATTTTCTTGAAGTCATAGCGCTACGTTTGTTTATCCAGATTAGTTCTAGTATGTCAACACTAATTCTTAGTTTGTGAACGTTTCTCATATTATTCTTGCTTTGCCTTATTAGTGTTAATTTGCCTTGAATTGCATATATTATTTGCTTACTTTATAGTAATTTTTGGCCTTGTTCTTTTCTTTTTCTTGTTATTGAATATTGGAAATTTTGATATTTCTCTTTGTTGGTCAGTTCTGTAATTATTTTGCATTTGGCCATATCTTTTCTCTTTGCATGTATCAAGGACTTTATTTTTGTTAAAATGGTAATGTGTTTTGCTATATGAATTAAAGAAGAGGTTATTATTAAATAAGATTATGAGAATAAGTAGACTAAATAAATATTGACCTTGGACTTACGTAGATTAAGTTTAGAGTGCTCAGGAAAGTGTCCACTCGGTAGTCGGTTCCACAGTTTGACAGTTCCGGGGAAGAAAGTAGATTTTTCATTACATTTAAATTGTATCCATCATTGTAATATAATCAACTAAACTTAGACAAGATTGTTTCCCTGAAAATTGTATGGCATGTTCTAGATGTAAAGGTTTAAACTGATGCAACTAAAGAACGGGCCTATTTTAACATGTACCACCGATACAGAAATATGTTAACCTTAAACTTCCGACCTTGCCTCTGTGGAAAAGAGGCTGCCAAGAAAATATCTTTTCCTTTAAAAGGCGGATTAAATGTTATTTTTGGTCTAGTAATTAATCTTTTTTACCAGTACCAACGAAACATATCAATCAGCCTTATATTAATTCAGATACATTGCGATTTATAGTATCAAATATATTAATAATTTACGATAAATGAGTGATGATGTCTACTAAACACTTTTAAAATTGCTATATATATTATACCCAAGATATCCTTAGCAACAACGTAGTAATATTTCAGAAATTTATTAACTTCATTACTTAAGAACAATATCAGGAGGGACTCTAAAGAAACGTGTATATTTTATTTTATCTGCACCCCTTTAACTCTGCAGTCAAAAGAGCACTGGCTGTCAATTTTAGTGAGGCGAATGAAAACGAATGACAAAGTACTCTTTTGTCATTTGGTCGGAGGTAACCACACCTGAAAATATTGTCTCCGTGAAAAGGTCAAAGCGATCTATTTCGCTCAAAGCTGAAAGCAAAAGAAATACAACACTATAAAAGTAAAATGTAAAGCCAGAAATAAATCCGCAAACAATATTAGACACAGTCGCCTCATCTCGGAATAGATGATTCTCTATCCTCTGGCCAGACAAGAGGTCATCAGTTCCTTTGTCCTGCCACAGGACACAACGATACTTAAGTCCAGAACCGGCATTACTACGTAGTTTAACAAAATTAGAAAAGAAAATAGTTTGTTTACATCGTGGCATTTTGAATGAATACGCTTAGTGGACACGTGGAGAAGCGGAAAGTTGGCGGGTGGCGGTGGTTCCTTGAGAAGATAAGATCTATAGGAAATCCAAAAATAGCACTTAACGTGTCAGGTAAAAAGAAAACAGTACCCAATAGAATCAGAGAAAAAATTACAGCCTAGAAGGCAAAAAAAGACAAAAAAAAAAATGATTTGTTTCGTAATGATCATTGTCGTCATCATTATCGTTATCAGAATGTTTGCTCTGCAGAGGAAAGAAAAAAAACTTCACGCTTCCTTTCATAGATTTTTCACTGACTGAGTTAATTTCACTGACGTTAGAGTTGTACTATTTATCATGAACCAGAGGTTTTGGTAGCTGTGTATTTCAGCGCAAAAGACTTCATCACACCGATTTATTCTCGATATCAAGGCCAACTGTACATTCTACTTTTAAACTGGTAGACAACCAAGGCCAACAGATTTAATTTATCTATATCTGCGTTTGTAATCATTGCAAACTTAAACATATTAGTTCAGAGTTATACGATTGTGATCTCTAAAGCAAGATCCCCTTCCTCTCTGTTGCCTGCAAGATATAGAAAATGCCAACTGCCTACATACGTTTGCAAATGTATTTTGTTCGATGAATTTAATGTCCACAAAACCCGATGGATTAAACACTCTGTAAGTGACCTCGTTGCCATCCAAACCATTAATTTCTCAATCATTCAATTTCTCACGCACATGGTTGTTTCCTACGCACTTCCCCAGAAAACCTGACGGACACACTTATCTTCTCGATCACTTTTTTTTACCACTGTCCTTAAATATTGTCTTTCCAGCCCGCTTTGCCCTCTTGTCAATTCTGATCATGCGGTTGTGTTTGTAAACTCCACCTTACTCTCCCCCATCAGACAAGACACTCCTACCAATGTCTTTCTGTAATCAATGAGCGGATAGGGACCGTTCCGTGATTACAATCATGACGTCGCTTGGAATGAAATTATTAATCACCCTCTTCAAACATGGGCGTCTGAAGTATCCTCTTGAAAAATGGGCGTCTGAGGTATCCTTTTCAGTGAAATACGGCACCGATTCTTTCATACCAGCAAGGAAATATCAAGTTGGTTCTCACCTGCATGGTCACCTGCTATAGACTACAGGAATCATTTTTGCGGTTGTTCTAGAGAGACAGGTTTGATTGAAACAGATGTCTTCGTCTCTGCTCGGAACGTGTGCAAACGTGTCCTCAAAGAAATGAAGTTAATATTTGCAGATAGAATGAAAGAACGTATAGTATCTTGCAAGTTTAGTTCTAGAGATCATCGGTGCCTCTGCCAGAGTGTGTTGAACAACAGTAGATCATCAATCAATCCTCTATTCAATCAATTCGAAGTCCTGACATGTACAAAATAAGGCTAAAGGCATTGCTCGGCAATTCTCTTCCACGTTAACACTCGTCTTTTTTGGGAGTACCGACATCTGATTTCCCAGTAGGACAGAGATACTATTGAGTGAATATTCGCATAACCCTGTCACTTGACACAGACATCATTTTAAATTTAGCGACCTATACGTTTAGCCGAGGTGACGGTATTCCTGCCATCGTCATGAAGAAATTTACCTCCGAGCTAATTCAAGTCCTCTCCAAACTTTACACCTATTATTTTGATGCTTCATGCTTTCCAGCTTGTTGAAAGCCCTACTCAAAAGATCTCTAAGTATCACCCTATAAGCACTCTGCCTCTTTTTGGGTAAATTTTCGAGGCTGCAATTAATGCTGAAGTGGTTAAGCATCTTAACTCTCACGACCAACTTTCTGATAAACAATATGGATTCCGTTTAGCCCTGTCTACCGCTGATGTGCTCACAGCCATCACTGAATATCTATATCAAGCTCTTGATAATAACTGTGAAACCCGGGCTGTGGATCCTGATATCTGGAAAGCGATTAACAAAGTTTGAAATGCTGGCTCTAGGTCTAAGGATTGCTTGATTTAATCCAATCGTTCATATCAAATCATGTATGTTGACTGTAAAGGGGTTAAAACCCTTTATTCTGCATTCAACACCATCAGTTGATAAGACACCAGAAGTGTTGAAAGACAGCTGCTATTTTTGTAGTGATTTTATAACATATTTATGTTATAATTTTCGAATGAATAATTGTATATATATATATATATATATATATATATATATATATATATATAGTAACATATACACATACATACATTCACACATATAGATATAAGTAAAATATCACATAGACATACACGGTCAATACACCTATATATAAACAGAAGTAGAAACAAATACCCTAACATACATACATATATGCTTACCAAGATAATCATAATGAAATCGGAGTCTATGCAAGATTAATGCATTAAGAATCACAACTAT
Source organism: Acanthosepion pharaonis (assembly GCA_903632075.3). Lineage (NCBI taxonomy): Eukaryota > Metazoa > Mollusca > Cephalopoda > Sepiida > Sepiidae > Acanthosepion > Acanthosepion pharaonis. Next base: position 2,898,014 of record CAHIKZ030000355.1, on the reverse strand, counting down.
ACAATATCAACTTAAAAAAAACTACGTTATGTTAAATCCTTAGCAAATAAGAGTAGATTATAATTCACTCTTATGATCCAGTTTTAAAAAAAAAATATTTGTAGCCTTTATTGATACTTTTAACATCAGTGTCTAATTTACCGGATATATTGGAACTAAGAATAGTAATAATATTCATACACATATTCCCCCGTTCCATTTTTGAATAAATTTTTAACATTTTAAACCTAATGCTCGATTAAATTTAGAATTTGAATTTTGTAATTTTCAATTTTCAAATTTACCGTGAAATTATAACTTCATTTTTTCATATTGATTTCTAGTTTAATCTAACACTAAATTTATTACTCTAATGTTTTGTCTTTAGAATATAGTTAGGTGTTTAGAATTTGTATATATTTGGTCGTGATAGATTATGCAAAAATGCTTCCTTTATTGAGTGATTTTTATTTGGTTTTGAATTTTCAAAAAATACTTTTTATTTCGCAATCAACACCATCACTTGATAAGACACGAGAAGTGCTGAAACAAAATCGATATTTTTGCAGTAATGTTATAACAAACTTATGCTATACATTTTGAATAAATGTTATTCGCTCTGTTTTGCAATAGGCAATTTTTAAGTGTTTATTGTTATCGGAATTCTTTTCTATCTACATAATCTCTCTCTCTCTCTCTCTCTCTCTATCTTTATATATATATATATATATATATATATATATATATATATTGATGTGAGTTTGTTTTCTAATAAGTACCGCGCATATAATATATAAATAATTATATATATATATATTTATATATATATATATATATATATATATGTTTATATTTATATACACACACTTTTCACACACACACACACACACACACACACACACACACACACACACACATATATATATATATATATATATATATATATATATATATATGTATATATATATATATATATATATATATATATATATATATATATATATGAGTAATGAAAATTTTGTTAATCCGTATGGATAATCCCAATGATATAATCCAGAGACCTCAATGTCAAATCAGAGCAATTATTAATTTAAATAGAAAACAGACGACTTTAATTGTTCATTGGTTATAATTTATTTCCCCAGGTGTATGATTTTACTTGGTTCATCAGACCGCACTACCTAGGGGGAAAAATGTTTTAAATTTATACACACACACACACACACACACACACACACACACATATATATATATATATATATTTTGTAGGCTTTTAGAAACAACCGAAAGAGCCTGAATTAATAAACTTACGTAAACTTACCTTACACCAATGAATCTCACTGATTAAGCTTTATATATTTATCCGACGTCGTGTCGACATTAAAGTGATATTTAACACGTGCTTTCGGTACAAAGTATGTGTGAAAATATTTTATAACCTTTATTAAATCGAGAATAGGAAAATCTACATATAGTTTCTTAAGATGTATTACCCGATTTCCCAAGTAGAAAAATACATCTCCATTCGATAAAAGCTTGTTAGGAAAATTACAAAAAATGGACAAAAAAAAAACACCGTTGAATCTAAGAATCTCCACCATCATTGCCTATATGGTCATCTCCAATAATAAACTTACCTATACATAAACGCACACACCTAAGAAGTATAAATATGTTGCGGGATAACTGGTTAATATGGTACTCACTGTAATAATATCAGTTTGCGAGTCTTGTTTACGACCTATTAGTCTGTGGCGAAATGCGCATATATTTATTGTCTTGGAGTCATTCTTATTACTAGCCAGACATTTATTGTTCGTCTCCGACGTTGCCAAAATGAGGCAATCCAAATAAACAGAAGAATATTTCCAACAAATATATGGGGTAATGTTTGAGTTTGTTTTCGTGAAGCTGTTTGGAGACCAAATGATAACCAAACGGTAATATCAAATTACAAAAGACGGAACGTATAAAATGATACAGTATGATTGTAATCTCCTCGGGGTACTATAGAAAAAAATATCCGCCTTTTTTACATCGTTAAACAATAAATCTATACTTATCTCCGGCTAGGAGATGGACAGACACATCGTCTGCCTTTACTGTCAAATAACAGTATTCGACTTAACTGTTTGTTTGGGAAGAAGAGTCGCAAAAGACAACAGTATATTTTCATCTTTTCAGCTGAAGGAATAAAACGATATATAGGCCTTGCTTTTAATCCCCAACTGACTCTCGCTACCTCTCAGCCGTTTTAGTTTATCTTATTTATTCAGCGATTGTCATATATTAATTGGCTTAATATTTAGATATTAATCTTCAGATTTAAATATATTATAACAATGACGTCATACCTTACTTGTATTATGTGGTACATATTAGCGCATAACAGGAATCAGTGTGCTGAGATGAAATTCCCTTATTCTCTGGTGCGTGCCCCTTTACATAAAAACATTTGGGAACGGAAGGGGTCCATATATTCTCTCTAAGTTATGGAGAAATTAGGAGGATAGGCTGTCTAAACTTGGATGGCAACGTATCTAGGCGCATAATACTTATCAATTGGTGACCATGGAGAGGCCAACTAAAAACCGTTCGCCTATCTTCCGATGCAGTCTTAGAAATTTACAATAATAATGAACAGGGGTCTGTATTCAGTCATAACCTCTTCAGTCCTGAATTGACGCTGTAATTCCAGATGTGTTTGTACATCAAACAAGTCAACATAGAGTTAGAGTATGTGGGGCCGGTACAAGATTGCAACCTACTGGTCAAAATACTCTTTCGTCGAGGAAATCTGTCAATGAGTGTTTACCTTTGTCTGCGTTTTAGATATAAGTATAAAACGGCGTAAAGACAAGAGAGGGTCACAAGATATTTGAAGAAATAAATCGTTTCCTGGATTTAGAATACTGAGAGAAGATAGCATGCACCTGGCAAAGAGTCAGCATACGTTCACCTGAAGGCCTTCAACTCGCTACCTTCTCGACTCGATACTACGGCTAATATCGTACAATAAAGCGTTCGTAGATTCAGTCTTATGATGGGGCGTTAAAATATGAGAGACTGAAGCCATTGGCGACACGGCAACAACAAATTACAAGAAATGCCTTTGCAGAATATTTTTGTAAATTAGTAATAAGAGCAATAAGATCACTTCATGTATGATGATACTGAAATAAATTTCTAATTAGTTTAACGTTTTATGCTGCAATTAATTTCGAGTGTGAATATTTCTCTATGAGTATCGTGTATTTGCAGATTGAAATTGTTGTCACTTATATTTGTATAGGTTCTACACATTGTTGTTATTACAAATTTCCTGAAATGTATATATATATATATACTAGCAGCATGGCCCGGCGTTGCCCGTGCTTGACTCAAAAATCGTACGACTCATACAGCAATCGCTATCACTTGACTTAAAATATTTGTGCCCTTCCTTGCCTTTAAAGGAGTGTCCTTTGCCGTGCTGATGTTACTACATGCCTTACTTCTTGCCTATCTCACACTGCGAATTTTTTCTAAGCTCTATACTAAACATTAAATCTGTTACGAAAAAAGAAGTAAATAAAATGAAACATAACGATCATCTTTAAAAAAGGATTTGTAACTGGAAAAACCGAAGGAAAAAAGAATGTTAACAACAAATACTTTTTCACACTCAACCCAGTTCTGCGGAATTAGAATCAACGTTGAGTTTAAGCAAGCGAATGAGCCAATTGGAGTAAAGTGCCATGCAGATTTAATTTTTTCCTACTTGTGACGAATGCAGCTATCAATTATTTTTTTTTGCATGCTATCATGCTAGTTAAAATTCGTGTCAGTCACGCTGGCCAATAGAATCTTCCTGCCTATTCGTGGCAGCCAGCTATTGGCTCTCACTCTGGCCAGTAGAAAATGGCCGCAAACTACATGAAAACTGCCGTAGAAGCATGAAAAAATCGATTATTTCTACTATCGATGGGAGTTGGGAAATGCAAAGTCGGTCTTCGCCTTCCCGCTAACTTGGAGCATGTGCATGTAAATTTTGGTGCAAATGCGTCGAAAATTGCGGCCGTGCATTTGTTACACACACACACACACACACACACACACACACACACACACACACACACACACACACACACACATCCTGACTTTTATAGATAGAGATTTTATGTAATAAAAATACTGATATAAATTATCTGAACAAATTAGGTAAAATAGAATCCGTCGAAAACATTATGATGTTTGACTTTTTATTTTGTTTCAAAATTGAGTTCAAAACAATTGAAAAACTTGTTCAATTTTACAAAAAGAAATGTTTAAATTGAAAATAATGTTTCAAACAACAGGTATTCCAATATAACGACGTTCACCTTTACATGCAATCTAGATGACTCAGGTTATATCTACCCGACCATAGCTCAATTAGGGTTTATTTAAACACCCACGCAATCCTTCTAAACACCATCCGAAATATACTAGTAGAAAATACAAGTATCATGCAGTTAAAATTGTCCTTGGTAATGGATAAAAGAATAGCCGAAAGCGCTCGGATATACAGGACTTTTCAACAGTTTTTACACACTTTGTTTCAAGAAAAGAAAATATTTGTTCGAACAGTAGAAAAATTAAATAAAAAAAAGCTTAAATGCAGTACCTTGTCATTCAACATAAAGAAATCATTTATAGGAGTGTGTGTGTGTAAATGCGTGAGTTCGTTTATTTTTTTGTTTTTTTTATGTGAATGAATATGTGAAAAAAAAAAAACAGAACAATAAAACAACAGAAATTAAGATGACAGAAGAGAACGATTCATGTTACATTTTCGAATATCAAAACTGATAAAGTTAGAATGCATAAAGCCAAATATTATATATTATTTTTCGTGGCTACTCATATTTGAGTAGAAAATCCATTTATTTATCAAACAGTATAATTATTTCTTTTCTCTACTGGCCTGAATATTTGATAAATCTTATTAACAAAATGTACCCTCAGGCTGCATTCGAACCTGCTTCTCCTGGACAGAGAAAACCCGTTGATACATCAGACATAACTTAAACGACTAGTGGTGGGGTGCACAAAGAAGATTTGGCGTTCAATTAGCGAAATCTTCCTCGTCATATATTCCCCGAAATTATAGCATCTGCTTAGTTTCATATCCAACCGTAAACAAAGTAATTTTCTAAAGGAGTTGGATTTTTATTTATTAATCCGAGAGATTGTTATCACATTAACATTATTTGTAGTGGATAATACTATTTGAGTAGACGCCACATAGTTTATGTATTATTTTTCGACTATAGGCCAAACACTGAGGTCAAAACCAATAAGCGAGAGTATGTTATATATATATATATATATATATATATATATATATATGTGTGTGTGTGTGTGTGTGTGTGTGTGTGTGTGTGTGTATCATTCTCAGAGAGTAGTGTTTTGCCTTATACCAGCTCCTCATTGCAACTAGAAAACCGGATCGAAACCCAACCGATCTGGTGTCATTCACTCGACTACCCCTGAGCCGTCTTCACTCGACAGAATCAGTCAGAAAAATCTACCGTATTTTTTCAAAAACGTAAACAAACGCGAAGCAACCATAGTGCTCCATTCATTTTATTGAATAGCTTCGCATTTACGCAGGTGACCGTTGTTGTTAGAAGTAGCTTGTGGTTCAACGGTGCTCAATTGAAAATATATTTTCAAGAGGTAAGAGACGGATAAATTGACGACTATATTACACAAAAATGAAAATGACATCCCATTTTAACACATATTGTAACTAAAATTACAGAAAAATATCTTGACATAGTAAAGAGTGAATTAATTCAATAAAATCGCCATTGGTTTCAACAGCTTGCAGAAGAATTCGGAATCTCCTGCAACACTTTTGGACGGTGTCCTTGTTTAGGTTAGGGAATGCTGCCATAAACCTTGCCTTCAGTTCATCTTTGGTATTACAAGGATTTTTTGGTCACTCACTCAACTGCGTCCTACATATAATAATCAAGCGTTTAGTTGGCGAGGTGTACGAAGTGATGTAATCGCAGAAATTGTCTGGCAGCAACGATTGGTATCTCCTGCTCTTGTGGCATGGCACAGAGTCCTGTTACCAGATATGTCTTCCAGTAGACACTCACATGACCCATGGAAGCATTAATTCCCCAAGGCACCTGTCATAGGACTCCTTGTTGAGCCTTAAGGCCTTGTTAAAATATGAATGGAAGCATATCGTCGCCATTACTAGTAATCACTCCAAACACATTCGTAATCACAATTAGACTAATACAGCACCTTTCGAATCCTCGACACTGACTCAGATTGACATCGAACTGATACTAATATACTACGTAGTCAACAAAAACAAAAAAGCACATGCACGAAAGTAAAAAAATTATTAACGGCGTCAATTTATCCATCGCATCTTATATAGGCGTGTGTCTGTGTGTGGGTGCTTAATGGCGAAATCACTTCGCTAATAAGACTTAATCAGACATTAACTTACAATGAATTCTTTATATTTGTATTAATCACCCTAAGCCGAGTAATATTAATAGCCCGAAGCGTAATATAACTATTTACAGGTAAGCACCAAGATAAAATAAATGTACTGTAGACCGAAAGATGTTTTAATTATTATTGCTATTTATTGACAGTTATATCATAAATATAATATATATCATAAATTATATAAATAACTGTCAATAAAATAGCATATTTATTGTCGAAAGTACTCGACCCAAAATCAGGATCGCGTTATTGAATGAACTGAGAATAAGTGAATTTCTCATTGTTTATTCGCGAAGTGATTTTGCCATTATTCGCATAAACATTATTAATTAATTCTTTGTCTAAATACTTCTTTATGATATTACATACAGCAGAATTTAATACATATATATATATATATATATATATATATAGAGAGAGAGAGAGAAGTATGAATATATGAAAAATAGCTGGCCAATCGTATTCGAGGATACCTCTCTACTAGGGCGGCTAGCCAATCCCTATTGCAGAAGCTCCTCAGGCACATTTGCTCACAACTCACAGAGCAAACTGTGACTAAAGTCTGAGCAGATCTTAGTCACAGTTTCTGCGAGAGAGCGTGTTATCTAGCGTGATCAACAATTTGAACAAGGCCAGCAAACTGAAGCCCTCGGCCATGATGACATGTGACTAGCATATATATATTTCCAAGTATAGGATTGGTGTATACAGAATAAATACAAATAACCAAAAATACAATACTTAAAAGAGTGCTCAAGAAGGAGTAGAGCAAATATAATTTATTCGAAAATTACAACATAAATGTTTTATAAAAGCACTACAAAAATAGCCAATTTATAACAATTATAAATTATATTTGCTCTACTCTGTATTGAACACTCTTTTAAGAATAGTATTTTTTGGTTATTGGAATTTATTCCGTATACACCAATCCTATACTTGATATATATATATATATATATATATATATATATATATATATATATATATATATGTATATATGTGTGTGTGTATGTATGAGGGTATTCAGTTAGGATTTAACTCTCTTACTGATGATTGTTCAACTATTAAGCGCGTGCACACGCACAGAGACGCACACAACCATGAATACCTCATACATATCTTTTCGTGTATTCATTAACACCAGAGGTAAGAAATAACATGTTCATATAAATTATTTTTTTTAGATTCAAAAGTTTCTGATAGACAATTATGTCATTGAAATATTTAATAAATATGATCATTAAACAGCATACAAAATCGAGCATTGAACAGAAAAAAAAAATTCTTAAATAAAAAGCTGGATTTGCATTTGGCATGGCTTTATTTTTTCTTATGATGTATTTGAAAAGTCGACTTCACATGCGTTTTCTCTTTTCTAATGCGAGTCAAGATTCACTGCGAACAAAGTCATAAATGCATTACATTCATTTGCGATTTCTTCTCTTAACTGGAATAAGGAATACAATCTGCTAAAAAAACTCCTAGATGAAGCACTGGAAATGATTCCAAAGGAATGAATGATGTTAACTGATTTAATGCTTAGAATAATAATTATGAACCAAAGATGTTACAAGACAGTAGTGTTCAAAAAATACCTGCATGTCGATGTGTGTTTAATATAATGGATAGCGATAATACCGATTGAAAGTCATAAATTCATATCTTTGTCTCCTCCATTCTATGGGTTAATTAGTATGGCAGACAGGGCACCTTAGCTTTAATTGTTAAGCGGTGTAGTAGAAAGGCGACGCTGAATTCAAAATGTAAGGAGGGTCGTTTGAAGACATTATAGCACTGTAGGGAAACAGTTTTCTGTATTCTTCGAATTTTTCGGTTGGTTTTACACAAGCCATCAACTATATAATCAAATCATATGTCCGTGTAGTTTGGTTGTTCGAACTTAAGAACTGAGCTACTAGACAGTCAAACCTCTAACACGACATGAGTGTCCATCGTCACCGTCATATATATCAGGTCATCCCATAAGTTCTGTCCGAATTTTAACTTTTTGTTCAAATGAACGAAATTTAAAGAGTATTTTATAATGTCTAATGGAGCTGAACATTATTTTTATGTTTAGATGCATTTAATCTGATCAAATTTTATTTCAGAGAACAATGAAATAAAATTTTGTTTGCTTAAAACCCTGCTAAAATGAAATTACCCAAGAATCATTTGAGACACATAATGCTTTATGAGTTCAAGAAAGGAAACTCTCCAGCCGAAGCGGCTAGAAACATTCACTCAGTTTATGGAGAGGAATGTGTGAATGAAAGAACTTTAAGAAGATGGTTTGCAAAATTCAGAGGTGGAGATTTCACCCTTGAAGATGAAGATCGAACCGGACGTCCAGTTGAGTTTGATGAAAAGCTTCTTGAAGCAGCCCTTGAAGAAAAATCCTGCTTTATCAGTTGAGGAATTGGCATTGGTTCTTATCTCAAACTATACAACTGTTGATCGTCATCTTCAACAACTTGGAAAAGTTCCTAAACTTGGAAAATGGGTGCCTCATGAATTGTCTGAAAACAACCTCAAATCCCGAGTTGAGATATGCTCTTCTCTCTATTCTCGCCAACTTGTTTCAACTTTTTTGGATAGACTTGTGACTGGTGACGAAAAATGGATCTTTTATCGTAGACAGTGGCTTGGTAAAGGGGAAGACCCCAGCCACAGCCGAGAAGGGAACTCTGTGGGCAAAAGGTTCTTCTTTCAATCTGGTGGGATCGCCAAAGAATAATCCACTTTAAATTCTTACCACCTAATGCAACAATTAATGCTCAAATATACTGTCAGCAATTAGAGCGTTTGAACCAAGCTTTGAGGAAAAAAAGACCTGCTCTAGTGAATCGAAAAGGGGTGATGTTTTATCAGGACAATGTGCGACCCGTCACAAAAGATCGAAGAACTTGGTTGGGAGAAAATTCCTAATCCACCATATTCTCCCGATCTTGCTTCTTCAGACTACCAATTAATTCGTAGCTTACAGAATCATTTGGAAGAAACAGCTTTTGTAACACAGGAATAGGTTAAAACTGACATTTGTGAGTTCTTCGAATCAACGCCAAAAGAATTTTACAGTAATGGAATTAGTAATCTTGTTAATAGATGGAAGGAATTCATAGATAATCATGGAAAATACATTGTTGATTGAATCTGTAATTAGATGTAACATTTGGTCACTTGTTTTCTTTATTCAAAATTCGGACAGAACTTATGGGATGACCTGTTATATATATATATATATATATATATATATATATATATATATATAGATAGATAGATAGATAGATAGATAGATACCGGGTGCAAGAGTGAAATTGTCCAATTGGTGTAAAAGCAAAATCGCCCATTCCTTACATTAAGATCTGAAACTATGTATCTTAGAAATGATTAAAGATATCCTACTTGAATTCTCTGAGGTTTTTATTTCACTATTGTACTCTAGTATATGCAATAAGTATGTATAATTACTCTCCAAGCTTAACAGAAGAATCTTGATGAATTCGATCAAAAACGAAAATTGCATGTTTATCATTAATTAATAATAACTAAGGATCATGAAGGACTGAAATTATATTCAATTATATATATATATCTTATTCCAGGATCATTTTCCAACTTATTGAATATGATTTTTAGCCCTTTCTAACCTTCTAACATTCTGTCCTGATGTAACAAGTTACCTCAAAAGTTTCACGTGCTGCTACATTTTCAAGTCTTATTTCATTGCAGTTTGGACTCCCAGGGCTGAAAATCCTCTCTCATGTGCCAAATGTCTCATGTGTTGGATCTTTTCTAATAGATCTTTTTAGCTCTAAGTTGAAATGAAGACCCCATTTCCTGTTGAAACCTCCTGATCCAGTTGCCCTCTGTACTGATGCCTCTTTTTTATACTTATTCATGTATTTATATACTTATGTTGATACCATTGCTTAAGGCACGGGTGATATTTCTTTCTCTTAGTATTGCTAGTTTCGAAAGAACATGGGTCTGACACCAAACGATATTGACGCGTCCTCTTTCTAGCTGAATAACTCAAAGTGTTTTTCAGTTATTCTTACGACAAATGGTGTCAAGATGGCTAAACGTCTTATCTGAAAACTTGTAAAAAAACTCAATTAGTTTAGTGTTTTCTTAGATAGTTAACATTTTGTCGGATGGACACTTTTGGTGTTACGCTCGGAATATATATATATATATATATATATATATATATATATATATATATGATATGATAAAAATAAAAAGCTTTACGTTATCCTATATTTATGTGTTAAAGTACTCGATGTAAAGGAGACAGTGGGGCACCTCGAAGTGGTGTTATGGTTAACAAGCTTGTCTAGCTCGGACAATTACTACTGAGTAGTGAGTTCAATCTTCACTGGGTGCCCTATAATGTCATCCTTGTGTCACATTTAAGCTACGCTTGGAAAATCGCTATAAAATATAGAGTATATACGGATTTAAAATTGAACATTGGTGTTGACACCAACCCGCGATATATAAGTAAAGCCTACATATACATGATCGTTTAGCCTCTCACGATTTGTTGATTGAAATGCAAATTTTCGCAAAATGTAATGTATCTCATTTCAAAACATACTTTTCAGATGGTGGATGCACGTGTGAAGTTTTGTTGCGTTAATCTGATTGTGCTAAATGTTGTACCAATGTTCGCTTACTACATGTAACTCATATGAAATACGTCTGAAATCAGAATACACTATGCTGTGACGCAGCTAACTGATATTAGCACAGTTAAAATGGATGAAAATGGATTTTAATAAACAGCTGATTAATGAAACACATTATGCAATTAAAAATTGATAAACTGAAATTAATTATTTTATTTTTATTGTAAACCTAAATAGTTGTGTTTGGTTTAATATCATCAGAGTTTTAACCTCCTTACATCAAACGTATCATTTTTCTTAATTCTAACAATCTGGAAAAATATCATCTGACAATGGTGAGAGAGAAACTGTGTTATTGAGTTTCTGCATGGGTGAAATATTGCATCTATTGACATAATAGTATTTATAAAAACCAATAGAGACACTCAGCTATATATGGGAACATGCTTGATGGATAGCGTTTACCTGTTTCAATATCTCTCAAAAACTGTATGGCCGATTTTACGTTCTAGCTCCGACTTCAATTTATATATATATATATATATATATATATATATATATATATATATATATATATATATATATATATATTATATTTTGTGTATGTGTGTATTTATGCGTGTGTGTGGAAGGTGTACATGTGGGGTGCGTGTGGGAGTGCGTGTGGGGTTGCGTTTTTTTATTTTGTTCATGTGTGTGTTCGTGTGGAAAAATATTTACATGTGTTCGCGAAGGCATTATAATGTATAGTCCATGTTTTTTGTTAATTTTTTTATTTAAAATAAAAGGTGATTTTTTTTAAATTTTATATTTAAAATACACACGTACGTATAACTACCAAAAAAAATCAAGAAATATATAAAAATTGACAAAAAAAAAAATCAATTCATAGCTAATTCTACTTAATAGCTCTGTTATATTACAATGACTCGATCACTATTTTATTAACACCAGCATTCAATGTGCGATATATATATATATATATATATATGTAATTATATATGTAATTATATATATATTTATATATATATATGTGTGTGTGTGTGTGTCTGTGTGTGTGTGTGTTTGTGTGTGTGTGCGCGTGCGTGCGTATGTGCGCGTGTGCGTGTCTGTGTGTGTGCGCAGATATGTAGAAAAATAGGAAAGAACACGTTAGGTAAATTATCCGGAGTTCTTTAGTATTTTTGTTTTCATTTAAAAAAAAAAAAGTCCTACATACAGAAGTAGAACTTAAATTATAATTATAAATTCCTAAATTTTCGCTTGAGAATGAAACAGGGCATGATACTTTAATTCAATTTAATAATTATATTGAGGTTTTTGGTTATCGTTTTTGAAACATGAGAACTCTTATGTAGCGAAGAAATCAAATATTTAAAAAATAAATACAATATATATATATATATATATATATATATATATATATATATATATATATATATAGTAATGTGTAAATAGTCGCTATTTCATATTTTTAATTTCGCGCATGAACGTTGCTTGTTTTTTGTTTAGTCGACTGCAGAGTATACTAGGATTTGTTGGACACTCTGTGAGAATAAGAGCACCATGACGCAAACCACAACGCCACAAATTTGGAAACGGCATGCTGTACTGATTGACATTCTACAAACCTGTAATTCTAACGTGTGTTCGCCTGAGGTCAGTAAAGGTAATTCGGTAAGAGTTGAATGAGTCTAATGGTGATTGCAATAGTATGGCAGCTCGGAAAATAAACTCTGATTCTTTTGATAAGAAAAGACCTCCCGAATTTATTGGCGAGGAGCTCAAAACCATCGAGGAGTTCCACATCAAGTGCCTTGAGGAGGTAGTGCTACCCTAGTTCAAGAGGATAGCTACTGGAAACCCTATGCCTGGCAATAGGTCTCTGCATAATTGC